>JAFMOC010000449.1:260000-265000 GCA_019802505.1 Corydoras sp. C115
ATTGGGATTCGAACCAGGATCCCCAGTGCTGAGAGGCGAACGTGGCGCCCCTCATTGTTGAATTATTTTAAATATAATTGTTTCAGTATGGGTGGCTTAGTGGTTAGCATGTTCTCCTCTCAGCGCTAGGGAGTCCCGGTTCGAATCCCCATCTGGGTGGAGTTTCCATGTTCTCCCCGTGTGCGCGTGGGTTTCCTCCGGGTTCTCCGGTTTCCTCCCACAGTCCAAAAACATGGATCAAGTCAATTGGGTTCGCCAAATTGCCCCATATAGAGTGTGTCTGTGTGTGTGAGTGAGTGTGTGTCCAGTGATAGATTGTCCTCGATGTCCTGGGTGTCTGCCCAGCGCCCGAAACGTTCTCCCCTGGATGGGCATGGGGAACCCCCCCACAACCCTAATAGAGGATGGATGGATGAATGTTTTTGGACTGTGGGAGGAAACCGGAGAACCCGGAGGAAACCCACGCAGACACGGGGAGAACATGGAAACTCCACCCAGATTGGGATTCGAACCGGGAATCCCTAGTGCTGAGAGGAGAACATGCCAACCACTAAGCCACCATGCCACCCTTAATATAAATTTAGTTTAAGTCACTTTAATTATTTCTTAAGTGATCTATTTTGTCAACAGCTCTTACACAGAGAGGAATTTGTCCTCTGTTTTGTGAAACACACACTCCGTGAACTGAGCACACATACCCGGAATGGTAGGCAGCCCTGTACACGGCGCTCAGGGAGCAATTAGGGTTAGACGCCTTGCCCAAGGGCACTTCAGTCGTGGTACATAGTGGGATTGGGAATTAAACTGGGGACCTTCAAGTTGGTTACTTAACCACAAACCACTTTGTATCTGTGTGTAGATTCCAGGTATATGGACGGCACGGTGGCTTAGTGGTTAGCACCTTCATTTCTCAGTGTTGGTGATCCACTCTGTCCAAAAAAAAATGGATTCAAGGTCTATCGAATGCTCCAAATTGCCCCATATAGAGTGTGTCTGTGAGTAAGTGTGTGTCCAGTGATAGATTGGCGTCCTGTCCTGGGTGTATCTGCCCAGCGCCCGAAACGTTCTCCCCTGGATGGGCATGGGCATGGGCATGGGGAATCCCCCCCCCCCCAAACCATGATATAGGATAAAGCGGAAGATAATGGATAGATGGTTGGATATAGGCACGGTGGCTTAGTAGTTGGCATGTTCTCCTCTCAGCACTATGGATTCCCGGTTCGAATCCCAATCTAGGTGGAGTTTCCATGTTCTCCCCGTGTCCACGTGGGTTTCCTCCGGGTTCTCCGGTTTCCTCCCACAGTCCAAAACCATGGATCGAGGTGAATTGAATTCTCCAAATTGCCCCATATAGAGTGTGTGTGTGAGTGAGTGTGCCCAGCAATGGATTGGTGTCCTGTCCTGGGTGTATCTGCCCAGCGCCCGAAACGTTCTCCCCTGGATGGGCATGGGGAACCCACCGCGACCCTACTAGAGGATAAAGTGGGAGATAATGAATGAATAATTGGATATTTCTCAATGGGGCTGAATTCTCATTTGAATTCTCCAAATTGCCCCATATAGAGTGTGTCTGTGTGAGTGAGTGAGTGTGTGTCCAGTGATAGCTTGGCGCCCTGTCCTGGGTGTATCTGCCCGGCACCCGAAACGTTCTCCTCTGGATGGGCACCCCCCCCCGCGACCCTAATAGAGGATAAAGCGGAAGATAATGTATGAATAAGTTAATACATTTAAATTAAAGGAAACATCTGGATGACTCTTGAAGAAGAAGGCAACTTGCAATAAATTACCAATAAGGACAAATAAAAAAACTCTAATATTTTTGCTCACAGATTGTGATACATATATGTATATAAATAAATAAATGTCACATATATATTATATATATTATATATATAAATGCTATTATATAACAGGCCATGTTATTAAGTAGAACTTGAACCGTCCTCTTCCTCAACCTTGTGAAATGTCATTGGTGCATAATGAAAGCCGTCAGCAGTTCAGCGGGCCTCTGCGACGAGTAGCCACATGCACGCTACATCGATGACATCACTAACGCTATCAGGGGAAACCCGTGAGTTACAACGTCGGTCGGTCTGTGATAAGCAACGTCAAGCCACTCCCTAAAAATCCCCCAAAACGAGGCCCCTTTAAAAAGAAACGTACCAAAGTACCAAACGGAACGAGCCTCCATCTATCTGACGTTCTGGTAACAAGATCGGACTCCTCACATGATCTGAAGCACTTCTCCTTTCAGCACTAATGGTGTGGCCCTGCTATCTGCTATCACCTTAATTAAACTAGACCGTCTGCAGGTTTGATTCCATCAACTCGCCATAGTAACCTGCAGCCTACATTAAAAACCTGCATCTCCCGCTTTATACTATATTAGGGTCGTGGGGGGGGGGGTTCCCCATGCCCATCCAGGGGAGAACGTATCGGGCGCTGGGCAGATACACCCAGGACAGGACACAAATCCATCACTGGGCACACACTCACTCACACAAACACACTCTATATGGGGCAATTTGGAGAATTCAGTTGACTTGATCCATGTTTTTGGACTGTGGGAGGAAACCGGAGAACCCGGAGGAAACCCACGTGGACACGGGGAGAAAATGGAAACTCCACCCAGATTGGGATTGGAACCTGAATCCCCAGCGCTGAGAGGAGAACATGCCAACCACTAAACCAGGGGATTCAGGTTCCAATCCCAATCTGGGTGGAGTTTCCATGTTCTCCCCATGTCCGTGTGGGTTTCCTCCGGGTGCTCCGCTTTCCTCCCACAGTCTAAAAACATGGATCAAGGTCAAATGAATTGTCCAAATTGCCCCATATAGAGTGTGTCTGTGTGAGTGAGTGTGTGTCCAGTGATAGATTGGCACCCTGTCCTGGGTGTATCTGCCCAGCGCCCGAAACGTTCTCCCCTGGATGAGCATGGGGAACCCCCCCCCTGTATTTTAGTTTCAATTAAAGGTTAATGGTAAACTTTGGTATTAATATATTTAGAATTATTTGTTCATGGATGGGGTGGCACGGTGGCTTAGTGGTTAGCATGTTCTCCTCTCAGCACTAGGGATTCCCGGTTCGAATCCCAATCTGGGTGGAGTTTCCATGTTCTCCCCGTGTCCACGTGGGTCTCCTCCGGGTTCTCCGGTTTCCTCCCACAGTCCAAAAACATGGATCAAGTCAATTGAGCTCTCCAAATTGCCCCATATAGAGTGTGTGTGTGTGAGTGAGTGTGTGTCCAGTGATGGATTGGCGCCCTGTCCTGGGTGTATCTGCCCAGCGCCCAAAACGTTCTCTCCTGGATGGGCATGGGGAACCCCCCTGCGACCCTAATAGAGGATAAAGCTGAAGATAATGAATGAATGTTCATGGATGTGATGTTTTGTTTACATCGTCGTTTCATCCTCAATCACATAATTTAAAGCTCATTTGAACTGAAAAAACACGATTCTGAATCGAAAATCGATTCTGAACCGAATCAAATCACCAGACACTGAGAGACTCGCACCCCTGCAGTGTATCTAGTATAGTAATGAAACCGACTGCAGAGCAGCTTACCGCTGAGGAACCCGATCAGCCGGAAACTTTACAACAGCGTGTACAAAAGCAAGTGATGTCATGAAAAACCAGAACAGACGGAGATATAAAAGAGGGTGTATAATCTAAACCCCCAACCAGTTTGCAGAACGTGGACCGTCATTAACACTGTATGAATAGAATACATTCTCCAACTAAACCCGACTACGTTATTGTATTAAAGCCATAATAACGGCTAAGAAAACAGACATCCTGGATCTGAGCCAAACGTTCTAGCAGGTTTTGCATAACGTTGCTCCGGAAAACTGAACTGATCACATGAGGACAGCAGGATTAATACGGAATTAGTATCATTAATAATTAATATAAGAGGTCAGCTAGGGATTCCCGATCCCAATCTGGGTGGAGTTTCCATGTTCTCCCCGTGTCCGCGTGGGTTTCCTCCAGGTTCTCCGGTTTCCTCCCACAGTCCAAAAACATGGATCAAGTCAATTGAGTTCTCCAAATTGCCCCATATAGAGTGTGTCTGTGTGAGTGAGTGAGTGAGTGTGTGTTCAGTGATGGATTGGCATCCTGTCCTGGGTGTATCTGCCCAGCGCCAAAGACGTTCTACCCTGGATGGTCATGGGGAACCCCCCCCCCCCGCGACCCTAATAGAGGTTAAAGCGGGAGATAATGGATGGATGGAATATAAGAGGTCAGCAAGGGATTTCTGATTCGAATCCCAATCTGGGTGGAGTTTCCATGTCCTCCCCATGTCCGCATGGGTTTCCTCCGGGTTCTCCGGCTTCCTCCCACAGTCCAAAAACATGGATCAAGTCAACTGAGTTCTCCAAATTGCCCCATATAGAGTGTGTTTGTGTGAGGGAGTGTGTGTTCAGTGATAGATTGGCATCCTGTCCTGGGTGTATGCCCAGCGCCCGAAATGTTCTCCCCTGGATGGGCATGGGGAACCCACCCCCCCACAACCCTAATAGAGGATAAAGCTGAAGATAATGGATGGAACACTTCCCAACTTAATAGTTGGTTTCAGAACAGAGGGTTAATACAGCGCTAAGGATTCCCGGTCCGAATCCCAATCTGGGTGGAGTTTCTATGTTCTCCCCATGTCCACGAGGGTTTCCTCCGGGTTCTCCGGTTTCCTCCCACAGTCTAAAAACATGGATCAAGTCAACTGAGTTATCCAAATTGCCCCATTTAGAGTGTGTTTGTGGATATATATTAACAGTAACAGCAATGTGTCAACCCAGTTTTCCCAAATATAACAATCCATGGTCACAGACTCTCTCTCTCTCACACACACACACTATATAGGGGCAATTTACATAGAGAGGGCAATTCAGAAAGAGGCACTTAAGGACAGCCAATTCACCTTGAATCCATGTTTTTGGACTATGGGAGGAAACCGGAGAACCCAGAGAAAACCCACGCGGACACAGAGATGAACTGATCACATG
>JAFMOC010000449.1:270000-331404 GCA_019802505.1 Corydoras sp. C115
TAGAAACGTCAACACAGTTTGAAGCTGCTGGAACGATGGCTTTGAGACAAACTCTATATTCATTCAATTTACAAACAACTGCTATGTTTTCAGACAGAGGTGCAAATCACCATGGTAACCACGGAAGTGCTTATGGAATATTTTTGCCAACTGCTGCCAGGCGACACAACGGCACAATCAGCATGCCCCCACATCCTGTATGTACAGCCTCACAACAGGAACAATGAAATCTCAGAATCAGACTCAACTGCTCAACGTTTGAGGTTCTTCAGTACATATCTGTATTGTTTTATACAATATATTGATGTTGGCACGGTGGCTTAGTGGTTGGCATGTTCTCCTCTCAGCACTAGGGATTCCCGGTTCGAATCCCAATCTGGGTGGAGTTTCCATGTTCTCCCCATGTCCGTGTGGGTTTCCTCCGGGTTCTCCGGTTTCCTCCCACAATCCAAAAACATGGATCAAGTCAATTGAATTCTCCAAATTGCCCCATATAGAGTGTGTCTGTGTGAGTGAGTGTGTGTCCAGTGATAGATTGGCGCCCTGTCCTGGGTGTATCTGCCCAGCACCCGAAACGTTCTCCCCTGGATGGGCATGGGGGAACCCCCCCCCCATGACCCTAATATAGGATAAAGCCGAAGATTATTATGGATGGACGATAATCCAATAACATGGTTTCTAAAGTGCCCCATATAGAGTGTTTGTGTGAGTGAGTGTGTGTCCAGTGATAGATTGGCGTCCTGCCCAGCGCCCGAAATGTTCTCCCCTGGATGGGCATGGGGAACCCCACCGGGACCCTAATAGAGGATAAAGCGGGAGATAATGAATGAATGAATGAATGAATGAATGTTCTCCTCTCAGCACTAGGGATTCTCGGTTCGAATCCCAATCTGGGTGGAGTTTCCATGTTCTCCCCGTGTCCGCGTGTGGGTTTCCTCCGGGTTCTTCGGTTTCCTCCCACAGTCCAAAAACATGGATCAAGTCAATTGAGTTCTCCAAATTGTCCCATATAGAGAGTGTGTTTGTGTGAGTGAGTGTGTGCCCAGTGATAGATTAGCGCCCTGTCCTGGGTCTATCTGCCCAGCGCCCGAGACGTTCTCCCCTGGATGCGCATGGAGAACCCCCCACGACCCTAATAGAGGATAAAGCAGAAGATAATGGATGGATGTTGATGTTGCTTCTAAAGAAACAGCCACGACCCAAACCACGGCAACCTTCATCTTGATAGTACCAAGATGTCCCCCCGTCACCCCCGCCTCAGCGCTGGGGATCCAGGTTCGAATCCCAATCCCCAATCTGGGTGGAGTTTCCATGTTCTCGCTGTGTCCACAGTCCAAAAACATGGATTTAAGGAAAAACTCCATCCATTATCTTCCTCTTTATCCAGCACTAGGGTCGTGGGGGGGGTTCTCCATGCCCATCCAGGGGAGAACATCTTGGGCGCTGGGCAGATACACCCAGGACAGGATGCCAATCTATCCCTGGACACACACTCACTCACACACACTCTATATGGGGCAATTCGGAGAACTCAATTGACCCTTATCCATGTTTTTGGACTGTGGGAGGAAACTGGAGAACCCTGAGCAAACCCATGTGGACATGGGGAGAACATGGAAACTCCACCCAGATGGGGATTCGAACCAGAATCCCTAGCGCTGAGAGGAGAACATGCCAACCACTAAACCACCATGCAGCCCGGATCATTCATTCATTATCTCCCGCTTTATCTTCTATTAGGGTCGTGGGGGGGTTCCCCATGCCCATCCAGGGGAGAACATCTTGGGCGCTGGGCAGATACACCCAGGACAGGATGCCAATCTATCCCTGGACACACACTCACTCACACACACTCAATATGGGGCAATTTTGAGAAACCAATTGACTTGATCCATGTTTTTGGACTGTGGGAGGAAACTGGAGAACCCTGAGCAAACCCATGTGGACATGGGGAGAACATGGAAACTCCACCCAGATGGGGATTCAAACCAGAATCCCTAGCGCTGAGAGGAGAACATGCCAACCACTAAACCACCGTGCCACCCGGATAAAGTGAATTGAATTCTCCAAATTGCCCCATATAGAGTGTGTGTGTGCCCAGCGATAGATTGGTGTCCTGTCCTGGGTGTATCTCCCCAGCGCCTGAAACGTTCTCCCCTGGATGGGGATGGGCATGGGGAACCCCCCCCCCTCCCCCTCCCCCCCACGACCCTAATAGAGGATAAAGCGGAAAATAATGGATGGATGTTGATGTTGCTTCTAAAGAAACAGCCACGACCCGAACCCCGGACCAGCGGAAGATAATGGATGGATGCTTCTAAGGAAAACGTAATTACAGTGAAGCGTTATGAGTTCATTTAGAAGACGCTTTCATACTTCAGACTTACATATATTTATTATATATACAGAACACAGGGTCAGTCATGATAGAACCCCCTGGAGCAATGAGGCTCTGCTTGAGGGCCCACATTTGGTAACGTTGGCAACCTTCATCTTCATAGTACCAAGATGTCCCCCCGTCCCCCCCCTGTCTCAGCGCTGGGGATCCAGGTTCGAATCCCAATCCCCATTCTGGGTGGAGTTTCCATGTTCTCCCTGTGTCCACATGGGTTTCCTCCCACATTCCAAAAACATGGATTTAAGGCAAAATTCCATCCATCCATCATCTTCTGCTTTGTCCTCTACTAGGATTGTCCAGTACCAGGAACATTCCATGCATTGGGCAGATACACCCAGGACAGGGCACCAATCTATCACTGGGTACACACTCACTCACACAGACACACTCTATATGGGGCAATTTGGAGAACTCAATTGACCTTGATCCATGTTTTTGGACTGTGGGAGGAAACCGGAGAACCCGGAGGAAACCCACGCGGACACGGGGAAAACATGGAAGCTCCACCAGATTGGGATTCAAACGGGAATCCCCAGCGCTGAGAGGAGAACATGCTAACCACTAAGCCACCGTGCCGCCCTAAGGTAAAACTGAACACTCTAAATTGCCCCATATAGTGTGTAGGTATAGTGATCCTTCCCCAACCCCAACCCCCGACCCTAATAGAGGATTAAGCAGAAGATAATGAGAGGAGATGAGCAGACAGTAAAAACCTGATGTTTATAAAAAAATATGCGGCATATTTATTCCAAAAAAGGACAAACGGAAAGTTCCATAAGATTTTTTTTTATATTGTGTCAAAAATATCCACAATAAATAACCGACAGGAGAAAGCATGTGACTTAAAACGGGTCCAAATCCAAAGTCTTCGTTAAACTACTTTGCACAAAACACCTTGAACGCTGGAGCTCTGTGCAGGAGTTCCGGCAGTGTACTCATACAAACCCGACTGCAGCTCGGCCGATGGACGCAGAGCTACTATATATTTATATATTTATATATATAAAGTCTCGTAAATTGGAACCGCAGGACCTGAATATTCCTTTAATAGGCATTTCGTATGTGGATTAACCTGCCGTCCTTTCGTCGGCTCTGCTGCAGGCACGGCGAGGCTCCGGCTCAGAGACACGGCCGAATCGGCGGTCTCTCCCTGTCTGAAAGTCAGTTTAATCATCCATCTACCCGGCAGCCCGGCCTTTTATTATTCTTTATTCGTGCGTCTCCACATCCGAACGAGCGCCGCGTCGCTAGTCGTCCTCCTTTCCTCCCGTTTTGCTCAACTGTAACGGATTCGGGTTTTAGTTTGCGGGTGATTAATCAGACTGGACGTCGTTAACATTCATATTAATTAATACTTACATGCTATTCGGCAGGTCAAACAAACAAGAGATGATGAAAATAACAATCAGCCAATCAGCAGCATAAAAAAAAGAAGAAAACATATGTTACCATATATATATTTTCTTTTTCTTTTTTATCATTATTTTATTTTTTAATATATATATAAATATATATATATATTTTTTATTATTTTTTTTTATTTATTTATTTATTTATATATATATATACTCTTTTTTTTTTTTATTATTTTTTATTTATATATATATATATATATATATATATATATATATATATATATTATATATATATATATATAGTATATATAATTATTTTATTATTATTATTATTTTAATATATATATTTTTTTTATTTATTTATTTTATTTATTTTATTATATATATTTAACAAACAAATTACCTTAATAACATCCACCCAATTCCAACCTCTGGGAAGTTCACCCTTGTTATCTGCGGAACACAAAAGACAAACTTATTATCCTTTATAATACTTTACTAGGGTCGTGGGTTGGGTCCCATTGAGGGGAGAACATTTTGGGCGCTGGGCAGATACACCCAGGACAGGGGGCAATTTAGAACACCCAATTTAACTTAAATCCATGTTTTTGGACTCTGGGAGGAAACCGGAGAACCCAGACAACACAAAAAGAACATGATTCCCCATGCCAGTCCAGGGGAGAACGTTTCGGGCCCAGGACAGGACACCAATCTATCACAGGGCACACACTCACTCATACATCCATTATCTTCCACTTTATCTTCTATTAGGGTCATGGGGGAGAAGGGGGTTCCCCATGCCCATACAGGGGATCCAGAGAACATTTCGGGCGCTGGGCAGATACACCCAGGACAGGACGCCGATCTATCACTGGACACACACTCACTCACACAGACACACACACCGTATAGATCATGAATGTTAATACAATATAAATTTTGACACATCATTTGGATCCGACTATTTGCATGATTTAACATTCTATTATCTCCCGCTTTATCCTCTATTAGGGTCGCGGGGGGCGGTTCCCCATGTCCATCCAGGGGAGAACGTTTCAGGCGCTGGGCAGATACACCCAGGACAGGACGCCAATCTATCACTGGACACACACGTACTCACAAAGACACACTCTATATGGGGCAATTTGGAGAACTCAATTGACCTTGATCCATGTTTTTGGACTGTGGGAGGAAACCAGAGAACCCGGAGGAAACCCACGTGGACACGGGGAGAACATGGAAACTCCACCCAGATGGGGACTGGAACCTGAATCCCTAATGCCTAATCCATGTTTTTGGACTGTGAGAGGAACCTGGAGGAAACCCACGTTGACACGGGGAGAACATAGAAACTCCACCCAGATGTGTCTAATCCCTAATGAGAGGAGAATGTGATAACCACTAAGCCACCATGATTGAACATAATAAAAATAATAAAACCAGGAGTAAATTCCTCGTCCCGAGTCTTACCGGTTCTTCCGATCAGTTTCCGTTTCTGAGCTTTGGTTAGCTGTTCCTTCTTCTCCTTTTTCTTACTGATGGACATGGGACTGTTTGCATCACTATTACAGGTCAGGGTCTAAACCAAGATCATGAAGCAAAGGTCATTAATCTCAACTTAAAATAAAGGAAATTTTTTAAAATATGGAACCCCTTTTTGGAATATCTAGAGCAGGGGTGTCCACACTTTTCTGGCCCGAGATCTACTTTTCCATTGGACAGGTCAACGAGATCTACCTGGGTCAGTCTCTATTTTTTAGGCTTTTATATTGAAACCTGTTTACACACATCAAGTTAGTATTGTCGAATCTGTTAGAACTGTTCTTTTATTAAACACATTCCAGCAAACAGCACAGAGAACCTGATTTTAGTTAAACCCAAACACACAGTATACAGAAAAAATGTAAAACAATCACTGTAACCCACATTTCCCCAAACAGAACATCCATCTATCCATTATCTCCCGGTTTATCCTCTATTAGGGTCACGGGGGGGGTTCCCCATGCCCATCCAGGGGAGAACGTTTCGGGCGCTGGGCAGATACACCCAGTACAGGACACCAATCCATCGTTGGGCACACACTCACTCACTCACACAGACACACTCTATATGGGGCAATTTGGGGAACTCAATTGACTTGATCCATGTTTTTGGACTGTGGGAGGAAACCGGAGAACCCGGAGGAAACCCACGCAGACACGGGGAGAACATGGAAACTCCACTCAGATGGGGATTCGAACCGGGAATCCCTAGCGCTGAGAGGAGAACATGCAAACCACTAAGCCACCGTGCCGCCTCTTTTTTAATTTGTTAATGTTATTTTTATTATTATTATTTTTTTTGCTTACTTGTTTGTTTGTTTTCATTATCATGTCAGTTCATTATCATTGTTCATATTGTGGGAAATTAATCAGAAAATTCATTCATTAATTCATTCATTATCTCCCGCTTTATCCTCTATTAGGGTCGCGGTGGGGTTCCCCATGCCCATCCAGGGGAGAACGTCTCGGGCGCTGGGCAGATACACCCAGGACAGGACACCAATCTATCACTGGGCACACACTCACTCACACATACACACTCTATATGGGGCAATTTGGGGAACTCAATTGACTTGATCCATGTTTTTGGACTGTGGGAGGAAACCGGAGAACCCGGAGGAAACCCACGCGGACACGGGGAGAACATGGAAACTCCACCCAGATGGGGATTCGAACCGGGAATCCCTAGTGCTGAGAGGAGAACGTGCTAACCACTAAGCCATCATGCCGCCTTCAGAAAATTCAATAAAAAATAAATTAATTAATTTAAAATTTTTTTAAAAAACTTAAAATAAAGAAACACTGCACATCAGTAGAGTAACGGAACATGAGCACTGACCACTGCAGACACAACCGGCTGGTGATTCTCCATCAGCATCTCCTGATTCTCCTTGGCCCACTCGAACAGCGTGTACATCATGGCCCCGCCCACATTCGCATCCGCCTGCTCCTGGAGCTTTGAGATGATGGACTGCTTGGTATCTGATGAGCTGAAATTCACAGAAAACAAGTATCCAAGGTACCTGCTGTTAGAACTTTTGGGTGGTGGATGATGTGCAGCACTGCAGTGACTCTGCTGGGGGGGGGGGGGGGGTGATATGCTGGTATATTCATTCATTCACTATCTCCCGCTTTATCCTCTATTAGGGTCGCGGTGGGGTTCCCCATGTCCATCCAGGGGAGAACGTCTCGGGCGCTGGGCAGATACACCCAGGACAGGGCACCAATCCATCACTAGGCACACACTCACTCACACAGACACACTCTATATGGGGCAATTTGGAGAACTCAATTGACTTGATCCATGTTTTCAGACTGTGGGAAGAAACCGGAGAACCCGGAGGAAACCCACGCGGACACGGGGAGAACATGGAAACTCCACCCAGATGGGGATTCAAACCGGGAATACCCAGATACACCCAGGACAGGACGCCAATCTATCACTGGGCACACACTCACTCACACACACACCATATGGGGCAATTTGGAGAACTCAATTGACTTGATCCATGTTTTTGGACTGTGGGAGGAAACCGGAGAACCCGGAGAAAACCCACGTGGACACAGGGAGAACATGGAAACTCCACCCAGATGGGGATTCAAACCGGGAATACCCAGATACACCCAGGACAGGACGCCAATCTATCACTGGGCACACACTCGCTCACACACACACCATATGGGGCAATTTGGAGAACTCAAATGACTTGATCCATGTTTTTGGACTGTGGGAGGAAACCAGAGGAAACCCACGCGGACACGGGGAGAACATGGAAACTCCACCCAGATGGGGATTCAAACCGGGAATCCCCAGAGCTGAGAGGAGAACATGCTAACCACTAAGCCACCGTGCCGCCGATATGCTGGTATAGTATAAGAAAATCAGACGCAGTAGTGCTGCTGGCTTTTTCAAACATCTGACAGAATGATGGATCAACCAACGCTGTCCAGCCATCATGAGGTCATTTCACATTAGGACATTCCTCCTTATGTAACGGTGTCCACTCACATTCTGTTGTTAAAAAAGGCATCTAAGGACAAAGACGGTGCTGTTTCAGGATAGGTCTCGGGCCATGAGACATCCAGGAGGAATGATTTGGAGTCTTCGAGGTCTCCAATCTGCAAGAGAACACACAGTACAGTGCTTTAGAGTCAATACACAGAAAGACAGAGGTGTGAGTTAAAGGCATTAATAAAGCATTCGGATTCCGAATACAGGGGCGGCATGGTGGTTTAGTGGTTAGCATGTTCTCCTCTCAGCGCTAGGGATTCCCGGTTCGAATCCCAATCTCCGGTTTCCTCCCACAGTCCAAAAACATGGATCAAGGTCTATTGTATTCTCCAAATTGCCCCATATAGAGTGTGAGTGTGTGTCCAGCGATAGATTGGCTCTCTCTCTCTCTCTCCCTCTTCTGGGTCTATCTGCCCAGCGCCCGAAACGTTCTCCCCTGGATGGACATGGGGAACCCCCCACGACCCTAATAGAGGATAAAGCGGAAGATAATAGATGGATAATAATATTTTAATATATATATTTATTAAGAGTTTGTTAAAGAAATGTGCTTATTAGTTGGTGGTTGGCATGTTCTCCTCTCAGCACTACGGATTCCCAGTTCGAATCCCAATCTGGGTGGAGTTTCCGTGTTCTCCCCGTGTCCGCGTGGGTTTCCTCCGGGTTCTCCGGTTTCCTCCCACAGTCCAAAAACATGGATCAAGGTCAATTGAGTTCTCCAAATTGCCCCATATAGAGTGCGTTTGTGTGAGTGAGTGTGTGTCCAGTAGGGGTGAGCTGCAATATTCGCTGATTCGACGATTCGATTCGGAGAACCGTAGTCGACTATGAACCTCATAGTCGAATGTACCATTTTGACCACATGGGGGCGCCCATGGCTGCTGCTAAGCATTAGTTTTTACATGAAATGTCTTTGTTTTCGTTATATATATAGCCTTTTGTCAAATAAAATCATCCTAATTTCTGTTAATATTTTTTTTTAATGATGTGTGCGCTTTAACAATAGGCTACACATTAATAAAGCTCTAGAAAAACAAGTAAAATATAAAGAAAAATCTTTTTTAAAAACCACGCTTATAGCGCCATCTTGTGGTGAAATTTTAACTGATTCGACTATCAGTCGACTATAGGGAAAATCTGACGAATCAGATTCGACTATGAAAATCCTTAGTTGAAGAAACCCCTAGTTATTACTGACTAGGGGTGAGCTGCAATATTCGCTGATTCGACGATTCGATTCGGAGAACCGTAGTCGACCATGAACCTCATAGTCGAATGTACCATTTTGACCACATGGGGGCGCCCATGGCTGCTGCTAAGCATTAGTTTTTACATGAAATGTCTTTGTTTTCGTTATATATATATATATAGCCTTTTGTCAAATAAAATCATCCTAATTTCTGTAAAAAAAATTTTTAAATGATCCAGAACGGGGATCCCATTTACGGTGCTCTAGAAAAGCAAGTAAAAATATTAAAAAAATTTTTTTTTAAAAACCACGCTTATAGCGCCATCTTGTGCTGAAATTAACTGATTCGACTATCAGTCGACTATAGGGAAAATCTGACGAATCAGATTCGACTATGAAAATCCTTAGTTGAAGACACCCCTAGTTATTACTGACACTAAACTTAAAGCAGGAAAAGAAATGTGCTTCACATGGATCACACACATTACCCTGAACTGAAAAGAGGTCAACCCCAGCTCCTTAAAACAATCGTCTCCTTCATAGATGGAACGCAGCGCTTCCAGCTCCATCTGCCAAAAACAGGGAACCAGAGGATTACATTTCCACAGCACGTCTGCCACAGAACTCTAATAAAACACTGCAACAACAAAGGGCTTCATTTATCATCAGAAAGGTTAGAGAGGGCGGCACGGTGGCTTAGTGGTTGGCATGTTCTCCTCTCAGCGCTAGGGATTCCCGTTTCGAATCCCAATCTGGTGGAGTTTCCATGTTTGTCAACGTGGGTTTCCTCCAGGTTCCTCTCACAGTCCAAAAACATGGATCAATTCAATTGAGTTCTCCAAATTGCCCCATATAGAGTGTGTCTGTGTGAGTGTGTGTGTGCCCAGTGATAAATTGGCGTCCTGTCCTGGGTGTATCTGCCCAGCGCCCGAGACGTTCTCCCCTGGATGGGCATGGGGAACCCCCCGCGACCCTAATAGAGGATAAAGAAAAAGATAATGGATGAATATAGGGGGCGGCACGGTGGTTTAGTGGTTGGCATGTTCTCCTCTCAGCACTAGGGATTCCTGGTTCCAATCCCAATCTAGGTGGAGTTTCCATGTTCTCCCTGTGTCCACATGGGTTTCCTCTGGGTTCTCGCGTTTCCTCCCACAGTCCAAAAACATGGATCAAGTCAATTGAGTTCTCCAAATTGCCCCATATAGAGTGTGTGTGTGAGTGAGTGTGTGTCCAATGATAAATTGGTGTCCTGTTCTGGGTGTATCTGCCCAGCGCCCGAAATGTTCTCCCCTGGATGGGCATGGGGAACCTCCCGCTGCGATCCTAGTAGAGGATAAAGAGGAAGATAATGGATGGATAGAAAGCTAAGGGCTGGAATCCAAGGTTTAAAGCCAAAGTCCAATGAAGTGGACAAATGTGGCCCCCTGAGACCCTCAATGCTCATTGCTGGTGCTGGATCATGACCCCGTGTTCTGACCCCAACTATAGAGTTTGTGAACTTATAGGTGACATGGACAAGAATGTCTGCTTATATGAGTGACCTCATAGAAGGACAAAATTCAGAGTGGGGCATGGTGGCTTAGTGGTTAGCATGTTCTCCTCTCAGCACTGTGGCTCCAGGTTTGAATTCCAATCTGGGTGGAGTTTCCATGTTCTCCCCATGTCAACGTGGGTTTCCTCAAGGTTCCTCTCACAGTCCAAAAACATGGATCAATTCAATTGAGTTCTCCAAATTGCCCCATATAGAGTGTGTCTGTGTGAGTGAGTGTGTGTCCAGTGATAGATTGGCGTCCTGTCCTGGGTGTATCTGCCCAGCGCCCGAGACGTTCTCCCCTGGATGGGCATGGTGAACCCCCCTGAATCCCAATCTGAATGGATTCAACATCTTCAATACTTTTAGTTCTCCCGGTGGGTTTTCTCTGGGTTCTGAGGTTTCCAGAAACAGGAATTTAAGGTGTATCGCCTGCACTAAATTGCCCCATATAATGATGTGTAAGATAATGTACGAATAAAAATAGACAAGCTAATTTATAAGGTGTGGCGAGGTGGCTTAGTGGTTCGAATCACCATCTGGGTGGAGTTTCCATGTTCTCCCTGTGTCCACGTGGGTTTCCTCCGGGTTCTCCGGTTTCCTCCCACAGTCCAAGAACATGGATTCAAGGTCAATTCAATGCTCCAAATTGCCCAATACTGTGTGAGTGAGGGGTGGCACTGTGGCTTAGTGTTTAGTATGTTCTCCTCTCAGCTCTAGGGATTCCCGGTTCGAATCCCAATCTGGGTGGGTTGTCCCAATCCATGTTCTCCCTGTGTCCTTGTGAGTTTCCTCCGGGTTCTCCGGTTTCCTCCCACAGTCCAAAAACATGGATCAAGTCAATTGAGTTCTCCAAATTGCCCCATATAGAGTGTGTTTGTGAGTGAGTGTGTGTCCAGTGATATATTGGCACCCTGTCCTGGGTGTATCTGCCCAGCGCCCGAAACGTTCTCCCCTGGATGGGCATGGGGAACCCACCCCACGACCCTAATAGAGGATAAAGCAGAAGATGATGGATGGATACCAATCCATCACTGGACACACACTCACTCACACAGACACACTCTATATGGGGCAATTTGGAGAATTCAATTGACTTGATCCATGTTTTTGGACTGTGGGAGGAAACCGGAGAAACCGGAGGAAACCCACGCGGACACGGGGAGGACATGGAAACTCCACCCAGATTGGGATTCGAACCTGGAATCCCTAGTGCTGAGAGGAGAACATGCTAACCACTAAGCCACCCGTGTATCATGACTGTTATCATCATAATGAAACATGAATGACGTAACAGACGTTATAATGCCTCATGTGCTGTGCGTTTGGAACGTCGTTAGCTGTTAGCCCGTTAGCATCTTACCTCCTGCTCCTCGTTGGCGCTCATGGTTGGGAGTTCTCTCGCCCGTCAGTCGATATTTTTAAAACAGTGACACAAATAACAAGTTATCGCAGCAGGTCGTTAATAAAGTGAGTTTTAAACAGCAGCACGGACCGCATGGTGTCAGAGTAACGATCACTCTGCTACAGCACCGCCGCTGCTAAAGCTAAAGCTAATGCACGCCGACAGCATGGAGACTCTACTGCCACCTGCTGCACCGGAGACTAAAACTGTTTATTATCTACATACCATTTTAGGTATTGTCATATCCATCCATCCTTTATCCTCTATTAAGGTCACGTGGGGGGGGACGTCTTGGGCGCTGGGCAGATAGACCCAGGACAGGACACCAATCTATCACTGGACACACACTCACTCACACAGACACACTCTATATGGGGCAATTTGGAGAACTCAATTGACTTGATCCATGTTTTTGGACTGTGGGAAGAAACCGGAGGACCCGGAGGAAACCCATGTGGACATGGGGAGAACATGGAAACTCCACCCAGATGGGGATTCGAACAGGGAATCCCTAGCACTGTATATATTATATATATATATATATATATATATATATATATATATATATATATATATTCATCCATCCATTATCTTCCGCTTTATCCTATATTAGGGTCACGGGGGGTTCCCCATACACATCCAGGGGAGAACGTTTCGGGCGCTGGGCAGATACACTCAGGACAGGACGTCAATCTATCACTGGACACACACTCACACACACAGACGTTTCGGGTGCTGAAGAACGTTTCGGGCGCTGGACAGATAAATCCAGGACAGGACACCAATCTATCACTGGACACACACTCACTCACACAGACACACTCTATATGGGGCAATTTGGAGAACTCAATTGACTTGATCCATGGTTTTGGAGTGTGGGAGGAAACCGGAGAACCCGGAGGAAACCCACGTGGACATGGAAACTCTACCCAGATTGGGATTCGAACTGGGAGCTGGGAGCGCTGTATATATATATATATATACACACACACACACACACACACACACACACACACACACACACACACACACACACACACACACACATTTTATCCTCTACCTGGGTCGCAGGTTGGCTCCCCATTATTTATATATATATATATATATAAGGCAATATGGAATTTTTGGAGCGACTTATGCTATATATTCTCATTTGTAATTCGATTTACTAAATGTAAATGTAAATGTATAAAAGTACTGCAAATACTGTATTTGGCTAAACATTTGCACATGCCATAGTGGTCATATCAATTAAACTATATACAGTAGGTTAAGTTCACGTCTTCTACATTTTGATTTTACATTTATATTTCTACTTATATCATTTTTACCCTATTTCCTATATTTCTCCTTTAGTGTTTGTTGTAATATGGTTGCCCTCAATTCGCTTTTGGGATGAAATATCTATCTATTTAACTGTAATTTGTTAGTTGCTCAGGAAACAGCAACTTCTAAGTAGGATTTGCTGAGTATTGTGAGTTTTGTGATAAGTATAGGGTTAACGGTGACGGTGTGAGTTTGTAATAAAGTTTTCAGACACTAGATGGCGCCCGTGACCAACTCAAAAGCGTTTGCACATTTGTTGGGACGTGCTGTTAGATGTATAATTAGTGCCTTTAATTTACTGAGAAAAGTAGAGGTTAGTGCGACCACCTCAGTGCTGAGGGTCCAGGTTCGAAACCTGATCTATTTACAAAACAAAAAGATAAAAAGACAATCTTACATTACCAAAACAAATAGTACCAAAACATCCATCCATTATCTTCCACTTTATCCTCTACTAGGGTCGCGGGGGGGTTCCACATGCCCACCAGGGGAGAACGTTTCGGGCGCTGGGCAGATACACCCAGGACAGGACGCCAATCTATCACTGGACACACACTCACTCACTAAAACACACTCTATATGGGGCAATTTGGAGAACTCAGTTGACTTGATCCATGTTTTTGGACTGTGGGAGGAAACCGGAGAACCCGGAGGAAACCCACGTGGACACGGGGAGAACATGGAAACTCTACCCAGATGGGGATTCGAACCGGGAATCCCTAGCGCTGAGAGGAGAACATGCTAACCACTAAGCCACCATGCCGCAAGATAAGCAATTGTCAATGAAAACACCAAGATATTTATACCATGTGACCATTTCCATCTGATGACCATTCTTAATGTGACCAGAGGTAAGAGTTCAGGGATTACTTTAGAACGAATTGGAGTTTCCATGTTCTCCCCGTTTCCAGTTTCCTCCCACAGTCGAAAAAACATGGATTCAAGGTGAATTGGCTGCCCTAAGTTGCCCCAATTTAAATTGCCCCTATATAGTGTGTGTGCAATGGATTGGCACCTTGTCCTGGGTGATACCGCCTGCTTCCCTGGAACGTTAAAATAATGAGATGGGATGGAAAAGGTAAACATAGGACTGTACATGTGATCCGCTACTCAATAGCCTGTTTCCAGGGCTCCGGAGTCCAAATGCCATGTGCGCATTACACCAATTAGACTGACCCTCATGGTTAAATACTTGTTGTATGTTGTCTGGACCATGGAAACCATCCATCCATTATTCATTCATCCATTATCTTCTGCTTTATCCTCTATTAGGGTCGTGGGGGAGAACGTTTCGGGCGCTGGGCAGATACACCCAGGACAGGACGCCAATCTATCACTGGACACACACTCACTCACACAGACACACTCTATATGGGGCAATTTGGAGAACTCAATTGACTTGTTCCATGTTATTGGACTGTAAGAGGAAACCAGAGAACCTGGAGGAAACCCACGAAGACACAGGGAGAACATGGAAACTCCACCCAGATTGGGATTCGATCACTCTATCACTGGACACACACTCACTCACACAGACACAGTCTATATGGGGCAATTTGGAGAACTCAATTGACGTTGCTCCATGTTTTTGCACTGTGGGACGAAACCATTATATTCTGCTTAATACTCTACAAGAATCATGCGGGTGGGGGGGGTTCCCATGACCAGCCAGGGGAGAACATTTCAGAGCTGGGCAGATACACCCAGGACAGGACGCCAACCCATCACTAGGCACACACTCACATTACATAGGGTCAATATTAGAGCAGCCAGTTGACCTTAAATCCATTTTTTTGGACTTTGGACACGAGGAATGAACAATTGACTTAGACTGGGATTTGAAACATGGATCAAGTCAATTGAGTTCTCCAAAATTGCCCCATATAGAGTGTGTCTGTGTCCAGTGATAGATTCGTGTCCTGTCCTGGGTGTATCTGCCCAGCGCCCGAAACGTTCTCCCCTGGATGGGCATGGGGAACCCCCCGCGACCCTAATAGAGGATAAAGGCAGAAGATAATGGATGGATGGAACTTCACTTTGCAGGTGGCATGGTAGCTTAGTGATTAGCATGTTCTCATCTCAGCACTAGGGATTCCCGGTTCGAATCCCAATCTGGGTGGAGTTTCCATGTTCTCCCCGTGTCCGTGTGGGTTTCCTCCGGGTTCTCTGGTTTCCTCCCACAGTTCAAAAACATGGATCAAGTCAATTGAGTTCTCCAAATTGCCCCATATAGAGTGTGTTTGTGTGAGTGAGTGAGTGTGTGTCCAGTGATAGATTGGCGTCCTGTCCTGGGTGTATCTGCCCAGCGCCTGATACGTTCTCCCCTGGATGGGCATGGGGAACCCCCCCCCCCCCCCCCCCGCGCGGATAAATAGGATAAAGCGGAAGATGATGAATGGATGGATATTAGGACGTGGGTGGCACGTTCGCCTGTCTGCGCTGGAGATCAAGGTTCGAATCCTGATCTGGGTGGAATTTCCATGTTCTCCCCGTGTCCGCGTGGGTTTCCTCCGGGTTCTCCTCCCACAGTCCACCCCCAGCCCCCCCCCCCCCCCCCCCCCCCCCCCACGACCCTAATAGAGGATAAAGCAGAAGATAATGGATGGATGGGTTCGAGGTTTTGCATGAAAGTTAAATGCAGCTCAGTAGAGAATCAGTTAATGTTTCATAAATTAAAAGCACAGAGTATCATTACATTTCATTCGTAGCAAAGAACCAGCCGAGTGAAATCAAGTTCCACAGCCGAGCTCGGTTCCCGGTGCATGCTGGGAGCCTCTCCTCGGGTGGGCAGCTGTAATGTGATTCAGCATTTGCATGCTTCTAAATGTTTCATCGGCAAATTTCCATTTCCCTTTTCTTCTTCCCGACTCTCACGAGCGCGACACTTATTGGACTGTCAGGACGAACACTCCCGACGTGGACTCTTCAACACCGCTTCCCGATTCGGAACTCTATTTGGAACTGAATCCCAGCTGCGCTGACAGTTCAATTTCACCGGCGCATTTCAAATACAACCCTTCAACCTAAAGGAGGGGCATTAAGGTAACGCTCGAAGGCGTCGGTATAGAGAACAATCCATTTTTTGGACTGTGGGAGGAAACCGGAGAACAGTGTCCTCCCCGTGTCCGCGTGGGTTTCCTCTGGTTTCCTCCCACAGTCCAAAAACATGGATCAAGTCAATTGAGTTCTCCAAATTGCCCCATATGGTGTGTGTGTGAGCGAGTGTGTGCCCAGTGATAGATTGGCGTCCTGTCCTGGGTGTATCTGGGTCTCTGGGTGTATCTGGGTGTATCTGGGAGTTTCCATGTTCTCCCCTGTGTCCTCGTGGGTTCCACACTCCCGACGTCGACTCTTCAACACCCCTTCCCAATTCAGAAGTCTATTTGGAACTGAATCCCAGCTGCGGTGACATTTGAAATACAACCCTTTAACCTAAAGGAGGGGCATTAAGGTAACGCTCGAAGGCGTCGGTATAGAGGACAATCCATTTTTTGGACTGTGGGAGGAAACCGGAGAACCCGGAGGAAACCCACACGGACACGAGGAGAACATGAGCAATTGACTTAGATTGGGATTCGAACCAAGGTGGCACAGTGGCTTGGTGGTTAGCATGTTCTCTCAGCACTAGGGATTCCCGGTTCGTTTACCAATCTGGGTGGAGTTTCCATGTCCTCCCCGTGTCCTCGTGGGTTTCACACTCCTGAAGTCGGGACTGTGGGAGGAACCCCACACGGACACGAGGAGAACATGAACAATTGACTTAGATTGGGATTCGAACCAAGGTGGCACGGTGGCTTGGTGGTTAGCATGTTCTCTCAGCACTAGGGATTCCCGGTTCATATCCCAATCTGGGTGGAGTTTCCATGTTCTCCCCGTGTCCGCGTGGGTTTCCTCCGGGTTCTCCAGTTTCCTCCCACAGTCCAAAAACATGACTCAAGGTAAATTAAATGCTCCAAATTGCCCCATATGCTGTGTGTGTGAGTGAGTGTGTTTAGTGATAGATTAGCGCCCTGTCCTGGGTGTATCTGGTTGGATGGTCTGGATGGTCTGGATGTTCTAGATGGTCTGGATGTTCTCCCCATGTCCTCGTGGGTTCCACACTCCCGACGTGGACTCTTCAACACCCCTTCCCAATTCGGAAGTCTATTTGGAACTGAATCCCAGCTGCGCTGACAGTTCAATTTCACCGGAGCATTTGAAATACAACCCTTTAACCTAAAGGAGGGGCATTAAGGTAACGCTCAAAGGCATCGGTACGGAGAACCTCAGCCGGGGATTCTCCTTGATTAGAGTTAAGCCAACGCAGTGCGCCGAGTCGAGATCAGTCGTGTTCTATCGTATGCACACAGCCTTAAAGCAACACCAGCCAGAGCTCTGATTTCATTATTCATTCATTATCTCCCGCTTTATCCTATATTAGGGTCGCGGGGGGGTTCCCCATGCCCATCCAGGGGAGAACGTCTCGGGCGCTGGGCAGATAGACCCAGGACAGGGCGCCAATCCATCGCTGGGCACACACTCACTCACACAGACACACTCTCTATGGGGCAATTTGGAGAACTCAATTGACTTGATCCATGTTTTTGGACTGTGGGAGGAAACCGGAGAACCCGGAGGAAACCCACGCGGACACGGGGAGAACATGGAAACTCCACCCAGCTTGGGAATCGAACCGGGATTCCCTAGTGCTGAGAGGAGAACATGCAAAACACTAAGCCACCATGCTGCCCCACAAAGTGTATATTCCAGCCATCCAGTGACTTCTTCTTTACCCTCTATTAGGGTCGCGGTGGGGTTCCCCATGCCCATCCAGGGTAGAACGTCTTAGTCGCTGGGCAGATACACCCAGGACAGGACGCCAATCTATCACTGGACACACACTCACTCACACAGACACACTCTATATGGGGCAATTTGGAGAACTCAATTGACTTGATCCATGTTTTTGGACTGTGGGAGGAAACCGGAGAACCCGGAGGAAACCCACGCGGACACGGGGAGAACATGGAAACTCCAACCAGCTTGGGAATCGAACCGGGATTCCCTAGTGCTGAGAGGAGAACATGCAAAACACTAAGCCACCATGCTGCCCCACAAAGTGTATATTCCAGCCATCCAGTGACTTCTTCTTTACCCTCTATTAGGGTCGCGGTGGGGTTCCCCATGCCCATCCAGGGTAGAACGTCTTAGTCGCTGGGCAGATACACCCAGGACAGGACGCCAATCTATCACTGGACACACACTCACTCACACAGACACACTCTATATGGGGCAATTTGGAGAACTCAATTGACTTGATCCATGTTTTTGGACTGTGGGAGGAAACCGGAGAACCCGGAGGAAACCCACGCGGACACGGGGAGAACATGGAAACTCCACCCAGATGGGGATTCGAACCGGGAATCCCTAGCGCTGAGAGGAGAACATGCCAACCACTAAGCCCCCGTGCCGCCGAGCTCTGATTTACTTCTCTAATTTCTTTGAACTCATAATGTCCGATATATGGCTATACATAATGGCTCAATCACCGCTGGGTTCTTCACCTGTACGCATGATGAATGGGCTGCTACCAGAATCTGCCCTTTCACTAATGGCCTGAAATCAAAATGGACACCTTTCCCGCGTAGTCCTTTCAATCGGCAACATAGATCGGCTCAGGAGACGTGACGTGGTCGGAGTCCCGATGATCGAGCTGGTTGCCTTTGCAAACTCCAGCTCCAGAGCTGAAAGAGAATGAGAGTTAAGGCCTTCATAAGATGTTCATAAGATGTTTGTCGCTGGAAAGAAGACAGCGTGTTCTAGCTGGGTTTGCTAATTGGCCCTTTAAAGCAGAGTTAATGTTTTCTCTCGGCGTGATTTCACTCTGCTTGGTTTTTTTTGGGGGATGGACTAAAAGATTTAAGATAAAAACAGCTTAATGTACTGAAACAGGCGGCACGGTGGCTTAGTGGTTAGCATGTTCTCCTCTCAGCGCTAGGGATTCCCGGTTCGAATCCCCATCTGGGTGGAGTTTCCATGTTCTCCCCGTGTCCGCGTGGGTTTCCTCCGGGTTCTCCGGTTTCCTCCCACAGTCCAAAAACGTGGATCAAGTCAATTGAGTTCTCCAAATTTCCCCATATAGAGTGTGTCTGTGTGAGTGTGTGTGTGTCCAGTGATAGATTGGTGTTCTGTCCTGAGTGAATCTGCCCAGCGCCTGAAACGTTCTCCCCTGGATGGGCATGGGGAACCCCACCGCAACCCTAATAGAGGATAAAGCGGGAGATAATGAATGAACAGTGACAGTAACCTAGACCAAACTTCTCTCATTTATTACTCTTTAGTATTAACAATTAGTTTAGTAACAATTAGTTTAGTAACAATTAGTTTAGTAACAATTAGTTGTTACTGTAATTATGAACCTGTACTCCAAAAGAAAAGTTGTCATTTTTATGTTAAGCATTTTCACGGTGGCTTAGTGGTTAGCAATAGCATGTTCTCCTCTCAGCACTAGGTTAGTGGTTTGCACGTTCTCCTCTCAGCGCTAGGGATTCCCGGTTTGAATCCCCATCTGGGTGGAGTTTCCATGTTCTCCCCGTGTCCGCGTGGGTTTCCTCCCACAGTCCAAAAACATGGATCAAGTCAATTGAGTACTCCAAATTGCCCCATATAGAGTATGTATGTGAGTGAGTGTGTGCCCAGCGATATATCTGCCCAGCGCCCGAAACGTTCTCCCCTGGATGGGCATGGGGAACCCCCCCCCTCCCCCCACGACCCTAATAGAGGATAAAGCGGGAGATAATGAATGAATGAATTTTCCCTCCCATAAAAACCCATCCATCCATCCATTATCTTCCGCTTTATCCTCTACTAGGGTCGTGGGGGGGGGGGTTCCCCATGCCCATCCATGGGAGAACGTTTCGGGCGCTGGGCAGATACACCCAGGACAGGACGCCAATCTATCACTGGACACACACTCACTCACACAGACACACTATATGGGACAATTTGGAGAACTCAATTGACTTGATCCATGTTTTTGGACTGTGGGAGGGAACCGGAGAACCCGGAGGAAACCCACGTGGACACGGGGAGAACATGGAAACTCCACCCAGATATGGATTTGAACCGGGAATCACTAGTGCTGAAAGGAGAACATGCTAACCACTAAGCCACCGTGCCGCCCCTATATTATTTTTATGTATTTATTTTAGTTATTTACTTATTTATTTATTTATTTAGTTATGTATTTAATTAAATACAGCCGGTTTTATTTTATTTTTATTTGTGTATTGTTAGGGCGTGGGTTTCCTCCGGGTTCTCCGCTTTCCTTCCACAGTCCAAAAACATGGATCAAGTCAATTGAATTCTCCAAATTGCCCCATATAGAGTGTGTCTGTGTGAGTGAGTGTGTGTTCAGTGATAGATTGGCGTCCTGTCCTGGGAGTATCTGCCCAGCGCCCAAAACGTTCCCCCCCCCTGTGACCCTAATAGATGTTAAAGTGGAAGATAATGAATGAATGAATGATTATTTTTGTTATTTATTATTTTATTTGATTTATTTTCACAGTCAGCATTTCTGTATGTACTTTCTTGTCTATTGATCACACTGTGCTGCATCGTGCTATATGTTGCTGTTGCATTGCACACATTATTGCAGTGTTTGCACTCTGTTCAATAAATAGCGTGGCGTCACTCTTGGGTCCCATAGTGCATCCTTTCATCACTTTCGACAAGATGTTTATGGATTGATGGAAAACGCACATTGATTTTACTTGTAAGAACATAATGAGTTTCTTTTTGCACCTCGCCAAATACAGACGACGAGGGCGATCAGTCTCCACTAACATGTCCACGCCCAGATGACTGCATTCAACCAGGACCTCAACTTTATCTGCATCCACAGCATCTCGGGTCCACAGGAAGTTATTCCAAAGAGTTCCCACACATCAGCCGGCACTAAAGACAGAGACCCAGTCATTAAAAGCCCATTAAGTGAGAAACGCTTATTGTTGAACTGCTTCAGATGCAATATAAAACATTATACTTGATATTTAGACTTAGACTTAGACTTAGATAACCTTTATTGTCATTAAATTATACACTTGGTGCACGCAGAACGAAATTACGTTGCATTTGCTCGCAAGTGTAAAAAGAGGTAGTGAAATATATATATATATATATATAAATACATCCATTATCTTCCGCTTTATCCTCTATTAGGGTCGCGCGCGGGGGGGGGGGGGGTGTTCCCCATGCCCAACCAGGGGAGAACGTTTCGGGCGCTGGGCAGATACACCCAGGACAGGACACCAATCTATCACTGGACACACACTCACTCACACAGACACACTGTGTGAATTCAATTGACTTGATCCATGTTTTTGGACTGTGGGAAGAAACCGGAGAACCCGGAGGAAACCCACGCGGACACAGGGAGAACATGGAAACTCCACCCAGATGGGGATTTGGGGATTCGAACCGAGAATCCCTAGCACTGAGAGGAGAACATGCTAACCACTAAGCCACCGTGCCGCCCTTAAAGGATTCTAATTAATTCATCCATTATCTTCCGCTTTATCCTCTATTAGGGTCGAGGGGGGGTTCCCCATGACCATCCAGGGGAGAACGTTTCGGGCGCTGGGCAGATACACCCAGGACAGGACGCCAATCTATCGCTGGGCACACACTCACACACAAACACACTCTATATGGGGCAATTTGGAGAATTCAAGTGACTTGATCCATGTTTTTGGGCTGTGGGAGGAAACCGGAGAACCCGGAGGAAACCCACGCGGACACGGGGAGAACATGGAAACTTCACCCAGATGGGGATTCGAACCGGGAATCCCTAGCGCTGAGAGGAGAACATGCTAACCACTAAGCCACCGTGCCGCCCTTAAATGATTAAAATTAACAATCAAAATTAAAAAACAAGTAGACATGTATATATAACTGTATAAATATGGAAATTATATAATAATACAAACCCAGCGATAGATTGGCGTCCTGTCCTGGGTGTATCTGCCCAGTGCCCGAAATGTTTCTCTCCCTGGATGGGCATGGGTCCACCCTAAGAGGATAAAGCATATGGATAGTCCTTATGAAGTGTCTGCGTAGGTTTCCTCCCACAGTCCAACAACATGGATCAAGGTCAATTGAAATCTCCAAATTGCCCCATATAGAGTGTGTCTGTGTGAGTGTCTGTATGAGTGAGTGTACCTAGTAATAAATTGGCGCCCTGTCAAGGTTGTATCTGTTTCCATGTTCTCCCCGTGTCTACGTGGGTTTCCTCCGGGTTCTCCGGTTTCCTCCCACAGTCCAAAAACATTGATCAAGTCCAAATTAATTCTCCAAATTGCCCCATATAGAGTGTCTTTGTGTGAGTGAGTGTGAGTGAGTGTACTAGTAATAAATTGGCGCCCTGTCAAGGGTGTATCTGTTTTCCCATGTTCTCCCTGTGTCCGAGAAGTAAATCAGGGATAGCATTGGTCCAAACCCCATCTGTTTCCTTGGTTGTATATCTGCCCAGCGCCCGAAACGTGATCAAGTCAAATGCCCATTCCCTGGATGGATGGCATGGGGAACTCCCCCGCGATTCGAGTATATTTATATATTTGGTCATTTTGCAGACGCTTTTGTCCAAAGCAACATACAAAGTATACAAAGCATCCCTGGTGCAATGAGGGTTAAGGGTCTTGCTCAAGGACCCACATTGGTAAATTAAAATAAATTAATTGGGTCGCTAAATTGGACGCTTTTATCCAAAGCGACTTACAAGGTGAGCACAGGGTTCATCACAACATCCCTGGAGCAATGAGGGTTAAGGGTCTTGCTCAAGGACCCACATTGGTAACTTCAGTGGACCTGGGATTTGAACCCCCAACCTTCAGATTGATAGCCTGACAACCAAACCATTGAGCTACCATGCCCTCCTAGTGAGGATAAAGAAGAACATAATAAATGGATGGATGGATGGATGGATGTAGTAAATGGACACTGTTCCCTCCTGCACACTGAGCATTGATGGCAGCAGCACTGTCAGTAAGGGATTTGAACCCACAACCTTCAGATTGATAGCACTGTCATGTCCGGTTATGATGTACAGCTTATGAACATGTGTATGAGCAGTAAGGGATTTGAACCCACAACCTTCAGATTGATAGCACGGTCATGTCCGGTTATGATGTACAGCTTATGAACATGTGTATGAGCAGTAAGGGATTTGAACCCACAACCTTCAGATTGATAGCACTGTCATGTCCGGTTATGATGTGCAGCTTATGAACATGTGTATGAGCAGTAAGGGATTTGAACCCACAACCTTCAGATTGATAGCACTGTCATGTCCGGTTATGATGTGCAGCTTATGAACATGTGTATGAGCAGTAAGGGATTTGAACCCACAACCTTCAGATTGATAGCACGGTCATGTCCGGTTATGATGTACAGCTTATGAACATGTGTATGAGCAGTAAGGGATTTGAACCCACAACCTTCAGATTGATAGCACGGTCATGTCCGGTTATGATGTACAGCTTATGAACATGTGTATGAGCAGTAAGGGATTTGAACCCACAACCTTCAGATTGATAGCACGGTCATGTCCGGTTATGATGTACAGCTTATGAACATGTGTATGAGCAGTAAGGGATTTGAACCCACAACCTTCAGATTGATAGCACGGTCATGTCCGGCTATGATGTACAGCTTATGAACATGTGTATGAGCAGTAAGGGATTTGAACCCACAACCTTCAGATTGATAGCACGGTCATGTCCGGTTATGATGTGCAGCTTATGAACATGTGTATGAGCAGTAAGGGATTTGAACCCACAACCTTCAGATTGATAGCACGGTCATGTCCGGTTATGATGTACAGCTTATGAACATGTGTATGAGCAGTAAGGGATTTGAACCCACAACCTTCAGATTGATAGCACGGTCATGTCCGGTTATGATGTGCAGCTTATGAAACATGTGTATGAGCAGTAAGGGATTTGAACCCACAACCTTCAGATTGATAGCACGGTCATGTCCGGTTATGATGTACAGCTTATGAACATGTGTATGAGCAGTAAGGGATTTGAACCCACAACCTTCAGATTGATAGCACGGTCATGTCCGGTTATGATGTGCAGCTTATGAACATGAGCAGTAAGTGAGAGGCAGTAAGTTGATCGTTCAGATCTTGCCTTGACTTTCACAGTTTGCCTCTCCTGCCATTTGGAAATGCCATCTCCGACACCCGAAATTACACGACGGAGGTGAGGTCTCTGTTTAGAGCTTTCCCCTGGAGGCATCAATTAGCAGCATGTTCGCAAATTTACTCCGCCAGTGCTTGTTTGGTGTAAGCACATAAAAAAAAGCCGGGGAATTAATTACAGCACGCTCTGGAGTTTTACTGAAGCCGGCAGTCTCTGTGTCCGTTCGGGTTCTGCCTGGAGAACGCATTAACATTCTGACATTCTGGGTTTGAAACGGTAGATCCTGAAATATACATTTTATTTAACAGCATGTTAGCATTTATTTCTGATTCGATGCTCCCTGCAAAAGAAACCACTTTCAGGAGAAACCATGGAACATTCTTTGACTTCTTTATTATTATTTTTCTTTAATTCTTTTTTTCACGGGTGGCACAATGGCGTGGCGGTGAGCATGTCCAGCTCTCAAGGAACCAAGAAGCCATGGAACCGAGGAAACGAGAAAGATAGTAACCAACAAATCAAAGGAACCAAGGTACCGAGAAAACGAGGAACCAAGAAACATAGGAACCAACAACAAAAAAAGGAACCAACAAAACAAAGGTACAGAGGAACCGAGAAACCAAGGAAGCAACAAACCAAGGGAACCAAGAAACCAACAACCCGAGGAACCAACAAAATAAAGGAACCAAGAAACAGAGAACCTGAGGACCCAAGAAACCAACAAAACAAAGGAACCAAGAAACCAAGGAACTGAGAAACCGAGGAACCAAAGAGACCAAGAAACCAAGGAACTGAGAAACCAAGGAGCCAAAGGGACCACGAAACCAAGGAACTGAGAAACAGAGAAACCAAAAAACCGAGGAACCAAAGGAACCAAGAAACCCAGGAACCAAGAAACAAAGGAAGCAACAAAAGAAAGGAACCAAGAAAGCAACAAAACAAAAGGAACCAAGAAACCGAGGAACCAAAGGAACCAAGAAAGCAACAAATCAAAGGAACCAAGAAACCAAGGAACCGAGGAACTGAGAAACAGGGGAACCAAAGGAACCAAGGAAGCAACAAAACAAAGGAACCAAGAAACCAAGAATCCAAAGGAACCAAGAAATCGAAGAACCAAAGGAACCAAGAAAGCAACGAAACAAAGGAATCAAAAACCAAAGGAACCAAGAAATCTAGGAACCAAAGGAACCAAGAAGCCAAGAAAGCAACAAAACAAAGGAACCAAGAAACCCAGGAACCAAGAAATTGGGAAACCGAGGAACCAAAAAATCCAAAGGAACCAAGAAATGAGGAACCAAAGGAACCAAGAAAGCAACAAAACAAAGGAACCAAGAAACTGAGGAACCAAGAAGCCAAGAAAGCAACAAAACAAAGGAACCAAGAAACCCAGGAACCAAGAAATTGAGAAACCGAGGAACCAAAGGAACCAAAGAATCCAAAGGAACCAAGAAATGAGGAACCAAAGGAACCAAGAAAGCAACAAAACAAAGGAACCAAGAAACCCAGGAACCAAAGGAACCAAAAAACCGAAGGAACCAAGAAACCGAGGAACCAAAGGAACCAAGAAAGCAACAAAACAAAGGAACCAAGAAACCCAGGAACCAAGAAATTGAGGAACCAAAGGAACCAAGAAAGCAACAAAACAAAGGAACCAAGAAACCGAGGAACCAAAGGAACCAAGAAAGCAACAAATCAAAGGAACCAAGAAACCCAGGAACCAAGAAATTGAGAAACCGAGGAACCAAAGGAACCAAGAAATGAGGAACCAAAGGAACCAAGAAAGCAACAAAACAAAGGAACCAAGAAACCCAGGAACCAAAGGAACCAAAAAAACCCAAAGGAACCAAGAAACCGACGAACCAAGAAGCCAAGAAAGCAACAAAACAAAGGAACCAAGGAACCCAGGAACCAAGAAATTAAGAAACCGAGGAACCAAAGGAACCAAGGAAGCAACAAAACAAAGGAACTGAGAAACAGAGAAATTGAGGAACCAAGAAACATAAGAACCGAAGGAACATAAGACTCGAGGAACCGAGGCGCGCTGCTTTAAATCCATGCCTCGTTTTCTGTCACGCCTGTCGGGGTGTGAGCGCGCGCGTGCGGGCGGGGGGGGGGGGGAGAGAGAGAGAGAGAGAGAGAGAGAGAGCGCGCGAGCGAGCGCGCGCGCGGGGTTGAGACAGAGCGCAGGGCGCGGAGCGGAGCGGCACTCTGATAGCGGGAGCAGCATGTACACCAAACACAGACAGAAAAAGCGAGCCGCGCTGTCGCTCCGGAACGCCGCCGTTCTCCTGTTCCACCTCCTCACGTTCTCCACACCGGCCTCCGCGCGCGCGAGGGGAGGTGAGTACCGCGCTCCATCTTTAACATTAAAGTTCCAAAGTCTGACCAGTTGCGCTCGGCGCCGCAGGACTCCGGTAGAGATGCCGAGGAGCTGTGAGAACGTTCTCTTAACGTTCTCTAAACGGTCTCTTTAAGTGTTCCGACGTCTAGAACCCGCTTCTGCGGAATTTGGGAGAACGCTGAAAAGTTTGCTAATTGAATCTTCGGCCGGCGAACAACAAACGGCGTGAGGGTGACGTCACAGCGCTCGTTCTGGGGTTCTCGGTGGGGAGAACGTTCTGTCGGTTGGGTTTGGAAGGTTTGGAGGCTTCTGGGGCAGTTCCTACTGCAGAACCCCGTTCTAAAGCCATTTCCCGGAGGCTGCGGGTTCTTCGGGGTGCCCATAAAAGGATGGAACGCAAATCGGAGCTCCATCCATCATCTGCCTCCATGTTTAGCTTGAAAAGAAAAGAACGGACAGTTAGGAGAACGAGACATCTAGAACCTCAGGGCACTTTAGGACTTCCAGGCTACGTGCGGCACCCGCGGCTTCTTGGCAGCACGTGTGTTCAGCCCTCAGGATACAGCTGACGGGGCAACTGAGAATTGAAGGAGATACCCGGACTTCACAACTTTGTGGAATTGGGAATCTCTTATTTAGTGGTTGGCATGTTCTCCTCTCAGTGATGGGGATTCCCGCTTCGAATCCCGATCTGGGTGGAGTTTCCATGTTCTCCTCGTGTTTGCGTGGGTTTCCTCCTGGTTCTCCGGTTTCCTCCCACAGTCCAAAAACCATGGATCAAGGTCAATGTCCAAATTGCCCCCTATGGTGTGTGTGTGTGTGTGTGTGAGGGAGTGTGTGCTCGGCGATAGATTGGCGTCCTGTCCTGGGTGTATCTGCCCAGTGCTCGAAACGTTCTCCCCTGGATGGGCATGGGGAACCGCTCCCACGAGTCTAGTACAGGATATAGTGGAAGATGATGAATGGATGGATATTAGGACGTGGGTGGCACGTTCGCCTGTCTGCGCTGGAAATCAAGGTTCGAATCCTGATCTGGGTGGAGTTTCCATGTTCTTCCCGTGTCGGCGTGGGTTTCCTCCGGGTTCTCCTCCAATTCTCTGGTTTCCTCCCACAGTCCAAAAACCATGGATCAAGGTCAATCTCCAAATTGCCCCATATAGTGTGTGTGTGTGTGCTTGGCGATAGATTGGCGTCCTGTCCTGGGTGTATCTGCCCAGCGCCCGAAACGTTCTCCCCTGGATGGGCATGGGGAACCACAGTTCAAAACCATGGATCAAGGTCAATTTCCAAATTGCCCCATATAGTGTGTGTGAGTGAGTGTGTGCCCGGCGATAGATTGGCGCCCTGTCCTGGGTGTATCTGCCCAGCGCCTGAAACATTCTCCCCTGGATGGACATGGAGAACCCCCCCCCCCACGACCCTAATAGAGGATAAAGTGGAAGATGATGGATGGATGGATGGATATCAGGACATGGGTGGCATGGTTGTGTGGTGGTTAACATGTTCGCCTGTCTGCGCTGGAGATCAAGGTTCGAATCCCAATCTGAGTGGAGGTTCCATGTTCTTCCCGTGTCCGCGTGGGTTTCCTCTGGGTTCTCCGGTTTCCTCCCACAGTCCAAAAACATGGATCAAGTCAATTAAATTTTCCAATCGCCCCATATAGAGTGTGTCTGTGTGAGTGAGTGTGTGCCCAGTGATAGATTGGTGTCCTGTCCTGGGTGCTTTTGCCCAGCGCCCGAAATGTTCTCCCCTGGATGGGCATGGAGAACCACAGTCCAAAACCGTGGATCAAGGTCAATCTCCAAATTGCCCCATATAGTGTGTGTGTGAGTGAGTGTGTGCCCGGCGATAGATTGGCGTCCTGTCCTGGGTGTATCTGCCCAGCGCCCGAAACGTTCTCCCCTGGATGGGCATGGGGAACCCACACAACCCTAGATGGATGGATGTGCTGCCATCTATCAGCCCCTTGTTATTTTGTTGGGCTTTACAATGGACTGAAGGAGGTTATAAACAAACCTCCACACTGGGAGTTACCAGCTCGTGTCCCTTTAAAGTCTTTGCTGACTGATTAATCTATTAAAGTGAATAACTGGAGGAAAAGTGAAGCTCTGGATGAAGGTCAGGATGAAATTGCGTGCGCTTGTCTGGCGGGATTGTTTGTAATCGCCTGTAAATTAAAGGTGATGTATTAGTTTCTTTTAGCGCTCTGCGATATGATGACTTTTACAGCATTTAGCTCTCATTTCATTATTCAGAGTATCCAGGTGGCACGGTGGCTTAGTGCTTAGCGTGTCCGCCTCTCAGCGCTGGGGCTCCGGGTTCGAATCCCGATCTGGGTGGAGTTTCCATGTTCTTCCCATGTCCACATGGGTTTCCTCCGGGTTCTCCAGTTTCCTCCCACAATCCAAAAACATGGATCTCCAAATTGCCCCATATAGAGTGTGTGTGTGAGTGAGTGTGTGTCCAGTTATAGATTGGTGTCCTGTCCTGGGTGTATCTGCCCAGCGCCCGAGACGTTCTCCCCTGGATGGGCTTGGGGAACCCCACCGCGACCCTAATAGAGGATAAAGCGGAAGATAATGGATGGATGGAGAGTATCTTTCAATCTGGTGGCTTGGTGGCTTAGTGGTTGGCACTCAGCGCTGGGGCACCAGGTTCGAATCCCGATCTGGGTGGAGTTTCCATGTTCTCCCCGTGTCCATGTAGGTTTCCTCCGGGTTCTCTGGTTTCCTCCCACAGTCCAAAAACATGGATTCTCCAAATTGTCCCATATAGAATGTGTCTGTGTGAGTGAGTGTGTGTCCAGTGATAGATTGGTGTCCTGTCCTGGGTGTATCTGCCCAGCGCCCAAAACGTTCTCCCCTGGATGGGCATGGGGAACCCCCTTCCCCACGACTCTAGTAAAGGATAATGCGGAAGATAATGGATGGATGGAGAGTATCTTTCAATCCGGGCAGCATGGTGGCTTAGTGGTTAGCATGTTCTTTTCTCAGCGCTGGAGCTCCAAGTTCGAATCCCCATCTGGGTGGAGTTTCCATGTTCTTCCCATGTCCGCGTGGGTTTCCTCCGGGTTCTCCGGTTTCCTCCCACAGTCCAAAAACATGGATCAAGTCAATTGAATTCTCCAAATTGCCCCATATAGAGTGTGTCTGTGTGAGTGAGTGTGTGTCCAGTGATAAATTGGTGTCCTGTTCTGGGTGTATCTGCCCAGCGCCCGAAACGTTCTCCCCTGGATGGGCATGGGGAACCCCCCCCACGACCCTAGTAGAGGATAAAGTGGAAGATGGAGATAAAATGGATGGATGGAGAGTATCTTTCAATCCGGTCGGCATGGTGGCTTAGTGGTTGGCACTCATGTTCTCCCCGTGTCCATGTAGGTTTCCTCCGGGTTCTCCAGTGTCCTCCCACAGTTCAAAATCATGCTGTTTAACTGGATAAAGGCAGATACACTCGGGACAGAGCACCACTCCATCACTGGGCAAACTCACTTACACACAGACACACTCACAATATATATAGGGGCAATTTAGAGCAGCCATTTGACCTTGAATCCATATTTTTGGACTGTGGGAGGAAATCCATACAGACCACCCAGATCGGGATTTTAAACCCGGATCCCCAGAGCTGAGAGGCGAAGCCACCGTGTCACCTTTAATTAGTTTCTCTTATGTGTAATTGATGTCATTTCTGTTGTCGTTGGTTATTTTGTTACGTTTGGTTATTTTTGGATTTCTTTTTATTTCATTGCGGTTAATTCCTCTGAAAACATGCCGTACCGAGGCTACTGTAAAGCATTTCACTTCCTCTATAGAAAAACCGTCCAGGAGACGCATTAGACCCGGTTTATATCTCGGTTTTGTGGTTCTGTGGTTCGATTCCTGGAAAGGAGAAGCGCTGATCGGTTCTATGTGGAGTTCTCATCTCCGTTCAGGCTTTAATTCTGGGTCTTGGGTTGCCTGTTACATTTTAAAACCTGTCTGTGGATAAATTAGAGATCCTAACTAGTCGGCCCATTAGGGATGGAGATATCAGTGCAGTAGCAGAGCTGCTTCTAAGTCTGGATATATAGAGAGAGGCATCAGGATGGTATGGGATCTAAAACTGTTCTAAATGAGAACAGCGGAAAGAAGGAGCTTAACTACAGTGCGCACCAATTACACTGATGTTGTGTGATGTTATTATCTGTTTACTGTAAATATCCATCCATCCATCATCTTCAGCTTTATCCTCTACTAGGGTCATAGGGGGTTCCCCATGCCCATCCAGGGGAGAACGTTTCGGGCGCTGGGCAGATACACCCAGAACAGGACGCCATTCTATCACTGGACACACACTCACACACACAGACACACTCTATATGGGGCAATTTGGAGAACTCAATTGACCTTGATCCATGTTTTTGGACTGTGGGAGGAAACCCATGTGGACACGGGGAGAACATGGAAACTCCACCCAGATTGGGATTCGAACCGGGAATCCCCAGTGCTGAGAGGAGAACATGCTAACCACTAAGCCACCTATTACTGTAAATATCCATCCATCTATTATCTTCCGCTTTATCCTCTATTAGGGTCGCGGGGGGGTTCCCCATGTCCATCCAGGGGAGAACGTTTCGGCGCTGGGCAGATACACCCAGGACAGGGCGCCAATCATTGGCTGGGCACACACTCACTCACACAGGCACACTCTATATGGGGCAATTTCATTCATTCATCCATCATCTTCTGCTTTATCATATATTAGGGTCGTGGGGGGGGTTCCTCATGCCCATCCAGTGGAGAACGTTTCGGCTCTGGGCAGATACACCCAGGACAGGGCGCCAATCTATCACTGCACACACAGACACGCACGCATACACACTCTATTTGGGGCAATTTGGAGAATGCAGTTGACTTGATCCATGTTTTTGGACTGTGGGAGGAAACCGGAGAACCCAGAAGAAACCCACGCAGACACGGGGAGAACATGGAAACTCCACCCAGATTGGGATTCGAACCTGAATCTCTAGTGCTGAGAGGAGAACATGCTAATCACTAAGCCACTGGCGCCGCCCTTGACCAAATTAAAATTTTTAATTTGAATTGATTTGTATCAAAAATAGAATTCTTTTAAACAATTCTTAATTTATTAATGGAAACTTTTGCAAAGCAAAGATTCAGGATGGGATTGTATTTATTATTATTATCATTATTATTATTATTATTATTATTTCTTTTTATTGTAAGGATCACAAGTAACATTTTTTCATGGCCACTTTACTCACTTTTGAGCGGTTTGGAGCTAATTTGCATTTCCATTATACATTGAATCACACTGTGCCACTCTTAATTTGGACCACCCCCCCGTGAGCGGGGCAATTAACTCACCGGTTCCCCTTCCAAAAGCTCTGATCTACAAGATCCTCTCTCTTTTGTGATTGACCCCGTCAGTCATGATTCAGTCGTTTGGTTGCCCTCGGTCTCTTCAGTTGTTGCCAAGACATTATATATCTATATAAACTCACCGGCCATTTTATTAGGTACAGCTCATTGTTCTCCACTTACCATATAGATGGACTTTGTAGTTTTAACAATTCCATTCTGTAGTCCATCTGTTTTTTCTGTTTTTTTTAGTTTCTTGCGCTTGGCGGGGACGGAGCGCCCTTCCATCACTGGGAAAACTCCCTTGCACACAGACAGACACACAATATATACATAGGGGCAATTTAGAGCGGTCATTTTACCTTGAATCCATGTTTTAAAGCTGGATCCCCAGAGCTGAGAGGAGAATCCACTGTCCATCCATTCCATTCATCCATTATCTTTCGCTTTATCCTCTACTAGGGTCATGGGATGGGGGGGGTGGTGGGGTTCCCCATGCCCATCCAGGGGAGAACGTTTCGGGCGCTGGGCAGATACACCCAGGACAGGACGCCAATTTATCACTGGACAGCACGGTCTTACTGCACACATGTTCTCCTCTAGCACTGGGGCAATTCCCGGTTCGAAACTCAATTGAGTTTCCTTCCCCGATCCACGTGGGTTTCCTGGACTGTCCGGAGGAAACGGGAAACATGGATCAAGTCGATTGAAAACCCAAATTGCCCCATATAGAGTGGGTGAGTCACGTGGTGAGAACATGGGTCCTGTCCTGGGTGATCTGCCCAGCGCCGAAATGCCTGGGCATAACCCCCCCCCCCCCCCCATGCAGCGACCCTATTAGAGGATAAAGTGGAAGTAATTTATGGATGATATTATTTTAATTATTTTTATTTATATATATAGATTAATTCCGTGAAAGAGATGTGGACGGCACAGTGGTTTAGTGTTTAGCATGTTCTCCTCTCAACGCTAGGGATTCCGGTTCGAATCCCCATCTGGGTGGAGTTTCCATGTTCTCCCCCTGTCCACGTGGGTTTCCTCCGGGTTCTCCGGTTTCCTCCCACAGTCCAAAAAACATGGATCTAGTCAATTGAGTTCTCCAAATTGCCCCATATAGAGTGTGTCTGTGTGAGTGAGTGAAGATAGATCTGTCAGGTTGTATCTGCCCAGCGCCCGAGACGTTCTCCCCTGGATGGGCATAGGGAACCCCCACGACCCTAATAGAGGATAAAGCAGAAGATAATGGATGGATGGAATATGCCATACTGAGGCAGCGATAGGAAAAGCATTCAGGAGATGCATTCGACCCGTTTGATATCTCATGCTGTTACAATCTCTGCGTGGAACCTGATCTCAGGACAGCAGTCTCTGGTCTCTTGGTTTCCAGGAACAAGCTCACTTGGTGTTATTCAGCACTACACATAAACTCCAACAGCACTAGATTTGACCTGGGACTCTGGGATCCAAATCAAAGTTCGGCCCCGTAATGCATTCGTAAGAAGGGCAGCCGACATAATCTGCTGCGCGCGGGGACCCGGGCTACGTGGACTCGTACGTAGTGAGCCATTATGCAGCCTGTCACTGTAAACATTACCGTACGAACAGATCACCTCCACAGAGCGCTTCTGATCCGGCCCATAATGCCCTGATGCATCTCTCTGAAGGATTTGGCTGTAGAACCTCTATATGCCTTTTTTAGGCGGTCGCATTTTTCGAGGTCTAAAGCTCTGACTCATGACGGGGTCTGGAGCACCCATCGCGCCGGTTCCTCAACTCGAATTTAAAATAGCACGAGGGCTCTCGTGTCGACACGAGCAGCTTCTGCAGCGTGTTTTGATATTTCACCTTTACGTTCCGTCAAAGGTGAACACGTTCATCACAATAACTCAGCTTCACGTCTTGGGTGACTTGATTCATACAATTTTGCATAACGTGGTGGTTTAGTGGTTGGCATGTTCTCCTCTCAGCGCTAGGGATTCCTGGTTCCAATCCCAATCTGGGTGGAGTTTCCATGTTGTCCACGTGGGTTTCCTCCGGGTTCTCCGGTTTCCTCCCACAGTCCAAAAACACGGATCAAGTCGATTGAATTCTCCAAATTGCCCCATATAGAGTGTGTTTGTGTGAGTGAGTGTGTGCCCAGCGATAGATTGGTGTCCTGTCCTGGGTGTATCTACCCAGTGCCTGAAACGTTCTCCTCTGGATGGGCATGGGGAACCCCACCGCGCGACCCTAATAGAGATAAAGCGGAAGATAAATGGATGGATGGATAATATGTAGTGGGGGCAGGAGCATGTTCTCCTCTCAGCACTGGGGATTCAGGTTCGAATCCCAATCTGGGTGGAGTCTCCATGTTCTCCCCGTGTCCACGTGGGTTTCCTCCGGGTTCTCCGGTTTCCTCCCACAGTCCAAAATACATGGATCAAGTCAATTGAGTTCTCCAAATTGCCCCATATAGAGTGTGTCTGTGTGGGTGAGTGTGTGGGTAGAGTGGCGTCCTGTCCATGGGTTATCTATTGCCCAGCGCCGAGACGTTTGTCCTGGGAGTGTATCTGCCCAGCGCCCGACCCTATTAGACGATAAAGCAGAAGATAATAGGATGGATGGATAATATGTAGTGGGGGCAGGAGCATGTTCTCACTGGGGGGGATGGTTTCGAGATCTCTCAGCACTGGGATTCAGGTTCGAATCCCAATCTTGGTGGAGTCTCCATGGTTCTCCCTGGTCCACACGTGGGGTTTCCTCCGGGTTCTCGGTTCCCCTCCCCCCCCCCCCGACCCTAATCCCTAAATTGCCCACATATAGAATTTTTGGAGTTATGCTACAGCTAGATGATGTCACTATGTTCCTCCTCACCCCCCCCCCCCCCCCCGACCCTAATAGGGTGCTGATAATGGTTGGATGTATCCGAAAAAAAATTCGAGGGGTTCTTAAAATATCGTCAAAGTATCAACGATTCGTAGTCCTGCCGATTCTGAATCGATTCAAAATCCCCCCCCCCAAATAATTTTTTTTTTTTATGTCCAAAAATTTTGCAAGTTTTATTTTTTTGCCGCCCCTTCACGGGCGTACTGCATATCGCGTTACGTATCCGCTCGGCCACAACAAGCTTGCTGTACGGTGTATAGCGCCCAAAGCGTTCTCCTCTGGATGGGCATGGGGAACCCACCCCGCGACCCTAGTAGAGGATAAAGCGGAAGAAATGGATGGATGAATGGATTAAAAAAAAGGGGGGGGGGGTGGTGCAGGATCAGATAACGATTAATTCTACAGTGTAGTTGGTTTTCTTTAATCATATAACATGTGACTTGTGATGTTCTCATTTGTAAGTCTTGGATAAAAACGTTTGCTCAGCATAGCTATGATGTCACTATGTACCATCATGCCTAATTTTATGCAATACGGGGCAGAATGTATTACTCTGGGGCATCATCAGGACGTCTAAAACCCTGATTTCCGAACAGTTCCATTAGCCACCGTCACATTGGGCTCATTGGAACGAGTTTATTAAAGTCGCTATACAATTGATGCGGTCAGATGCGTCCTGAGAGCAAAGTATTAATGGAAGATTGTACCCCCCCCCCTTCCGGTTGTAATCCATCATAAAGTTGGATCGTCCATTGTACTTTACCTCAATTAATATTCCGTACTACTCCGTCGTTAGTTCGTTTCGAATAGCGGCCCCGCATCCGCTCCATTAATAATACACCAACTCGGAACTGTGGAAACGGGTATTGTTATGAATGGCGTTGTGTGATTTAATAATTAATCATGTAATTCTTGTTTCTGGCTGCTGCAGGATGTTCAGACAAATGCATCGCCGTCCTCTGTGCCTCCAATTGTAAAAGAACACAAGAGTCTGAGGCAGACTGAATTATGAGGATGCTGGCTCACGTCCTATAATGCTTAAAAGAGGCAAAACGACTCAAAAGGGGGCGAAAGACCAAGGCGGGGTAACCGAGTGAGGAAAGTCATGGGGTGAGAAACGGACCGGGGGAGGAAGCGGGGGCGATAAAAGGGCGAAATTGTGGGGTTTTAAGAAGGAATAAAGGCTGTGGTTCCGCTAACAGCCGGGGTAAAGCCTGCTTCTCTGGGTTCTTTGAGATTACACCTGCCTTTAATTGCACTCTGGGAAGGAAACGGATTCATGCCCGATTCATCTTGTTTGGAACTTCCGACTCGGGCTGGAACACCAGAGTGCGTTCTCTTTTCCTTTTCGTCTCTTTAGGTCTTCTGTCCTGATTTATTTTATTTTTTTTAATTTATTTATTTTTTTTACATTTTTAAATTATTATTATTTTTTTTAATTAATTTATTTTTTTTACATTTTTTAATTAATTTATAATTTTTTTTTTACCTACAGTCTCAGATCTACGGAGCTCCTAAAGGGACATGGAAGAAAAAAATAATATATAACTATTGTGAGATCTCGCATTAATTTTTACGATATCTCGCAATATTTCACAAAAGTTTATGCAAGATATTGCAATAGTTATATTTATATTTAAAAAGTTTATTATAGGTGGCTTAGTGGTTGGCATGTTCGCCTCCCGGCGCTAAGGATTCAGGTTCGAATCCCCATCTGGGTGGAGTTTCCATGTTCTCCCCGTGTCCGCGTTGGTTTCCTCCGGGTTCTCCGGGTTCCTCCCACAATCCAAGAACATGGATCAAGTCAATTGAATTCTCCAAATTGCCCCATATACCTGTAGAGTGTGTGTGTGAGTGAGTGTGTGCCCAGTGATAGATTGGCGTCCTGTCCTGGGTGTATCTGCCCAGCGCCCGAAACGTTCTCCCCTGGATGGGCATGGGGAACCCCCCCACCCCGCGTCCCTAATAGAGGATAAAGTGGAAGATAATGAATAAATGAATGAATGAAGTTTATTATAAGTTTATGTATGTGGGTCAGTTTCCCGGTCAGCAACAATAAAAGAACACAACGGAGAACGTTCATCTGTGGAAATTAAAAATTTATTTTTAAATATATTTTTATTGGAGCAATATACTTACAACCACAATAACAATTAACATATTCCAAGCTCAAGGTCAATTGAACTCTCCAAATTGCCCCATATAGAGTGTGTCTGTGTGAGTGAGTGTGTGCCCAGTGATAGATTGGTGTCCTGTCCTGGGTGTATCTGCCCAGCGCCCAAACGTTCTCCCCTGGATGGGCATGGGGAACCCCCCCACGACCCTAATAGAGAATAAAACGGAAGATAATGGTCGGATGGGTATTAGGACATGGGTGGCATGGTGGTGTTGTGGTTAGCCTGTCTGCACTGGAGATCAAGGTTCAAATCCCAATCTGGGTGGAGTTTCCATGTTCTCCCCGTGTCCGCGTGGGTTTCCTCCGGGTTCTCCGGGTTCCTCCCACAGTCCAAAAACATGGATGAAGTCAATTAAGTTCTCCAAATTGCCCCATATAGAGTGAGTGAGTGTGTGTCCAGTGATAGATTGGTGTCCTGTCCTGGGTCTATCTGCCCGAAATGTTCTCTCCTGGATGGACATGGGGAACCCCCCTGCAACACTAATACAGGATAAAGTGGAAGATAATGGATGGATGGATATCAGGACATGGGTGGTAGACAGATTAAGGTTCAAATCCCGATCTGGGTGGAGTTTCCATGTTCTCTCCGTGTCTGCGTGGGTTTCCTCCAGGTTCTCTGGTTTCCTCCCACAGTCCAAAAACATGGCTCAAGGTCAACCGAACTCTCCAAATTGCCCCATATAGAGTGTGTCTGTGTGGGTGAGTGTGTGTCCAGCGATTACTTGGCATCCTGTCCTGGGTGTATCTGCCCAGCGCCCGAAACGTTCTCCCCTGGATGGGCATGGGGAACCCCCCCCCCCCCCCTCCATGACCCTAGTAGAGGATAAAGCGGAAGATAATGGATGGATGGATATCAGGACATGGGTGGTAGACAGATCAAGGTTCAAATCCCGATCTGGGTGGAGTTTCCATGTTCTCAGTGTTGGTTCTTTGGGTTCACAGCGGTGACAGGAAAGCGCTTACATCAGTTACACCCACCAGCCATAGGAAAGCTCTTTGGACTTTTTTGGACTGAACGTCCTCCAAGTGTCAAGTTCCCGTCTGATGTTCCGTCTCAATGTTCCCGTCTGATGAATCAGCAAGCGCTGTGGACTCATTTCCTGCCTTTTGGCCAGTGAGCACGGAAACCCACCCCAGCACCCCCGTCACCCCGTTACCCCGTTACCCTTATAAGTACAAGCACCATCAATAAGGAGTGACGTCATTCCGTCCACCCCGTCCTGCTACCCGTCTTTAAGTTGTCTCTCGGCGGCCGTCCTCTCGGCGGCGTGTTGTGTTTAGTTCAGTGCTTCTCAAATAGTGGGGGGCACCCCCCTGGGGGGGCGCAGTGCGGTGCATGGGGGGGGCGCCTAACAAGATATCACAGTGCAAGTTATATTAAGTGTACTGAACAAACCCTCAAGAGACAACACGGAAAAATATTTAACAGAGATGAGGAGAGAAAGGCGGAGAGAGACGAAGATAACGAGAGCAACAAAAGTCAACCGAAAACTAAATGTCGAAGCGAACGTAGCGTTTGGCTTCAGTGTAACTGTAACTTCACTGTAACGAAGGTGGAGACGAAGAAAGACCAGCGTGTCCACTGTGTCTTTAAATGTTGGCAGCGGACAGCGTGCAGCCCAATAAATGAAGGCGTCACTTAAAGACATTACACCCCGATCACGCTGATAACCGCTTTAGTTTTTAATCGAAAACGTGACGCGTATAACCAGCAATCATAACGCTTTGTAAAAGCTAATTCAGAAAAGCTGAGCTGCAAAACGGACGCGTTGTAGACATGAGTTCTGACTTCCTCAAAAAAACAACAACAAAAAAAACAAAACAAAAAAAACAGCACAAATTGTTGTATTCATTTTTGTTTTGTAGGTTAAAGTGTTAATATATTGAGCTCCTGAATGAATGTTGCTGATTAATTAGAATTTATTATTATTTATTGATTTTATTTAATTTCATTTTTCAGTATCAAATGCCAGTCAGTTCAAAAATGTTTCTCGTTAGAATAAGGATTTTATTCGTTTCTGTTACAAACTAAAAAAAAAACAAAGTTAATAAAATGATTCTTTGTTCTAAGTTGATCTATATTTCTTTCTTTTTTTTTCCTTTATTGTTAATAAGGATACATTGTTATAAAAGAGGTGTATTTATAACAAATTTATAGACAAATCATACTACAGGTGGCGAGTAAAAATAATTTATCCCATTTCGGCATGTCGGGGGGTGAGTGTGCGTGGGGGAGGCGCAAAATGTTTTCTTCTTCCTAGGGGGGGCTTAACAGAAAATAATTGAGAATCACTGGTTTAGTTTGATGAACTTCAGTCACGTCCTCCCACATGAAAGCTCCATCACCAAAAGTCTCTCCCCCAACCTCATTCAGGACATCCTGCCTCATCACGTCCCCACCGAGGCCGTCCTGTCACAGATGTACAGGCACAGGGAGGACATGATCAGGAATCAAACCTTGGACCTTCTGGCTGTGAGGAAGTTGCATAGAACGCTGTACCACTGTCCATCCATCCATTACACACCCAGGACAGAGCGCCAATCTTTTATTGGGCACACACACACTATATAGGGGCAATTAAGATCAGCCAATTTACCTTGAAACCATGTTTTCAGACTGTGGGAGAAAACCCACACGGACACGGAGAGAACATGGAACACTCCACCCAGAATCTATTATTGGGCACATACACTATATAGGGGCAATTAAGATCAGCCAATTCACGAACACAATGGAGAACGTTGTTCCGTGGAAATTTTATTTTATTTTTTTCAAATATATTTTTATTGGAAATGTACTTACAACCGGGCGGCACAGTGGCTTAGTGGTTAGCATGTTCTCCTCTCAGCGCTAGGGATTCCCGGTTCGAATCCCCATCTGGGTGGAGTTTCCATGTTCTCCCCGTGTCAGTGTGGGTTTCCTCCGGGTTCTCCGGTTTCCTCCCACAGTCCAAAAACATGGATCAAGTCAATTGAATTCTCCAAATTGCCCCATATAGAGTGTGTGTGAGTGTGTGCCCAGCGATGGATTGGCGCCCTGTCCTGGGTGTATCTGCCCAGCGCCTGAGACGTTCTCCCCTGGATGGGCATGGGGAACCCCACCGCGACCCTAATAGAGGATAAAGCGGGAGATAATGAATGGATGAATATACTTACAACCACAATAACAATTAACATATTCCACTGGCTCAAGGGCAATTGAACTCTCCAAATTGCCCCATGTAGAGTGTGTCTGTGTGAGCGAGAGTGTGTCCAGCGATAGATTGGCGCCCTGTCCTGGGTGTATCTGCCCAGCGCCCGAAACGTTCTCCCCTGGATGGGCATGGGGAACCCCCCTGCGACCCTAATATATAAGATAAAGCGGAAGATAATGGATGGATGGATATCAGGACATGGGTGGCATACAGATCAAGGTTCGAATCCCGATCTGGGTGGAGTTTCCATGTTCTCTTCATGTCTGCGTGGGGTTCCCTCCGGGTTCTCCGGTTTCCTCCCACAGTCCAAAAACATGGATCAAGTCAATTGAATTCTCCAAATTGCCCCATATAGAGTGTGTCTGTGTGAGTGAGTGTGTGTCCAGTGGTAGATTGGCGTCCTGTCCTGGGTCTATCTGCCCAGCGCCCGAAACGTTCTCCCTTGCATGGGCATGGGAACCCCCCCGCGACCCTAATAGAGGATAAAGTGGGAGAATGAATGAATATACTTACAACCACAATAACAATTAACATATTCCACTGGCTCAAGGGCAATTGAACTCTCCAAATTGCCCCATATAGAGTGTGTCTGTGCGGCCGTCCTCTCGGCGGCGTGTTGTGTTTAGTTTGCACCATGATGAACTTCAGTCACGTCCTCCCACATGAAAGCTCCATCACCAAAACTCTCTCCCCCAACCTCATTCAGGACATCCTGCCTCATCACGTCCCACGGAGGCCGTCCTGTCCCTCCATTTCCCATCCCGTCCCTCCTTTTATTACCCGCTTTCCGGACGTCCTCTTCCACCCCGCCTGCCAAACCCGATTCAGCCCGTCATATTCACATCACACTCTCCTCTCATGCCTCGTGCCTCTGTGGCGGTTGGGTTTTAAAGAAACCGACTCCGCAGCTTGTTTGTTGTTCCAGCAACCGATGGAGTGAAGCTGCCTCACATGAAACCATTGTTTTTTTATTTTATTTATTTCATTTATTTATTTATCCTCTTTTTTTCTTTCATCACTGCAGAAGAGGGTGCTAGAATGAAAGTTCCCATGATGCTTTTGATGTTTATTTGCTTTTACAGCTTTAAAAAGTAAAGAAAGAGAAACAAAGCGATGAATGGTGGAGTGGGCTGTTAATTGAGCTCATTGCCTGCTAATGAAAGCTTGTCTTTATAATCAATAGGTAATCATAGCAAAACATGTCTTGTAGCTGTGAATGATGGGTAATGGGCTTTTTGAGTCTTTGGGTCTAATGGAGGGGGTGCAGTTGGTTGAATTCATGTTCTCGTTCTCACTCATAGAACCCCTATATAGTTTGTGTGTGCCCAATAATAGATTGGCGCTCTGTCCTGGGTGTATAATGGACGGATGGACAGTGGTACAGCGTTTGGCGCTACTTCCTCACAGCCAAAAAGGTCCAAGGTTTGATTCCTGATCATGTCCTCCCTGTACCTGAGTGGCTTTTCTTCATGTACATCTGTTTCCTGTCTGAAAATATGGTTTAGGTAAATTGGCTGATCTTAATTGCCCCTATATAGTGTGTGTGCCCAATAATAGATTGGTCCTCTGTCCTGGGTGTATAATGGATGGATGGACGGTGGTACAGCGTTCGGTGCTACATCCTCACAGCCAGAAGGTCCAAGGTTTGATTCCTGATCATGTCCTCCCTGTGCCTGAGTGGCTTTTCTTCATGTACATCTGTTTCCTCCCAATGATGGAGGGGGGGGGGGGGGTAAATTTGAGACACCATTTGTATATAATCAATAGGTAATCATAGCAAAACATGTCTTGTAGCTGCTGAATGATGGGTAATGGCTTTTTGAGTCTTTGGTTCTAATGGAGGGGGGTGCAGTTGGTTGAACGAGTGAGAACGAGAACATGACTAGAACTTTTGTGGTGGGTGCCACATAAATGCGGTGGGTGCAACATAAATGCGGTGGGTGATCCAGGTTCGAATCCCGATCTGGGTGTTTTGGTGAATTGGCTGATCTTAATTGCCCCTATATAGTGTGTGTGTGTGTGCCCAATAATAGATTGGCGCTCTGTCCTGGGTGTATAATGGACGGATGGACGGTGGTACAGCGTTCGGTGCTACTTCCTCACAGCCAGAAGGTCCAAGTGTGTTCCATGTGCTCTCCGTGTCCGCGTGGGTTTTCTCCCACAGTCTGAAAACATGGTTTCAAGGTAAATTGGCTGATCTTAATTGCCCCTATATGGTGTATATGCCCAATAATAGATTGGCGCTCTGTCCTGGGTGTATAATGGACGGATGGACGGTGGTACAGCGTTCGGTGCTACTTCCTCACAGCCAGAAGGTCCAAGTGTGTTCCATGTGCTCTCCGTGTCCGCGTGGGTTTTCTCCCACAGTCTGAAAACATGGTTTCAAGGTAAATTGGCTGATCTTAATTGCCCCTATATGGTGTATATGCCCAATAATAGATTGGCGCTCTGTCCTGGGTGTATAATGGATGGATGGACAGTGGTACAGCGTTCGGTGCTACTTCCTCACAGCCAGAAGGTCCAAGTGTGTTCCATGTGCTCTCTGTGTCCGCGTGGGTTTTCTCCCACAGTCTGAAAACATGGTTTCAAGGTAAATTGGCTGATCTTAATTGCCCCTATATGGTGTATATGCCCAATAATAGATTGGTGCTCTGTCCTGGGTGTATGAGTTGGTTGAACGAGTGAGAACGAGAACATGACTAGAACTTTTGTGGTGGGTGCAACATAAATGCGGTGGGTGATCCAGGTTCGAATCCCGATCTGGGTGTTTCCATGTTCTCTCCGTGTCCATGTTGCTTTGCTCCCACAGTCTGAAAACATGGTTTCAAGGTAAATTGGCTGATCTTAATTGCCCCTATATAGTGTGTGTGCCCAATAATAGATTGGTGCTCTGTTCTGGGTGTGTAATGGATGGATGGACAGTGGTACAGCGTTCGGCGCTACTTCCTCACAGCCAGAAGGTCCAAGGTTTGATTCCTGATCATGTCCTCCCTGTGCCTGAGTGGCTTTTCTTCATGTACATCTGTTTCCTCCCACATTCCAATGACGGGGGGGGGGGGGTAAATTTGAGACACCATTTGTCCCTCTGATTAAAGCATCCGTAAACTGTGGCTGAGGAAAGGCATGGTGACCTTGGTGACCTCCTGCTGCTTAAGGAGGATGAGTCCCCCACTGAGTCTCCGCTCTCCCAAGGTTTCTTTCTAAAAAAAACAACACCAGGGAATGTTTTTATTTTTTTATTTTTATTTTTCTTGCCACTGTTGCTTTGGGATGCTCTTTGGGGGTTAAAAATCTTTAAAGCAATGTACTGTTAAAAAAAAAAAAAAAAACCTATAGGAATAAATACAGACTTGACCTGTCCTACCTCGTTAAAACTCTTGATTAGAATCGTTGAAACACTGTAAACTAGGGCTTCAACAACGAATCGATAAAAATCGATTATGAAAAGTGTCGATAACGAATTTCCCAATGTTGTGACCGCTCACGTCATCTGCAGCTAGGGTGACCAGGTTCTAATTCACCAGATGTGGGACGTAGACTATGTTTGTGTGGGACAATGTGGGACATAAAAACATGTGTGTGTATATATATATATCTTCAGCTTTATCCTCTACTAGGGTCATGGGGGGGTTCTCTGTGCTTTGTCCATGTTTTTGGCCTGTGGGAAGAAACCAGAGAACCCGGAGGAAATCCCCAGATGGGGATTCGAACCGGGAATCATCAGAGCTGAGAGGAGAACATGCTGACCACTAAGCCACCGTGCCTCTCACCCCTCCATCCATCTATTATCTTCCGCTTTATCCTCTACTAGGGTCATGGGGGGGGGGGGGGGGTTACCCATGCCCATCCAGGGGAGAACGTTTTGGGCGCTGGGCAGATAGACCCAGGACAGGACACCAATCTATCGCTGGACACACACTCACTCACACAAACACACTCTATATGGGGCAATTTGGAGCATTCAATTGACCTTGATCCATGTTTTTGGACTGTGGGAGGAAACCGGAGAACCCAGAGGAAACCCACGTGGACACGGGGAGAACATGGAAACTCCACCCAGATGGGGATTCGAACCGGGAATCCCTAGTGCTGAGAGGAGAACGTGCTAACCACTAAGCCACCGTGCCTCTCACCCCTCCATCCATCCATTATCTTCCGCTTTATCCTCTATTAGGGTCGCGGGGGGGTTCCCCATGCCCATCCAGGGGAGAATGTCTCGGGCGCTGGGCAGATACACCCAGGACAGGACACCAATCTATCACTGAACACACACTCACTCACACTTACACACTCTATATGGGGCAATTTGGAGAATTCAATTGACTTGATCCATGTTTTTGGACTGTGGGAGGAAACCCATGTGGACACGGGGAGAACATGGAAACTCCACCCAGATGGGGATTCGAACCGGAAATCCCTAGTGCTGAGAGGAGAACATGCCAACCAATAAGCCACCGTGCCGCCCGACCGATTAATCGATTATCAAAATGATCGTTAGTTGCAGCTCTAGCATAAAACTCTTGATTAGAATCATTTAAACTCTAAACTATAGAGTGTCACGGACTGAATGGATAACACCACACACACACACACACACACACACACACACACACACACACACACACACACACACACACACACACACACACACAGTCTCATGGAAATCAAATTGTAGGTCATGTGACCTCAGTCCAGTACTGTGCATATGCATTTGCTGTAGTGCTTGTTTATCAGAAACACGGTTCTAAAATAGTTAGAGGGATGCATGCTGATGTGTGTGGGGTTGTTTATTAACCCCAGGTGTTACACCCAGAGGACATCGTCTTCCTCCATCTTTGATCTTTGGTGTCTCTCGAGTCTTCTGTGGGATTCTTTCTTGTGTCTTATTTAGAGAGCAGCTTTGATACCGCTGTCCATCATCCAGCCATCCATTATCTTCTGCTTAATCCACTACAGGGTTTGCCGGGGGTTCCCAGGGGGGGACGTTTTGGATGCTGGGCAGATGCACTCAGATACACTTGGACAGGGCGCCAATCCCTCGCTAGACAAACACACCGATCTTGTAGGGGCAATTTAGAAAGTGCTACTTTTAATATTCAGCATGCGCAAAAAGATGCTCAGAAATCATGAGACCATACACAAAATAAATAAACGAAAGAGAAGGCATGTCCATCTGCCTCGATGCAGCTGCACCGACTTTAGCATGTTCTCCTCAGTGCTCGGTTCGAATCCCAATCTGGGTGGAGTTTCCCTGTTCTCCCCGTGTCCGCGTGGGTTCCCTCCGGGTTCTCCGGTTTCCTCCCCCGGTCCAAAAACATGGATCAAGGTCAGTTGAATTCTCCAAATTGCCCCATATAGAGTGAGTGTGTGTCCAGTGATAGATTGATAGATTGGTGCCCTGTCCTGGGTGTATCTGCCCAACACCCTAAACGTTCTCCCCTGGATGGGCATGGGGAACCCCCCCCCCAACCATTACCCTAATAGAGGATAAAAAGTGGAAGATAATGGATGGATGAATGAATATTGGCCGGAACGGTGGCTTAGTGTTTAGCATGTTCTCCTCTCAACGCTATGGAATCCCGGTTCGAATCCCAATCTGGGTGGAGTTTCCATGCTCTCCCCGTGTCTGCGTGGGTTTCCTCCGGGTTCTCCGGTTTCCTCCCACAGTCCAAAAACATGGATCAAGTCAATTGAGTTCTCCAAATTGCCCCATATAGAGTGTGTCTGTGTGAGTGAGTGAGTGTGTCCAGCGATAGATTGGCGTCCTGTCCTGGGTGTATCTGCCCAGCACCCGAAACGTTCTCCCCTGGATGGGCATGAGGAACCCCCCCCCCCTCATCACCCTAATAGAGGATAAAAAGTGGAAGATAATGGATGGATGAATGAATATTGGCCGGCACAGTGGCTTAGTGATTAACATGTTCTCCTCTCAGTGCTAGGGATTCCTGGTTCGAATCCCAATCTGGGTGGTTTTTCCATGTTCTCCCCGTGTCCGCGTGGGTTTCCTCCAGGTTCTCCGGTTTCCTCCCCCAGTCCAAAAACATGGATCAAGTCAATTGAGTTCTCCAAATTGCCCCATATAGAGTGTGTCTGTGTGAGTGAGTGTGTGTCCAGTGATAGATTGGTGCCCTGCCCATTGGTGCCCTGAAACGTTCTCCCCTGGATGGGCATGGGGAACCCCCCCCCCCCTCCGCGACCCTAATAGAGGATACAATGGTGGAAAATAATGAATGAATGAATGTTTATCTGTAAATAGATCAAGTTGGTTTAGTAAATAGGACATAATATTTTTTGGCTGTTTAAATGAGAGATATTTAAGAAGTGCTTCTTATAAGGAGAGGATGTATAAATTTAAACTATAATAGAAAGCTCTGGTTGAGAAAAGCTTCTGTCATAAATGACCAATAGATATTGATGCATAGTTCAGTTCTCAGGGGACGATGGATATGTCAGCCAAAGAAAGGTCACTTATTCTCTGTTTGGCCAGAAGCTATCTTCAGTTGTGATTTAGCCTTCACTCTTTTTTTTATTCACTGTTCTCCACCTGCTGGTTGGATTATTGGTGCTAACACAGGGTTTGAGTGGAAACTTAAATGCTTCTTTCAAACCAATTGAGTGTTTGGAAACATTTTTGCTAAAAAAGAACAGAAATTCATCTGTATGCTGTGGTGGCTTAGTGGTTACCACGTCCTACTCTTTGCCCTGGGGATTCCCGGTTCGAAACTAGATCTGGGTGGAGTTTCCATGTTCTCCCCGTGTCCGCGTGGGTTTCCTCCGGGTTCTCCGGTTTCCTCCCACAGTCCAAAAACATGGATCAAGTCAATTGATTTTGCCCCATATAGAGTGTGTCTGTGTGAGTGAGTGTGTGTCCAGTGATAGATTGGCGTCCTGTCCTAGGTGAAACGTTCTCCCCTGGATGGGCATGGGGAACCCCGCCGTGACCCTAATAGAGGATAAAGTGGAAGATAATGGATGGATGGATCCAATTGGGTGTTTGAAAACAAAAAGAGGGTTTCATTTGCTAAATAAGAACAAAATTCATCAAATTCAACCAAGTATGCTGTGGTGGCTTAGTGATTAGCATGTTCTCCTCTCAGCGCTGGGGATTCAGGTTCGAATCCCAATCTGGGTGGAGTGTCCACGTGGGTTTTCTCCGGGTTCTCCAGTTTCCTCCCACAGTCCAAAAAACATGGATCAAGGTCAATTGATTTATCCAAATTGCCCCATATAGAGAGTGTATGTGTGATGGATTGGCGTCCTGTCCTGGGTGTATCTGCCCCGCGCCCGATATGTTCTCCCCTGGATGGACATGGGGAACCCCCCCCCCCCCCGGCTTAGTGGTTAGCATGTTCTCCTCTCAGCGCTGGGGATCCAGGTTCGAAACTAGATCTGGGTGGAGTTTCCATGTTCTCCCCGTGTCCCTGTGGGTTTTCTTTAGGTTCTCTGGTTTCCTCCCACAGTCCAAAAACATTTAAATAGAATTGCACTATATATGTGTGTGTGTGTGTGTGTGTGTGTGTGTGTGTGTGTGTCCAGTGATTGACTTTACAATTCCGTGTTGCTAAAGCAAACATTTTATTGGCTCAGGTCGCAATTCCATCAATAGAAGTAATAATCTTATATCAATAAATCTGTGACCGGTTCCACTGAAGAGCGGTTCTCCACACACAGCTGGAGCTCCTGCAGGGAGGGCATTGTTTTGTTTATGTGGGCTTTTTTTTTTCTTTCAATATGAGTCACCCATTAAAGACGTCTGTCATGGGGAGACAGAGCAGTAACCTGGACTTACACCTCGTCTCGTGTAGACATCTTAGAGCAGCTGCTTATATTCAGAAAGGCTTGTGAAGAATACTAAATTGCATTACGCCGTTGCTCCAATTCCCAGGTTCAGGTATTTAATCTCAACCGTCTTGTTTACTGCAAACACCAGTCGAACCAACACGAGTTAAAAGCCTGGAAACTTGACACTTCTGATCGGAGAAAAGATTCGTCTTAATACTTCTTTTAATTAACCAGCTTTAATGGACGGCAATATTTCCCCCATTGATCACCATTAAATTCCACTCCATAGCTGATGGAAGTCTTAGATAATTAGGTTTTTTTAATGAGCCATATGGACGGGATTGACCTTAGTAATTGGTTCAGTAACTCTTTGATTTTGTTTTACGGTTTCCATCCTGTAACGGGACATGCTGTGTATTATTTATGTTTATATATGTATATATATATATATATATATATATATATGATGGAGAAATAGAGAGGGACGGACAGACGCAGATGGATGGACGGAATGCTGATGGACAGATACGGACACAGATGGACAGAACCAGACTGACATAGACGGACAGACACAGACAGGTTGATAAACAGACGCAGACAGATAGACGCAGATGGACAGATACAGACGCAGACAGACAGACGCAGATGGATGGACATGGATGGACAGAATGCTGATGGACAGACACGGACGCAGATGGACCGAAGCGGACAGACACAGACAGGTGGATAAACCGACACAGACAGATAGACGCAGATGGACAGATACAGACGCAGACAGACAGACGCAGATGGATGGACATGGATGGACAGAATGCTGATGGACAGACACGGACGCAGATGGACCGATACAGATGGACAGACACAGACAGGTGGATAAACCGACGCAGACAGATGGACGCAGATGGACAGGTACAGACGCAGACAGACAGACGCAGATGGATGGAAAGAATGCTGATGGACAGATACAGATGGACAGAACCAGACAGACAGACATAGACAGACAGGTGGATAAACAGACGCAGACAGATACAGACGCAGACAGACAGACGCAGATGGATGGACGGAATGCAGATGGACAGATACGGACACAGATGGACAGAACCAGACAGACATAGACTAACAGACACAGACAGGTTGATAAACAGACGCAGACAGATAGACGCAGATGGACAGATACAGACGCAGACAGACAGACGCAGATGGATGGACAGAATGCTGATGGACAGATACAGATGGACAGAACCAGACAGACAGACATAGACAGACAGGTGGATAAACAGACGCAGACAGATACAGACGCAGACAGACAGACGCAGATGGATGGACAGAATGCTTATGGACAGATACGGACACAGATGGACCGATACAGATGGACAGACACAGACAGGTGGATAAACCGACGCAGGTTGATAAACAGACGCAGATGGACAGATACAGACGCAGACAGACAGACGCAGATGGATGGACAGAATGCTCATGGACAGACACAGATACAGATGGACAGAACCAGACAGACAGACATAGACAGACAGGTGAATAAACAGACGCAGACAGATACAGACGCAGACAGGCAGACGCAGATGGATGGACGGAATGCTGATGGACAGATACGGACACAGATGGACAGAACCAGACTGACATAGACGGACAGACACAGACAGGTTGATAAACAGACGCAGACAGATAGACGCAGATGGACAGATACAGACGCAGACAGACAGACGCAGATGGATGGACATGGATGGACAGAATGCTGATGGACAGACACGGACGCAGATGGACCGATACAGATGGACAGACACAGACAGGTGGATAAACCGACGCAGACAGATAGACGCAGATGGACAGATACAGACGCAGATGGATGGACAGAATGCTGATGGACAGACACGGACGCAGATGGACCGATACAGATGGACAGACACAGACAGGTGGATAAACCGACGCAGACAGATAGACGCAGATGGACAGGTACAGATGCAGACAGACAGACGCAGATGGATGGACAGAATGCTGATGGACAGACACGGACACAGATGGACAGAACCAGACAGACATAGACGGACAGACACAGACAGATGGATAAACAGACGCAGACAGATACAGACGCAGACAGACAGACGCAGATGGATGGACAGAATGCTGATGGACAGACACGGACGCAGATGGACCGATACAGATGGACAGACACAGACAGGTGGATAAACCGACGCAGACAGATAGACACAGATGGACAGGTACAGACGCAGACAGACAGACGCAGATGGATGGACAGAATGCTGATGGACAGAAACAGATACAGATGGACAGAACCAGACAGACAGACATAGACAGACAGGTGGATAAACAGACGCAGACAGATACAGACGCAGATGGATGGACAGAATGCTGATGGACAGACACGGACGCAGATGGACCGATACAGATGGACAGAACCGGACAGACAGACATAGACAGGTGGATTAACAGACGCAGACAGATAAACGCAGACGGACAGACTCGGACGCAGAGTTTCCATGTTCTCCCCGTGTCTGCGTGGGTTTCCTCCGGGTTCTCCGGTTTCCTCTCACAGTCCAAAAACATGGATCAAGGCCAATTGAGTTCTCCAAATTGCCCCATATAGAGTGTGTCTGTGTGAGTGAGTGTGTGCCCAGTTATAGATTGGCGTCCTGTCCTGGGTGTATCTGCCCAGCGCCCGAGACGTTCTCCCCTGGATGGGCATGGGAACCCCCCCCGCAACCCTAACAGAGGATAAAGCAGGAGATAATGAAGGAATGAATAAACCTTAATAATAATTAAGTGATTATTAAGAGGACCACTAACGATCGGCTCTCGGTTCTCGATGTGTTCTATGTATTTTATGTGCCGTTTGTTGATTTGTGTTGCTTTTGTTGTAGCGTGGCAGGGACGAGGACAGAAGGTGACGGCTCACTGGCTCGGCCACAGCACTGTATATGAGGACGCAGCAGCGAGTCAGCAGGTAAGACACACATTGTTCCAGAGTGCCGGGTTCTAATGTTCAACCAGACTGTCTGCTGTAAACGTAAACGTAAGGATTCATCACATTTAGTTGCTATTGTCAGTTCTGGGGATCCAGGTTCGAATCCCAATCTGGGTGGAGTTTCCATGTTCTCCCCGTGTCCTCGTGGGTTTCCTCCGGGTTCTCCGGTTTCCTCCCACAGTCCAAAAACATGAATTTGAGGCAGATTGTAATTGTATGTTCCTAATGCCACCCCCCTCCCCCTGTAACTCTATAGTAGATAAAGAATGAATAAATTTACCTTGATTCCATGCTTTTGTACGGTGGGAGGAAACCGGAGAACCCAGAGGAAACCCACACAGACACGGGGAGAACATGGAAACTCCACCCAGATTGGGATTCGAACCCGGATCACCAGAACTGACTGAATACATTCATCCATTATCTTCCGCTTTATCCTCTATTAGGGTCGCGGAGGGTTCCCCATGCCCACCAGGGGAGAACGTTTCGGGCGCTGGGCAGATACACCCAGGACAGGACACCAATCCATCACTGGACACACACACTCACTCACACACAGACCACAGACACACTCTATATGGGGCAATTTGGAGAATTCAATTGACTTGATCCATGTTGTTGGACTGTGGGAGCAAACCCGGAGAACCCGGAGGAAACCCACGTGGACACGGGGAGAACATGGAAACTCCACCCAGATTGGGATTAGAATCCGGATCCCCAGAACTGACTGAATACATTCATTCATTATCTTCCGCTTTTTCCTCTACTACGGTCGCGGTGGGTTCCCCATGCCCACCAGGGGAGAACTTTTCGGGCGCTGGGCAGATACACCCAGGACAGGACGCCAATCTATCACTGGACACACACTCACTCACACAAACACACTCTATATGGGGCAATTTGGAGAACTCAATTGACTCGATCCATGTTTTTGGACTGTGGGAGCAAACCGGAGAACCCGGAGGAAACCCACGTGGACACAGGGAGAACATGGAAACTCCACCCAGATTGGGATTCGAACCGGGAATCCCCAGAACTGACTGAATCCATCCATCCATCTTCCGCTTTATCCTCTACTAGGGTCGTGGGGCGGGGGGGTTCCCCATTCCCATCCAGGGGAGAACGTTTCGGGCATTGGGCAGATACACCCAGGACAGGACGCACAATCACTCACTCACTCACACAGACACACTCTAACCCGTAACCCGGAGGAAACCCACGCAGACACGGGGAGAACATGGAAACTCCACCCAGATTGCGATTAGAACCTGAATCCCCAACACTGAGAGGAGAACATGCCAACCACTAAACCACCCACCCCGACTGAATATATAACATACTGAATAGCAACTGAAGTGATGAATCTTCACTTTTACGTTGTACTGAGGTGAACTGCGCTGCCTCTCAAAAAAGGCATCAGCGCCGAAATAAGCAGGACTCCGGCCGCATGGGGAACCGGTTCTCGTCCATCCTGCTTGTTGCACATGCCTCGGTCACCTCACTGACAATTTTCCTTCTATTGATCGGTGACCTTTAAGTGCTTCAACCCTACTGGTATTCATGGGAAACACCTTTCCAACCGGGAAAATGTCAATCGCGCCAAGACTTTATGACAAAACCAGCAAAATATTAAAAATAACTGACTTTATCCTAAATTAATTCAGCTTGTGAAGTAGAACATTTAGTAGAACATCCATCCATCCATTATCTTCCGCTTTATCCTCTATTAGGGTCGAACGTTTCGGGCGCTGGGCAGATAGACCCAGGACAGGACGCCAATTCATCACTGGACACACACTCACTCACACAGACACACTCTATATGGGGCAATTTGGAGAACTCAATTGACTCGATCCATGTTTTTGGACTGTGGGAGGAAACCGGAGAACCCGGAGGAAGCCCACGCAGACACGGCGAGAATATGGAAACTCCACCCAGATTGGGATTCAAACCGGGAATCCCTAGCACTGAGAGGAGAACATGCTAAACTCTAAGACACCGTGCCGCCCACACAGCCGAACAGATGAAGCTAATATCGGGACAGTAATAAATAATCTGGAATATGTATAATGGAGATGGCTTAGTGTTTAGCATGTTCTCCTCTCTGGGTTTCCTCCGGGTTCTCCGGTTTTCTTCCCACAGTCCAAAACCATGGATCAAATCAATTGAGTTCTCCAAATTGCCCCATATAGAGTGTGTCTGTGTGAGTGAGTGTGTGCCCAGCGATAGATTGGCGTCCTGTCCTGGGTGTATCTGCCCAGCGCCCGAAACGTTCTCCCCTGGATGGTCATGTGGAACCCCTCCACGACCCTAATAGAGGATAAAGCCGAAGATAATGAATGAATGAATGTATAAAGGAGATGACATGGTGGTTTAGTATTTAGCATGTTCTCCTCTCAGCACTAGGGATTCCAGGTTTGAATCCCCATCTGGGTGGAGCATCCATGCTCTCCCCGTGTCCACATGGGTTTCCTCCAGGTTCTCCGGTTTCCTCCCACAGTTCAAAAACATGGCTCAAGGTCAATTGAATTCTCCAAATTGCCCCATATAGAGTGTGTCTGTGTGAGTGAGAGTGTGTCCAGCGATAGATTGGCGTCCTGTCCTGGGTGTCTCCCCTGGATGGACATGTGGAACCCCTCCACGACCCTAATAGAGGATAAAGCCGAAGATAATGAATGAATGAATGTATAAAGGAGATGACATGGTGGTTTAGTATTTAGCATGTTCTCCTCTCAGCACTAGGGATTCCAGGTTTGAATCCCCATCTGGGTGGAGCATCCATGCTCTCCCCGTGTCCACATGGGTTTCCTCCAGGTTCTCCGGTTTCCTCCCACAGTTCAAAAACATGGCTCAAGGTCAATTGAATTCTCCAAATTGCCCCATATAGAGTGTGTCTGTGTGAGTGAGAGTGTGTCCAGCGATAGATTGGCGTCCTGTCCTGGGTGTCTCCCCTGGATGGACATGGGGAACCCCCCCCCCCTGCGACCCTAGTAGAGTATAAAGGGGAAGATAATGGATGAATGAATGTATAATGGCGGCGGCGGTGGTTTAGTATTTAGCATGTTCTCCTCTCAGCACTAGGGATTCCCGGTTCGAATCCCAATCTGGGTGGAGCGTCCATGTTCTCCCCGTGTCCGCATGGTTTTCCTCCGGGTTCTCCAGTTTCCTCCCACAGTCCAAAAACATGGCTCAAGGTCAATTGAATTCTCCAAATTGCCCCATATAGAGTGTGTCTGCGTGAGCGAGAGTGTGTCCAGCGATAGATTGGTGTCCTGTCCTGGGTGTCTCCCCTGGATGGGTATTGGGAACCCCCCCCCCTCCCCCCGCGACCCTAGTAGAGGATAAAGGTGAAGATGATGGATGGATGTCAGCTCTTCTCTATCAGTAGTGGATCAGGCACATGAATGGAGCAGATGGATGGCAGTATATTATTCATGCATTTTCACTCGGGGCAAGTAGAAGCATGTGGAGGAATGTGGAGTGTAATTGGAATGTGCGTTTGGAACCCACTCCGCTCTGATACAATACCCCCCCCCCCCCCCCCCCCCCCCGAGCTTAATGCCAGAGCAACTACCCCACAGGGTCATTAGAGTAAACACGGAAGGTTGTAGATCCATGATGCTCTTCAATTAATCCATAAAAGCCAGTCAGCTTCTGTAATGAATTACAAATCAAAAGCCAGGGGGAGGAGACGGGGGCGGGTGGGTGTGTGGGGTGGGGGGGGCAAGACGGGGCTCGAGAAGCGCAATGGTAAATAAAGAATGTAAAAAAGCGGATGTTCCATTTACATAACGCAGTTAGTGTGTCCTGTCACGGGGGGATTTGCATAAGGGTATTTGATTTCAGAGGGGTGTAGTTGCCCCGGTGACAGCGGATCATCAAAAGGTAATAAAAATCCCATAAAGACCAATGTGTGCGCTGACATCTGTCTACAGCCGAGCTGCGCTGCAGCTCATAACGTTATCACTGCGCTGACTGCGCAGACGCGCCTGTTACTGATTCAGCCCAGAGATCCTCACCGCCGACACGCTGACGGGCGCCGCGCTGGCTTAGGGGTTAGCATGTTCTCCTCTCAGCGCTAGGGATTCCATTCCATCTTCTCCCCGTGTCCGCGTGGGTATCCTCTGGGTTTTCCGGTTTCCTTCCCCAGTCCAAAAACATGGATCAAGGTCATTTGAGTTCTCCAAATTGCCCCATATAGAGTGTGTCTGTGTGAGTGAGTGTGTGTCCAGCGATGGATTGGCGTCCTGTCCTGGGTGTATCTGCCCAGCGCCCGAGACGTTCTCCCCTGGATGGGCATGGGGAACCACCCCCCCTCCCGGTCCCTAATAGAGGTTAAAGCGGATGATAATGGATGATGGATGGAGGGGTGAGGCAAGGTGGGTTAGTGTTTAGCATGTTCTCCTCTCAGCACTAGGGATTCCCAGTTCGAATCCCAATTTGGGTGGAGTTTCCATGTTGTCCACGTGGGTTTCCTCCGGGTTCTCCGGTTTCCTCCCACAGTCCAAATACATGGATCAAGGTCATTTGAGTTCTACAAATTGCCCCATATAGAGTGTGTCTGTGTGAGTGAGTGTGTGTCCAGCGATGGATTGGCGTCCTGTCCTGGGTGTATCTGCCCAGCGCCCGAGACGTTCTCCCCTGGATGGGCATGGGGAACCACCCCCCCTCCCGGTCCCTAATAGAGGTTAAAGCGGATGATAATGGATGATGGATGGAGGGGTGAGGCAAGGTGGGTTAGTGTTTAGCATGTTCTCCTCTCAGCACTAGGGATTCCCAGTTCGAATCCCAATTTGGGTGGAGTTTCCATGTTGTCCACGTGGGTTTCCTCCGGGTTCTCCGGTTTCCTCCCACAGTCCAAATACATGGATCAAGGTCATTTGAGTTCTACAAATTGCCCCATATAGAGTGTGTCTGTGTGAGTGAGTGTGTGTCCAGCGATGGATTGGCGTCCTGTCCTGGGTGTATCTGCCCAGCGCCCGAGACGTTCTCCCCTGGATGGGCATGGGGAACCACCCCCCCTCCCGGTCCCTAATAGAGGTTAAAGCGGATGATAATGGATGATGGATGGAGGGGTGAGGCAAGGTGGGTTAGTGTTTAGCATGTTCTCCTCTCAGCACTAGGGATTCCCAGTTCGAATCCCAATTTGGGTGGAGTTTCCATGTTGTCCACGTGGGTTTCCTCCGGGTTCTCCGGTTTCCTCCCACAGTCCAAATACATGGATCAAGGTCATTTGAGTTCTACAAATTGCCCCATATAGAGTGTGTCTGTGTGAGTGAGTGTGTGTCCAGCGATAGATTGGCGTCCTGTCCTGGGTGTATCTGCCCAGCGCCCGAGACGTTCTCCCCTTGATTTATCCTCTCTCGCTCTTTCTCTTCTCTCTCTCTCTCTCTCTCTCTCTCTCTCTCTCTCTCTCTCTCTCTCTGTCTCTCTCTCTCTCTCGCTCTGTCTCTCTCTCTCTCTCTCTCTCTCTCTCTCTCTCTCTCTGTCTCTCTCTCTCTCTCTCTCTCTCTCTCTGTGGATGGGGTTCCTCAGTCGCAGGTGTAATATATAATGAGAGATGTTGGACTTCTGGTCAGATTGTTACTGTTCTTCCTGAGAGCTAATGATTCAGAGAGCTGTTGCTGTGTGTCATGCAAATGCAAAGTTGTAATGCATACACACTCATACACACACACACACATACATGCATGCATGCGCACACGTACAAAACCACACACAGAGACACACACACACACACATGCATGCGCACATGTACAAAACCACAAACACATGCATGCATATGCACACGTACAAAATCACACAAACACACACACATATGCATGCATGTGCACATGTACAAAACCACACACACACACATGCATGCACACGCACACATACAAAACCACACACACATATATGCATGCATGCGCACACGTACAAAACCACACACACACACACACACATATGCACACGCACACGTACAAAACCACAAACACACACATATGCATGCACATGCACACGTACAAAACCACAAACACACACATATGCATGCACATGCACACGTACAAAACCACAAACACACACATATGCATGCATGCGCACACGTACAAAACCACACACACACACACACACACACGTGCGCTCTCATAGCCTACTCAGAACCTGAGTGAGGGGTTTGGGGAGCAGAGAGAGAGACCGGCTGCTCGTATTCCTTCCTGCTCTGGGACTTCAGCTCCGGTTGTGAAGGCAGTTAAGGTCACACACGCTTTGCACTCATCTCCTTTGTTTAACTTCCGCTACAGACTTTAATACGGCCCGCTGTTTTATTCTGGCTTTGTTCGTTTGCCCCTTTTAACATTTACCAGACATGAAATATATTTTCTGTCTGTTTATATAAAATTTTTTTAAGTGTGATTTTTTTATTTTATTTTTTTGCCTTCAGTGCTTAGTCCTCCACATTTAACAGTGAAACACACACATACACACACTGAGTGAAGTGAGAACACGGTGCCCGGGGAGCAATTGGGGTTAGGTGCCTTGCCCAAGGGCACTTCAACCAGGGTACTTTGTGGGACCAGGAATTGAACCGGGGACCCTCAGGTTGCAAGGCTGACTCCAACCATCCATTATCTTCCGCTTTATCCTCTATTAGGGCCGTGGGGGGGTTCCCATGTCCATCCAGGGGAGAACGTTTTGGGCGCTGGGCAGATACACCCAGGACAGGACGCCAATTTATCACTGGGCACACACTCACTCACTCACACACTCTATATGGGGCAATTTGGAGAACTCTATATTCAATTGACCTTGATCCATGATTTTGGACTGTGGGAGGAAACCGGAGAACCCGGAGGAAACCCACGTGGACACGAGGAGAACATGGAAACTCTACCCAGATTGGGATTCGAACCTGAATCCCTAGCGCCCAACCACTGAACCACCGTGTTGCCTCAAGGCTGATTCCTTAAGCAAAATCTAATTGGTGGCTTAGTGGTTGGCACCTTCGCCTCTCAGCGCTGGGGCACCAGGTTCAAATCCCAATCTGGGTGGAGTTTCCATGTTCTCCCCGTGTCCGCGTGGGTTTCCTCCGGGTTCTCCGGTTTCCTCCCACAGTCCAAAAACATGGATCAAGGTCAATTGAGTTCTCCAAATTGCCCCATATAGAGTGTGTCTGTGTGAGTGAGTGTGTGCCCAGCGATTGATTGGCGTCCTGTCCTGGGTGTATCTGCCCAACACCCGAAACGTTCTCCCCTGGATGGGCATGGGGAACCCCACCGCGACCCTAATAGAGGATAAAGTGGAAGATAATGGATGGATGGAATTATAAACTCTTATTTAAAACCCTGGGCATTCATTTTTATTTATTTATTTATTTATTTATGTATTTAATTCAGTTCCATTTAATCGTGTGTTTTAGGTCAGACAAAGGTGAGGGGTAATGAGATCTGGGGCATAACCATCGCTTGATTTCCTGTCAGTGTCTGATCAGAATGAGGTCAGAGCTCTGTAGAAACGGGCGGTTAGGCCAAATTTGGCAACTTTTATGGACGTCATCCTGACCTCGGGTGGCGGGGGGTCATCCTGTCATCCTGGTGCAGGAAATGGTCTTCTGTAAACAGTTGCCTGTGAGTCGTTAAAAAAACGAAAGAGAAGAAGTCGTTTGCTGAGAGGCAGCAATTCATTAGGGACCGCAGTGATCCCCTTGAGCAGAACCCTCTACCCCTCGTTTGTTTAGATTCAGATGTGGCTTTTGGATTTGCTGTGAACAGAACCGAGAACGAGACCCATCATGATCCTGTACGTCACTTTAGGGTGTGACTTTGATAGGATGGAGAAACTGACCAAGCAGTGATTTGATCATCCATCCATTATCTTGATAGCTTTATTCTCTGCTAGGGTCGTGGGAAGGGTTCCCCATGCCCATCCAGGGGGGAACGTTTCGGGCGCTGGGCAGATAAACCCAGGACAGGACGCCAATCTATCACTGAACACTCACAAACAAACACACTCTATATGGGGCAATTTGGAGAATTTAATTGACCTTAATCCATGTTTTTGGACTGTGGGAGGAAACCGGAGAACCATGAGGAAACCCACGTGGAAACTCCATCCAGATTGGGATTCGAACCAAGAATCCCTAGCATGTTCTGAGAGGACAACATGCTAACCACTAAGCCACCATGCCGTCTGTCTCATTATCTTGATAGCTTTATCATCTACTAGGGTCGGGGGGGAGGTTCCCCATACCCATCCAGGGGAGAACCTTTCGGGCGCTGGGCAGATACACCCAGGACAGGGCGCCAATCTATCACTGCACACACTCACTCACACAGACACACTCTATATGGCGCAATTTGGAGCATTCCATTGACCTTGATCCATGTTTTTGGACTGTGGGAGGAAACCGGAGAACCCGGAGGAAACCCACGCGGACACGGGGAGAACATGGAAACTTCCACCCAGATGGGGATTCGAACCGGGAATCCCTAGTGCTGAGAGGAGAACATGCTAACCACTAAGCCACTTTGCCGTCTGTCTCATTATCTTGATAGCTTTATCCTCTATTAGGGTCGCGGGGGGGTTCCCCATGTCCATCCAGGGGAGAACTTTTCGGGCGCTGGGCAAATACACCCAGGACAGGGCGCCAATCCATCACTGGACACACACTCACTCACACACACACACTATATGGGGCAATTTGGAGCATTCCATTGACCTTGATCCATGTTTTTGGACTGTGGGAGGAAACCGGAGAACCCGGAGGAAACCCACATGGACACGGGGAGAACATGGAAACTCCACTCAGATTGGGATTGGAACCGGGAATCCCTAGCGCTGAGAGGAGAACATGCTAACCACAGTGCTGACCCATAAGTTCACTGAATGAAATCAGTTCTCCAACCTGTTCACGGTCTTCTGTAGCGTCCCTCTTTTATTTATTTCTTTTTTTCTTTTTTTCAGAGTCGTACACATTAGGTTTGTTTTTCTAACCAGAACTGATGGCAGCGCTACCTGTTTTGCATTGTGCAAGATTTTAATTTGTCACTTAAATTTCCTCTGCTCTTTTGATGGAACCGGGTTCTATTTCCTGAGATTAAACTGGGAAAAACCAGGCTGCTTGCCTTAAATTGATTTTCCCCAGAACCTCAGTACACCCAAATGTCTCCATATATCAAGGAGCATCGTTAGAGTGTGGAAATCCACAGTGTCGGGTATCAAAGGGTCTCAACATTTGGTTTGTGTGCTGGTGGATGGCATCGTGATGCTGACAGATCATAAAAACCAATATCACATTAATATTCCATCCATCCATTATCTCCCGCTTTATCCTCTACTAGGGTCGTAGGGGGGGGGTTCCCTATAGCCATTCAGGGGAGAACGTTTCGGGCGCTGGGCAGATAGACCCAGGACAGGACGCCAATCTATCACTGGACACACACTCACTCACACAGACACACTCTATATGGGGCAATTTGGAGAATTCAATTGACCTTGAGCCATGTTTTTGGACTGTGGGAGGAAACCGGAGAACCCAGAGGAAACCCACGTGGACATATAAACTCCACCCAGATGGGGATTCGAACCGGGAATCCCTAGTGCTGAGAGACGAACATGCTAAACACTAAGCCACCGTGCCGCCCTGAATGATTAATATTCATTCATTTATTCATTATTCTCCGCTTTATCCTCTATTACGGTGGGGGGTTCCTCATGCCCATCCAGGGGAGAACATTTCGGACACTGGGCAGATACACCCAGGACAGGGTGCCAATCGATCACTGGGCACACACTCTATATGGGGCAATTTGGAGAACTCAATTGACTTGATCCATGTTTTTGGACTTTGGGAGGAAACCGGAGAACCCTGAGGAAACCCACACAGACACGGGGAGAACATGGAAACTCCACCCAGATTGGGATTCGAACCGGGAATCCCAAGTGCTGAGAGGAGAACATGCTAACTACTAAGCCCTTCAGATTAATATTGTTTGCTTTATTTAATCAATGGAATCAAAACGTTTCTTCAGCAACTGCAAACCTACACACTGTTTGGTTCGTGTTGCAGTTCGTTTATATATATTTATATAGGGCAGCACGGTGGCTTAGTGTTTAGCATGTTTCTCCTCTCAGCGCTACGGATTCCCGGTTCGAATCCCAATCTGTGTGGAGTTTTCCTCCATGTTCTCCGCCCCGTGTCCACTGGGTTTTTCCTCCGGGTTCTCCTGCTTCCATTCTGTGTTATGTGTGGATGAGTGTTGTGCC
>JAFMOC010000045.1:0-2500 GCA_019802505.1 Corydoras sp. C115
TTGTGATTATTTATAGAATATTTTCTTATTCACCTGATTAACAACTTAAAATGAATATGGATCTATGAATAATTGGTAAATGGATTTGAACCTTTCAGTAATCCCACAGCGCTCACCTCTTTACAGCAGGCGAAGAACACGATGATCTTTTTCTGCAGGTGACTCCTCAAAAATGAGAAGAGCATGTTGACCTTTTCATGGAGCTCACACACCACGTAGCTCTGCTCCAAAGTAGCAGGAGTGCTGCGCACAACAGGACACACACACACTCACACACTCAGACTCGGGTCTGTTGCTCTATTGGAGACTCCGGAACATGCAGGGGGTGTGGTGGTACCTGAACTTGGCCTGCTCGTGAACCCACACATACTCGGGGTTCTTCAGGCTCAGTCGGGCCAGATCCTTCACAGACTTGGTCTGCGTGGCGGAGAACAGCAGCGTCTGTCGGGTCTTGGGTAGATTCTCGATGATGGCGTTGAGCGTGTCGGCAAAACCCATGTCCAGAATCCTGTCCGCCTCGTCCAGCACTGAGCATCAAAAAGGATGTTTGTTCAGATTTCAAATTATTTATGCAGAACTTCACTCTGCTGTCAGAATGGTGACGGGGCAGATATCTGACCCTCAATCACAATAGCCCTGAAAAAGGTGGGTGAGGCATAGCATCGCATGAGCAGATGTTTCTTTAAAAATGTGGTCGACTGGCTTCACGCTCTGAGTAGGAAATGCATAGAGCTGCCGTGTGCTGGAGGTGGTGAAGACGGCATCCGAATCATAAATCAGACTACAGTAAGCCGAAGCCTGGGATTTGGTTTTTACCAAGCATGTGGAGATCCGAGGTGTGGAAACAGGAGTTTTCATCCATGTGCTGCAGCAGCCGTCCTGGAGTGCAGATGATGATGTTCGTACGATGGATTTTCTTCAGCTCGTCCTTCAGGTCCTGCAATCAGACAGAAAGCAGTAAATCTGAGCGCTTTCGTCAGAACGTTGCTTCATACAAGCTGCAGAGAACATGATGAAAGTGATTTACATGCAGAGAAACAAATGGACTACAATCTGTCATTATAGAACTTATATAGAATTATACACAGTGCATCTAAATTGTAAGTGGAGCTACCTGGATGGTTAAAATTTTCATTCATTATCTCCCGCTTTATCCTCTATTAGGGTCGCGGTGGTGTTCCCCATGCCCATCCAGGGGAGAACGTCTCGGGCGCTGGGCAGATACACCCAGGACAGGGCGCCAATCTATCGCTGGGCACACACTCACTCACACAGACACACTTTATAAGGGGCAATTTTGGAGAACTCAATTGACTTGATCCATGTTTTTGGACTGTGGGAGGAAAGCGGAGAACCCGGAGGAAACCCACGTGGACACGGGGAGAACATGGAAACTCCACCCAGATGGGGATTCGAACCGGGAATCCCTAGCGCTGAGAGGCGAACATGCTAAACCACTAAGCCACCGTGCCGCCTGGTTCAAATTAATTTATTAATTAAATAGATTTGCGGCGGCACGGTGGCTTAGTGGTTTAGCACGTTCTCCTCTCAGCGCTAGGGATTCCCGGTTCGAATCCCCATCTGGGTGGAGTTTCCATGTCCTCCCCGTGGATTTCCTCCGGGTTCTCCGGTTTCCTCCCACAGTCCAAAAACATGGATCAAGTCGATTGAGTTCTCCAAATTGCCCCATACAGAGTGTGTTTGCGTGAGTGAGTGTGTGCCCAGCGATAGACTGGCACCCTGTCCTGGGTGTATCTGCCCAGCGCCCGAAATGTTCTCCCATGGATGGGCATGGGGAACCCTACCGCGACCCTAATAGAGGATAAAGCGGGAGATAATGAATGAATGAATTAAACAGATTTGCATCGGTGTCTCTGTTTAACAACATGATTAAAGAAATGTGAGAGAAGGGAACGGGGAGAAAGTGGTCAGATATTACCATGGTAACCATAATTGTGAGTTTAAGTTACAGAGGGCGTTACTGCACAGAGAATGTAAAGAAGACGCACCTTCCCGCCGATCACAAGTCCTGCTGAAAAGTCGTGGTTCTTTCCGACTTTCCTCAGCACCTCGAACGTCTGATAAGCCAGCTCCCGGGTGGGTGAGATGATGAGAGCACCCAGACCGTCCAAGGCCATCCACTGGTTGCGGTACAAACACTCCAGCACCTACAGATTTACCATCATAGAACACTGTAAATACCCCGAAACATCTGCACATCCGGGCATGATGTCTACTAACACACAGCCACAAGAATAATGACTACTGATGTCTATGAGAGATGAGGAACAAACTAAATGTTAGCTGCAAGAAAATGGTAGGGACACAAACGTCCATCCTGTCATATTTATAAACAGTTAGTAAGATGGTTTCTAATGCAACGCACTGTGTCTCATAGTAATTGCATTATGGGTCTTGTAGTGTATTATATAGGGGTGTCTTCAACTAAGGATTTTCATAGTCGAATCCGATTCGTCAGATTTTCCCTCTAGTCGACTGA
>JAFMOC010000045.1:10000-87500 GCA_019802505.1 Corydoras sp. C115
TTCTGCTTTCTGTGTAGTGTTTGCATGTTCTCTCTTTATCTGTGTGTATTTTCTGTTATAATCCAAATACATGCTTGTCACAGCTTAAAAATATTCAAACAACCATAATGAGCTCACAATATTAATACTGTTCTTTGTTAAGAGAGTCAGCAGTTCGGGAACCGACTGTTTACATTTCTGGATGAAGGGTCCAGCTGTTATGGAGCAGGTCTTCACTGAAGACAGCAGGTTCTCCCTTATCCCTTATACTTAACGTCCCATCAAATTAAATAGCCGTTCGATGCTTTTATGGAGGCAGCAATAAACAAACACCATGTCTACAGACGGTTAGAAAAGTCAGCTATGTGAAATGAATCGGAACGCCGATGCAGAAACACTCACTAGCTGAAAAGACACCAATTCAAAGAAAAGAGTCTTTGAAACTCCAAACGAATGTTCCGTGGTGCGGCTATCACAGTTTTCACATTTCTCTTCCAGCGATGGAAAGGTCTGTTCTTTCTGCAAACGCAGAGGCAGCTCTCGTTCAGCAGTTCATAAAAACGCAGAAACAACGGCACAAAAGAAAAGAAAAGTCCTGCTTCCTTAACGAAGCCCGTGTGCTGCTCTGTGGCTCCACCCTGGCAAACGTGAAGAACTCGGTTCAGTAACTAGAGCTCAGTGTTTGTACATCAGCCAGCATCAAGAGTTTGGCATCGGTCCATAAAGGTCCAGTGACGTTCTGTAATGCACCCCGTCAGATCCTGTAAGGACAAAAGGACAGCATGTTGATGTAACACACAGTGCAGTGTTAACTCTGTCTCCTTCAGAGAGACTGTGATCAGTTGCCCCCTCGTTTAAAGCTTATGAACAGAAGTCCTTTCACGAGCTCGGTGATACCGTCCAGGTCCATCTGCAGGTCCGGTTATTCACAGATTCACTGTTTATTATCAAGACTCAAAAATAAAGCCTTATTATTCGACATCCTGGGCTTTAATGTAGCTCTATTCATGTACCTTGCATCTTCATGATCCTCCTCCACCCAGGCTACGATCTTCCCCTCCCAGCCGGGTACAACAGCATCGTCCTGGAACACCTGAGAGACGTAGACGGTCCTCATCAATTACACAATGCTTCCTGAAATGTGCTGACAGTCTGTTTCAGACAATTGTTAGAACTTGTGCAGATAATGATGATTAGATAGATGATAATTATTACTCATTCATTCATTCATTATCTCCCGCTTTATCCTCTATTAGGGTCGCGGTGGGGTTCCCCATGCCCATCCAGGGGAGAATGTCTCGGGCGCTGGGCAGATAGACCCAGGACAGGGCGCCAATCCATCGCTGGGCACACACTCACTCACACAGACACACTCTATATGGGGCAATTTTTGAGAATTCAATTAACCTTGATTTATGTTTTGGGACTGTGGGAGGAAACCGGAGAACCCGGAGGAAACCCACGCGGACACGGGGAGAACATGGAAACTCCACCCAGATGGGGATTCGAACCGGGAATCCCTAGCGCTGAGAGGAGAACGTGCTGAACCACTAAGCCTCCGTGCCGCCTGATAATTATTAATGTCATTTAAAACGAAGCAATAACACAAACGGTCTTGACTGACACTTTATTAACACATGCATAATGGTTTATGAAAACACCTTTTAGCAATTAATCTGAAAATCAACGTGAGACCTTCAGCGTGGTCATATAGTTTACAGATGATGTGACACCCAGTGATGCGTACCTCTTCCTTCACTGTGCCAAATTCAGGGTCCAGGGCTTTAAAATGATACCTGAAACTGCCCTCTCGATCTATAGCCACTTTAAAGTCTCGAAGGGTGATTTCTCCCAGCCTGCCACACACACACACACACACACACACACACACACACACACACACACACACATGGTTTTTATTCATTGTGACTTTGTATTTCAGAGAAACCTGTAAATCAACGTTACTGGATCAGAGATCAGAATCCGATTTGATTCACTGCATCTGAAGCAGAAAACTAAACGTTCAACCCTCAAAGGAGAAAACGAAGCAGGCTGTAAAATCTTAATAATCTCACACACGGTGCTTAACTAACCTTTTGGGAATGTTGATCATGAAGGGTGTGAGCGAGCGGTCTGTGAAGTACAGGACTTTGGTGAAGGCTGAGGTGTTGAGTGCAGGGCTGCTGTGAGAGTGCACCATTTCTGCACAGAGAACAGACACTTTATCCCACCGACACTTCTGATGTATCAGCAGGCATGGAATTAAACACCATACACCGTTTCCTTCATGGTGTCACCAAATTGTCACACACATGATAAGAGTTTTGTAAAAACAAAGACATTTCAGACATCCATTTAGAATGCTGACTTAGTCCAGTTCTGCACATGAACTCTACAGACAGAACTGTGGACACAGCCGTTCTGTGGGTTTACAACATTTCACGCTGATGTGGAACCTTCAGAAATGTCGTTTTTTTAATTGTTCCGTCATGTAGATGGAGCTAAAAATCAAACTGTACAAAACTCTTACTGGTGCTGGATGGCCAGGATTCTCTGTCAGCGTGAGTGGCACCGTGTCCCGGGGATTTCCCCTTTACCTAAAAAAGAAAACGTTTTTTTTTTTTATAAAAGCAATTGTTTTATTTGTGAAAAAAAGGCCCGAGCGACGCGTTCAGGCCAGATCTGCATAAAATTAGCAGTCAGAATAGAATGAAACCTGACATTTTTGAACATACTGACTTGTGTTCTCTCTCTCGACTCATTTTAGATAAAAGCATCAGCAACGTAACGAACATACTGTACGACGTACAGGACCTCAGATCTCTTTCATCACCGTGTTCAGCGAGGCTCTGAGGAGAACGACACTCTGAGTGATATGAGAACACAGTCGACTTGTTATTCACACCAGGGATAAAAGTGGCGACAGTCAGACGGCACCCTGCATCCCAAAGATTTCTCACTCCGCAGTTTTGTCATCTATTTCAAAACTTAACGTTCACAGAATTCAGCACCCGTTAAAACACAATTCCAATCCCACCTACGAACATTCCAAAAACCTTTTAAAACGCAGCAATACAAACGTCAGTCAAACTTTTCATGGAACTGCATTTAAGACAGCTTGGCACAACACACACCTTCCTTTCTGGTCTGTGCCGAGACTCCAGTGTGTAGAGGCGGTCAATGAGGCTGGACACTCCCTGCTCTAGTGTGTCCAGTGTGTGATGCTGAGGGTCATGACCTCCGAAGCTGTTTCTTAAACTGCGCAAAGCATCCCGTACCAACTGCAGCTCCTCGGTCTGCCAAAAACACACAGTTTTACCATTTATATAAAAAAAGTAATTAAAAGTAAGTAGGTATAAAAAAAAAAGTAATTTGGTAAGACATTATGAAAGAATTTTATGGTTCTATAAAAAAAAAAAAAAAAAAAAAAGAAACCCTTGCCCCCCCCCCCCCCCCCCCCCCCCCCCCAGCAAAACTGATCTGACTGCAGCATCAAGGTTGAAATGAAAAACCTATATCTATAAAAAACCAAATACACATATATATATATATATATATATATATATATATATATATATATATATATATATATATATATATATATATATTCATTCATTATCTCCCGCTTTTATCCTCTATTAGGGTCGCGGCGGGTTTCCCATGCCCATCCAGGGGAGAACATCTCAGGCGCTGGGCAGATAGACCCAGGACAGGGCGCCAATCCATCGCTGGGCACACACTCACTCACACAGACACTCTATATGGGGCAATTTTGAGAATTCAATTGACTTGATCCATGTTTTTGGACTGTGGGAGGAAACCGGAGAACCCGGAGGAAACCCACGCAGACACGGGGAGAACATGGAAACTCCACCCAGATGGGGATTCGAACCTGGAATCCCTAGCGCTGAGAGGCGAACGTGCCGAACCACTAAGCCATCGTGCCGCCTCAAGTCAATTGAATTCTCAAAATTGCCCCATATAGAGTGTGTTTGTGTGAGTGAGTGTATGCCCAGCGATGGATTGGCGCCCTGTCCTGGGTCTATCTGCCCAGCGCCCGAGACGTTCTGCCCTGGATAGGCATGAGGAACCCCACCGCGACCCTAATAGAGGATAAAGCGGGAGATAATGAATGAATGAATGAATTTGGTAAGACATTATGAAAGAATTTTATGGTTCTATAAAAAAAAAAAAAAAAACCCTCTCCCTCCCGAGCATGACCGCGTTAAACTGATCTGACTGCAGCACCATGGATGAAATGAAAAACCTATATCTATACAAATTTTTTTTTTTAAATATATATATATATTTAATTTAGACCTCTTAGTAAAGTTAATATTATAAAGTCAACGGGTTTTAAACAGACTCACTCCTTTGTGTAACCTCGTTGCACCTGCAGGTTGTGGGAAGCCATTGGTCTGAGAACTTGAGAGCTGAAACACAAAAAAATTAATGAATAAAATGAATAAATTAAAATAAAAAAAATAATAGTAGGCAGATTAATCTTACGGCACTCTGCTCTGAATCTGCGAGCTCCTGAATGATCCTCTGCTTGTGTGCCAGCTCCCTCTGCAGGTCAGCCTGGGTGTTACAGTGGGAATAAGTTTGTGGGAGGGTACATGCGCAGTGTGTGGTGGATCATGTTTGGAGTTTTTACCTGCATGTTGTTACTTTCTGTCAGTTTGCGCAGGGTTTCATCCAGCTTGTGCTGCTGTTGCTGCAGCATGCGATCTTTCTGTCCCAACTCTTTCTGCAGAACAACACAAGCACGCTTACATTTACAGAAGTCCCGTACGTAAAGACACAAGTGCAGCAGGGAGGATCTCTGGTACCTTGCATTCACTCAGAAGCCTGTTTCTTTCCTCCAGCTTTTTATGAAGTTCGGCCTAAAATATAACGATATAGTGATTTACAGAGCGAAGCAGAACACATCAAACACGTCACCGAGTTTCTCTTAAACTCACATTCTGTCCCGCCAGTTCGTCCCGGTTCATGCTGGTGCGCAAAAGTTCCTGTTTGAGCTGCAACACAGAGGACTCCTGAACCCCCATGCGCTGCTGGAGAGCATCCTGCACACAGAGAGAGCCGTCACCATCAGCTGCTGTGATTCTGCTCACAGCATCGACCTCCGGTTCAAAATCCACAAGCTTCCCTCTTATGATATAAATAAAGTCATCTATTATTTACATCAAGCGGCACGGTGGCTTAGTGGTTTAGCACGTTCTCCTCTCAGCGCTAGGGATTCCCGGTTCGAATCCCCATCTGGGTGGAGTTTCCATGTTCTCCCCGTGTCCGCGTGGGTTTCCTCCGGGTTCTACGGTTTCCTCCCACGGTCGAAAAACATGGATCAAGTCAATTGAGTTCTCCAAATTGCCCCATATAGAGTGTGTCTGTGTGAGTGAGTGTGTGTCCAGCGATGGATTGCCGCCCTGTCCTGGGTGTATCTGCCCAGCGCCCGAGACGTTCTCCCCTGGATGGGCATGGGGAACCCCACCGCGACCCTAATAGAGGATAAAGCGGGAGATAATGAATGAATGAATAGATCTGATTCTTTCCCGGTTCGAATCCCCATCTGGGTGGAGTTTCCATGTTCTCCCCGTGTCCGCGTGGCTTTCCTCCGGGTTCTCCGGTTTCCTCCCACAGTCCAAAAACATGGATCAAGTCAATAGAGTTCTCCAAATTGCCCCATATAGAGTGTGTCTGTGTGCGTGTCTGTGTATGTGAGTGTGTGCCCAGTGATAGATTGGCACCCTGTCCTGGGTGTATCTGCCCAGCCCCCGAGACGTTCTCCCCTGGATGGGCATGGGGAACCCCACCGCCACCCTAATAGAGGATAAAGCGGGAGATAATGAATGAATGAATATTATTTACATCAAACGAATTTGAGGGATCAGATTGATATCATGAGCCTTTTTGATTGATGTGTTTGGGTCATAAAAGCAGCAGAATGTCTGTCTGTCTGTCAAAAACAACACAGAGTTTGAAAAACTACAAATTCCCGTTTGATATAAACTCATCCCAACACTCACTTTGACTCCTTGTAGGTTGCGGGCCTCCTGTTTGTACTTCAGAAGCTCCCGCTACAGGACAAGGAAAATAAAACAGGAATAAGAACAAAAACATGAATAATATAAAGACTAAAGCACAGGTCAGTATATTGAAATATCTTAAAAAGAAATATCTTAAAAACACTTAAAGTACACATGAAAGAGGCTGTATGGCTACAACCCTATAAACACGAGTTCAATACCTTTAGCCCCAGACTCTCCTCCATGCTTTGATCCAGACGACTGCGGATAATAACCTGAATTAAAAGAGGATCCACAGAAGATTCTGCTCAGTTTTAGTTTAAACGCAGCGCTGAGCGAATTTAGAACAAGCCACAGAGAGACAAGCGCTGAGCTGAAGTGAGGCGCAGGCGAATGGTGAGAAAGGGAAATGGACACCAAACAAAACCCAACTCTCCAGTGAGTAACCTGAGAGGACCTGTTACGACTGAATGGGACTGACGGAATGAAGGGGGCGGGCGTAAACCTGGGCTACTACTACTACTACTAAAAAGACACATTATAGAATAAAAAGGCTCAGCTACAGAAATACAAAACATACCAGTTGCTGCTCTGGATTGTCCACCCCCCCCCCAGGCTGAGAGAGGAGTCCTGTTCAGTGTCCGATGATGCGCCATGAAGAAGCAACGCCTGTAAACAAGCCCCAAGGAAACCAGGGTTCTTATACAAATACTGCAGTAACAAACATTGGGATGTCTGCACTCAGTGGTTTTCCAAAAAGTTAGTAAAGCCGTGTTAGTTCTCTTGGCTCATTTATCATCACCTGCAGGTTGGACACCATCCTCCTGGCCTCCACCATCTCTTTCTCCAACTGTTCCTGCTGCTCCCACAGCTGATCCTCCCAGGAACAGCTCTTCAGACACCTCCCATCATGCTCCAGTTCATTCAGCCTCATCATGCTGTCTGAAAATGGGAATAAGTGAATAAGACGGCAAAGTCAACAGCGTGTTCAAAAGACGCCCAACATTTGTTGTAAAGAAACATCTAGTCCACCTGATTTTCCTGATTGGCTGCCCAAAAGCGGTCCCCTGTCCTCTGACAAGCCACACGGGTCATTGGAGGCGTGAGTGGGGCTGACAGACGTGAGACTGAAATGAAACCAAAGAAGGCAGACGATTCAACATTACGATTTAAATCTCCTCCATCTCCACCAGCCGTCGTTTCAACACGTTCACTTTCTCAGCCCTGACAGCAAAGCCTGAGCACCACTCTAATGAATGATCCGTCGTTTCCCGTTTCCTTTCCTTTAACCAGCAGTGACACAGGCCGACCCCCTGTTTCAGCAGCACAGCGCGCTAATCGCGTCTCGGCTCACTGTGGACCTGTTGCATCTCGAGCGACATCAAAGCAACGGTGGATCAAAGAACCGGAGAACACGGCGAACAAGTGTTGACACCCACACATCCAGAATAGCGGCGCAAAAGAGCATCTCAAATCAGAACTGTGCAATTCAATTCATTCTGTACGGAGGGATTAACTCTTATCAGCTTCTGGAAAGTGAACAAATCAGCCACCAACATGCTGAGCATCAGTGACCCAAATAACATTCAGTCAGTGATGGGATTTAAATGAAAAAAAACAAAAAAAAAACATATTACTCACTGTCGCCACCTAGTTTGCTCTTTAGCTCATGACAACTTGTTGGTGCAGGAGAAATAAAATAAATAAATAAAGAGAATTTAATGTGCTAGATAATTCAGTTCTATCATTAACTATTTGAAGTCGTTCTGTGAAATACGATGATGTTACGATCCATTAATCATCATCATCATCTCAGTTGTTTGTGTGAAGTTGTGTACGACGCAGGGACAAAAAGACAGAAAAACAACGTTCTACAAAGGAACAGAAGATCAGTTGTTATCTGCTGATGTGAGCATTTTACTGCAGGTTCTCTTTGTCCTGCTGCATCAGGCCGCAGAACAATGGACCGAGGTTCTGAAAGCGACAGCTTACAACCTTTTTTATTTTCTATATTTATTTTAATATCAATTAGCATCACACAGACCTGAGGATCCACACTTTATTACACATGGTGTACAGATTGATGTGCAGGGAGGATGCTGTGCTGCTTTATTCCATCTCTTTATCTTGTGTAATTGTATTTTCTGGAACACTGTGTACCAGAGCGTGGTGTAAATAGAGCTGCTCTCAGGGGTAAATTACAATAAAAACAAACAGCCTTTTGTTTTATGTCTCTGAAATCTGGAGCACACGACCTCTAGATGTTCATCTCGCTCCCAGGACCAGCATCTATGTACCAACAGACTCTCACAATGATTTATAGAAAAGTAAAGAGGGACGTTCCAGAGAAACCTGATGTCGAGGTGAAACGTCAAATCAAGTGGACAGATGAAAAGAATATTACATTACATTTACATTTTGGTCATTTAGCAGACGCTTTTATCCAAAGCGACTTACAAGGTGAGAACAGGATTAAACACAACAACCCTGGAGCAATAAGGGTTAAGGGTCTCGCTCAAGGACCCATATTGGTAACTTCAGGGGACCTGGGATTTGAACCCCCAAACAACACCCTGACCACTGAGCTATCACTCCCTCTAACTTTTATTAATATTAGTTAATATTAGTAATTAGTTGGCTGTTAAAGCCTCCCCCAACATCTGAGACGTTCTTACATGAATAAATGATTGGTATAGGATACCTCGACAGACCTGTTCAGGCTCCAGGTCCACTAGGAACCTTGTATTAGTTTTTCCTCTTGTGTATAAACAGACGTGAAGCTTTAAAGCAAAATTAAAGTGGAACAATTTCGCAAACAATCCAAAAAAAAACGGAGGTTCATTCCATCAGTTCATCTTTAAAACCACATAATAATGAATTAAACAATAAAAAAACTGTCTGTGATGAAGTACAGTATCATTGTTTTGTAGATATCGTAATGTAAAGATGCATTTAACTGATTTGGAAAAAAAAAAAAATCGAAGTGCATGTAAAAGCTGCTAATCCAAGCTTTAAATATGTGGCATTATGTAACTGTCTTCAGCAGGAAGTGTCTCTGGTGAAACACAGCCCTCAGGAAAGCATACGTTTGTTTTATGCTTGTGCAGATATTTTTAGGGAATCTTCACACTGCGTCATTAGAGGAGCATCTGATATGGTTTATATAAATAAGGCTCATTACACAGCCTTTATTAAAGCAGCCGTAATTACATGTAACCACAGGAAGCCCATTAAACAGAATCTACATTCGGCAGGGTTCCCCATTATCCAAGTTTCTCAAAAATAAATCCAAAAAAAAAAAGGTGGGATTCATATACAGAAGCAAAGAGAAATAAACTACCGAAAACTTCCAAACCATAACTGTATATGTGGCTCAGTGTACCCCCCCCCCCCCACACACACACATTGGAACAGCCAAATACAGACTGTTCTGAGAGGATGATGAAAATCACGGATGCTGTCAAACTCAGATGCGATGCTTAAACATGTCATCTGCATCTGTCACCACGAAATTCAGTCTGTAAAACCAACCTGGGACCTTTACCTGCTTCCTAATGAGAAATACAGACTTATGTCCCACAACAGTCAAACACAACGTCTTTAACGAGCCACACACATTTAACAACAAACTTAATGGCAGAGACTGAACCTTAAGATTCCTTTTGCTTTTCAGACAGCATGTCGGCCCTGAGCTGAAAATGTGCCCTTGCTGTAATTCTGTCTGTTTCGTGAGAAGGTTTTGGTTGCTGGTGGTGCCAACCCAGTAGATAATCATACATTAACATTGTGTGTAATTGTATTAAATACAGACACACTGCTGTTCAGAGCTCAAGCAGAAATCCTAGATACTGACCTGGGTTTCTGCTATATTCAAACCACAAAGCCAAAAATAGAAAACTTTTTTTTTTCCCCAGAATAAGCTCCGCCTACTTGCTGTTACAGCTCAGCCTGTTTGGGATGCTCCGTGTAAACATGTGCCGATCCTCCGAGCCGAACCCCGGGGTCTCGCACCAGCGCCGATCTGATGGAGGAGCAGCGCGGACGGAACCAACATCAAAGGCATCATTAGTGAATGATGCAAGATTTCCAACTTTACCGATGACAGTTTAGTTACAAATATAGAAGTTAAAAGCCTGACACATACTTTAAACGAATTCACAGAGTAAATACAGACTGGGCTTGGGCCTTACCATTTGATTTGTTTAGCTCCCATGCTGATTTTTATCCAAACGCCCTGCTTCGGTTCAGCCATATAACAAGGGCAAGGCTGACCGCCAGCATCTTGCTCCCTCACCCGCCCCGCGGCAGCATCCGCACTGCCCCAGCTGATCCATCCACAGTGTTCACCGCAAACACTTGCCCAAAAACTCCCCCAAACTGCCCTGTGACTGTTATTAAAAGATCTAAAAGCGACACAAAGAAGGCAGCAGATCTAAGATGGCTGTTCCGGAGCTGAGACATAAAGCCGCTGTGAGATCATTTGAAAGCCTTTGAGATTGTCAGGTTCTCTCTGTAGCTGCTCCCGACGTGGCACATGTGGAAATCCTGTTTTTCTTCACTGCCTAAATAACAGAGTCCACAGCTTCTGCTCAGTCGTCGAGGCAGCTGTATCCTGCCCCCCCCCCACCCCACCCTTAACTTCTTTCACTCATACTCTCTCTATAGCTGTCGTTCTGTTTGGACTGTTCTGTCGTTCTGGTTCCTTTTAAAGGACTCTGTTCTGCACATGCTCAGGTGATGGCTGAGAGAACACAGTCAGGATCCCTCTGTTTATCTTTAGCTGTTTCTTGCTCGGCTCTTTTCTTCTTGGAATGTCAGACAGGGTTCTGCCCTCCTCTGGTTCTGCTCCTCCTCTCTCATCCGGCCCTCCCTCTGAAGTTTACTCCCCCCCCCCCTTACACATTCTCCCTGTTCTCTTGAGGATCTGTGTCTTGGAGAGCTGGGGTTAAGAGGAAGGGGAGGGGGGAGTGTTATAATTGAAACTAACAGAAGAATTAAATGGGATTCGATGCTTTGTGAAAGCAGGAATGAGAAATGAATATGTTTATACTAAAGCAGATTTAAAATCTTAAGACTGGCAGCACGGTGGCTTAGTGGTTTAGCACGTTCTCCTCTCAGCACTAGGGATTCCCGGTTCGAATCCCCATCTGGGTGGAGTTTCCATGTTCTCCCCGTGTCCGCGTGGGTTTCCTCCGGGTTCTCCGGTTTCCTCCCACAGTCCAAAAACATGGATCAAGTCAATTGAGCTCCCCAAATTGCCCCATATAGAGTGTGTCTGTTTGAGCGAGTGAGTGTGTGCCCAGCGATGGATTGGCGCCCTGTCCTCGCCCAGCGCCCTAAACGTTCTCCCTTGGATGGGCATGGGGAACCCCCCCACGACCCTAATATAGGATAAAGCGGAAGATAATGAATGAATGAATAAAATCTTAGTCTGTATTTACACTTTATGTTTCAGTAAAGCCTTAAGAAATTCGTAGAATTAAATGCCAGCAACTAATTTGTGGTTTGGACAAAAACTGGCCACTTTTTGCACTTTTTTGTCTTCATAATAATAAATAACTATTGAACATCATGAATATACAATTATCATCTCACAATCCAGCACCAGCCCTGAAGTCTATGTATTTAATTAAAGACGAATGTTCAGCATCCTCATCTCTGCCTGCACTCCGCTCTGGTCAGCTTGGAGTTTGTTTAATTCTTGCTTGTTTCCTGTTTACTGATTCGCTGTTGATTTTCCGTCGGAATCATTTAGTGAAACGCATTCGGCAAATCTGTGTTTAGACCATTTTCTTTCACCCGGGAACTTTTGAAAAGCTTAAAAATGACATGTCTTCGGCGTAAAAATAACATTCATTAATAATAACAAAATCCGAACCCGGTACTTTACCTGCAGGCTCCTGCTTCAGGGTTCTCCTCATCTGCTTTCTGCTGTCCCTCATACTGCTGGACCAGGGCGCGCACGCTCCAGCATGGGTTCTCCATGTCCTCATCAGCGCTAGAGCTTTTTCTGGTTGGGTAGACAGAGAAATGTTCTCATTTGTAAGTCGCTTTGGATAAATGACTAAATGTAAATGTAAATGTAAATGCAGCACATGTATACCACCAGAAGAGGGCATGTGTTCTCCATAGAAAGCTACAAATGATACAAATGGCTCTTAATGCTGGTGTGAATTTGAGCCCGGCTCCGTAAACCAATTAACCTCTACCAACAGCTGGATCAGCGATCACAGCTCCTCTCAGTCTCTGCACAAACCTATAAAAAGAGCCTGAACTTCCTGCACATGTCTAACACGATTAAGGGAATGTAGTTACAGCTAACAAAATAAACAGAGAACTCCAGACTGCAAGCTCGTGAACTTAAGCCAGAGGTGCAGCATTACATTACAGATGAGAGGAACTGAAGCACAGCTTCAGGAGAACGAAGGCCCACCTGCAAACCTCACAGCCTCCCAACGTTCCCCAAAACCATGTGTCAGTGTGAAAAAGAGAACATGTTAAACATCTGGCAGGTAATCACACATAAGCTGACCTGTGCCAGTCATGTTTCAGATGGATCACGCTGCGACCCGAGCGTGAGGCGTCGTGCCGGGCAGCTGCAAGAGCTGCGGCTGCATTCTGGGCCATTGCCATTGTGGAATGAGGTCTATGATTGGCTGATGGAACGGTTGTGCTTCTCCCGGCACCGGTCCCCGCTCTGTGATTGGCCGATGGTTTAAAATGTGCCGCCAGGGCCAAGATGAGCCTCATGGCAGATTTCAGGTTTCCTTCCACGACGTCTGCAAGAGATGAGAATCGAATTGAACGACGCAGCTCCGGAGCTCGAGTCCGCTTTCTCTGTAAGCGTCTCCGAGCGACTCACCTCGGGCGGACGTATGAGACATGCGAATCCTCTTGGAGGACATGAACTGCAGAACCTTCTCCACATTGTCTCTTCTCTCCTGGTTGTCCTTCGGCGAGTAATGAATGTCCTCCAGAAGCTCCCCAGCTATGTGAACAGATCAATGCTGAGCAGAGGTTTTAAATTCCTGTAGCACAGCAACATCCTGCCCCTAATGAACTTCACAGCCGGATGTCTTGTTGGCCCACCTTTGGCTTCATAGCACATCTTTCAACAAAGCATCTTTCAACAACTTTATTTATCACCGAATACATTTTCGTTGAGATTTTAAAGTTTAAAACATAACCAGACTTGATCTCTGAGCTGGAACCTCAATACACAGAGGAATAAAGAGAATCTACAGTACATTACCCACTATCTCGATGAGATACGCCAGCACCACACCATCTCGAAGATCCTGCCGCAGGTCGCTCACGGGCTTCACCTCCGGCTTTTTCCTTAGCTGCGCATTAACCCAGGACACGTACGCCGCCAGTTGTTGCTAAAAACATAACATTTCATTAGAAATCCATAGGATGCAGACAAAGTGAACATGCATTCACTGCACGAACGAACATCAGAACATGACGGTTATATTCTGAGCTCAAGGTTTGTCACTTAGGGCAGTTTAACCAGTGACGTCAACCAACCAACTTAACAATTCAACTAAAAAGAAAACGACGAGCAATGAGCAGCGAAATGTTAAAACACTATATAAAGTTATTTCATTACCAGGTGATAGTTCACCAATTTATTTCTGAGTCAAATAATTTATTAAAACAACAACCAGTTAATCACTGATACTAATATAATAACACTTTAATAACACTTAATACTAAGATAAATGTCATTCATTCATTCATTATCTCCCGCTTTATCCTCTATTAGGGTCGCGGTGGGGTTCCCCATGCCCATCCAGGGGACAACATCTCGGGCGCTGGGCAGATAGACCCAGAACAGGGCGCCAATCCATCGCTGGGCACACACTCACTCACACAGACACACTCTATATGGGGCAATTTTGAGAATTCAATTAACTTGATCCATGTTTTTGGACTGTGGGAGGAAACCGGAGAACCCGGAGGAAACCCACGCGGACACGGGAAGAACATGGAAACTCCACCCAGATGGGGATTCGAACCGGGAATCCCTAGTGCTGAGAGGCGAACGTGCTAAACCACTAAGCCACCGTGCCGCCCTATAATTATAATAATATAATATTAATTAAAACATTTATCTTAGTATGGCGGCACGGTGGCTCCACCATCTGGGTGGAGTTTCCATGTTCTCCCCGTGTCTGCGTGGGTTTCCTCCGGGTTCTCCGGTTTCCTCCCACAGTCCAAAAACATGGATCAAGTCAATTGAATTCTCCAAATTGCCCCATATCGAGTGTGTCTGTGTGAGTGAGTGTGTGCCCAGCGATAGACTGGCGTCCTGTCCTGGGTGTATCTGCCCAGCGCCTGAAACGTACTCCCCAGGTTGGGCATGGGGAACCCCACCGCGACCCTAATAGAGGATAAAGCGGAAGATAATGAATGAATTATGATTATATTTATTAAATATAAGGATATAAATGTGCAGCTGTGTGGTAGCTCAGTAATAAAGGTGTTTAATCCCAACTTCCAGTTAACCCTCATTGCTCCAGGCGTCCTGTACCATGTCTGACCTTGTGCTTTGACCCCAACCATCAAATTTACCTTCTTATCAAAGTGGCTTTGGGTGACAAAATCCCTAAAATAACTTATTTTGATGCAGTGACATACAGTAAAAAGGTTGGAACGGCAAACCTCGTTCAAAGCTTGTAAAGAATCATGGTGTTAAGAGCACTGTGTACACACGCTCACACTGAACAAATCTCTTCCATTCACCCACTCAGTCATGCCTGGATTCAGCCACAAGGATTAGCCCATCCAGCATTTTCTATGTCTCATCACAAAATGAAGGCTTAGCTTCTGTTTCATCTGGAGCCACAGCGCCAGCACGTACGCATGTGCTGTCCCAGTATGCACTGCTGCACTGTCATACCATTTTAAAACCACGGTGATACCGAGAGCCATGATTTTAAGAGTGGACGAAACCTTCTCCATCCTTTAACAACGGGAAGAATGGAATTCTGCAAAACCTGGTTACACCACAAGCAATTTGACGAAGGCACCGGCTTTAATTCTCCATCGGTTTCTTCGGGGAGACAAAGAATAAAGTATGAAAAGCATTCAGATCATTTTCAGACCGCAATAAAAACCAAGCGATGTGTGATCTTATTCCAAGCAGGAATAAGGCGTGTTGGAAGAGCACTTAGTGAACTGACTCAACCTCTAAGAACACTGTAAACATTTGCCGTATGGTGGGTTGACCTGAACAATGGCTGCCCTGTCCGGGGACATATTTGCCTCACTGAAAGTTGAATGTGGTCCGGAATGGCCGTGTTCCCGAGAGAGGCTGCCCAACCCTGAGAGCATTGAGCACAGTCGCAGTTTGTTTCTGATCATCAGAACATGAATCTCTGTTCATCCAGGTGCAACAGTCATTAAGTGGTAACAGGCTTTTAAAGGTAAACCTTACGAACTAAGCACATCAGTATAGAGAAGGCACCTTCCTCCTGCTGCTGGATACAGCTACACAACATGTAGGTGGCGAGGGACCATAACAAATGTGCAGCGTTCTGTATGGTTAAAGGCAAAGACAGCTGCTTAACGTGACTCGGAGTAACAGGTGCAATAAAAGAGACATTAAACCGAGGAGAACGGATGTTGTAGGCAAACAATTTTATCACTTTATACCTCAATATAAAATATGTTTTCCACACACCAGCTTTACTGATAATGCAGGCACATCATCCATTTGTATTTTCCTTTTGCCATTTTAAACATTTTAACATCCCAGCACAACTGCTGACTTACAGCAAGAAGCTATGGCAAATCTGACTCCCAAATACATGGCATGGTTCCTTTCTGTGTAGAGTTGGCATGTTCTTCTCATGTCTGCAGAGGTTTCCACTTTTCCTACAGCCCTATGACACCTTATGATGTATTTCTGCACTATGATGGCAACGTTCTCCCTTGGATAGGGACCATAATAAAGGATTAAGATGAAGTGGGATGGATAGATGTTTAAGCATTTAAATATAATCCATCCATCCATCCATTATCTTCCGCTTTATCCTCTACTAGGGTCGCGAGGGGGGGGGGGGGGGGGGCTGGGCAGATACACCCAGGACAGGGTGCCAATCTATCGCTGGGCACACACTCACACACACAGACACACTCTATATGGGGCAATTTGGAGAACTCGATAGACTTGATCCATGTTTTTGGACTGTGGGAGGAAACCGGAGAACCCTGAGGAAACCCACGCGGACATGCGGGAGAACATGGAAACTCCACCCAGATTGGGATTCGCATTGGGAATTCCCTAGTGCTGAGAGGAGAACATGCAAAACCACTAAGCCGTCCTTTGACATAATCCATTATCAGCAAACGGCTATAATTAAAACTGGGTGAAGTATAAAAGTATCAGTGACGCCACATCACAGTAAAGAGAGCAAAAAGTCACTTCAGAATAGAAAGCAAAATTGCCCCCACATCTGCCTCGCGGATTAAAGGTGAAGAGCCTAACATTACGTTCGGAACATTACGTCATTATGTCAAATCCGAATCAACAGAACGTTTTTTGTTCTGCAGCTTTGAGCCAAAGTTTGAGAGAACCGAACCCCCCCCCCCCGCACACACACACAGCTCCACCGGCAGACCTGCACACGCACCGCAGCCGCAAACGAGCCTCAGAGTCGCGGTGTACCTCGTTGAAGCCCTCCTGCAGGACCTCCAGCGCGGCTCCTCTGGATAAAGATGCGATCATGCTTCCGTCTCAGCCCGCGAGCGGCGCCTTGTTTCGGGGGGGGGAAGTGCGCTCGGTCCCCGGGGGCAGGGTCGGAGCAACGCCGCTGCCGCGGGGAGACAAAGGAGCAGCGGGAAAACACCGGCTCACGGCCGACCGACCGCCCGACTGCTGACCATCTGCGCCCCGCCGTCTGCTGCGTCTGCTGCGTCTGCTCCGTCTGCCCCGCGCAGACACAGGACCCAGCCAGCGAGGACGGGACGCGCATGCGCACGAGGGGAAACGCGCCGCGGTAGCTATGGCGACGCCTCGGGGCAAGCGCGCCCGCTGAGGGGACAAGCCTTAATTACACTATTACATAAAATTTTGGAAGTACAGGTCGTTCCAAAAGGGGGGGGGTGTGAGTTGTTTGATGTTTTAATGCTGCCCTTATTCGAGACTTATTTCTTAAAACTGTGACGTGTACAGAGTAATATCCATTCATCCATCCATCCGTTATCTTCTGCTTTATTGGTGGGGGGGGGGGGTTCCTCATGCCCATCCAGGGGTGAACGTTTCGGGCGCTGGGCAGATACACCCAGGACAGGGCGCCAATCCATCGCCGGGCACACACTCACTCACTCACACACTCTATATGGGGCAATTTGGAGAACTCAATTGACTTGATCCATGTTTTTGGACTGTGGGAGGAAACCGGAGAACCCGGAGGAAACCCACACGGACACGGGGAGAACATGGAAACTCCATCCAGATGGGGATTCGAACCGGGAATCCCTAGCGCTGAGAGGAGAACATACTAAACCACTAAGCCACCGTGACGCCTCCATCCATCCATCCATCCATCCGTTATCTTCTGCTTTATTTATTAGGGTCGTGGGGGAGGGGTTCCCCATGCCCATGCAGGGGTGAACATTTTGGGCTCTGGGCAGATACACCCAGGACAGGACGCCAATCTATCGCTGGGCACACACTCACTCACACAGACACACTCTATATGGGGCAATTTGGAGAACTCATTTGACTTGATCCATGTTTTTGGACTGTGGGAGGAAACCGGAGAACCCGGAGGAAACCCACACGGACACAGGGAGAACATGGAAACTCCATCCAGATGGGGATTCGAACCGGGAATCCCTAGCGCTGAGAGGAGAACATACTAAACCACTAAGCCACCATGCCGCCCATTTTATATTCATTCATTCATTCATTCATTATCTTCCGCTTTATCCTCTATTAGGGTCGCGGTGGGGTTCCCCATGCCCATCCAGGGGAGAACGTTTCGGGCGCTGGGCAGATACACCCAGGACAGGGCGCCAATCTATCGCTGGACACACACTCACTCACTCACACAGACACACACTCTACCGCGCACGCGACCCTAATAAATATAGGATAAAGCAGAAGATAATGAATAAATGAATGAATTATATAAATAAATGGACTTTCTTCAGTTTGATTAACTGTATTCATCCGTATTGATTGTAAGATTGTAAAATCCCTCGCGTCAGCAGCACATCGCAGATCTTTAAAACGTTTCCTTTCTACCGAATTATCGAAAAATACCAAGATGAAAACTGTTGCAGAACTTTGAACCTCACACAGGAAGGAAGTGAGTTTCTCATGGCCAATATTACCAAAGCGACCAAAACCAAATAAACCAACTAAATATTTTCTCAGTCGGGGCAAATGACTGAATAATGCAGACTTTAGTTTTTTTTTTTTTTTGCATGGCTAAGTCGTGTACTGCACGATGAGACCACATCCTTCCTCTGAGCACCAAGCTTCCTGATTCAGACTGTAACCTGAAGAATACACTTTCAGCAAAATCAGAACCACGAACGGGCAAACACATGGTATAACATCTGTAACATCTGTCGATCACTAATCAATGAGATTAATAACTATATTAATAATCACTTCAGGCAAATATCAGTGCTTAAACAAATATGAACTAGCATTACAACTCTAATATATTCATTCATTCATTATCTTCCGCTTTATCCTATATTAGGGTCGCGGGGGGGGGGGGGGGGGGGGGGGGGGGGGGGGGGGGTGGGGGGGGGGGGGGGGGGGGGGGGGGGGGGGGGGGGGGGGGGGGGGGGTCCCCATGCCCATCCAGGGGAGAACGTCTCGGGCGCTGGGCTGATACTCCCAGGACAGGGCGCCAATCTATCGCTGGGCACACACTCACTCACACAGACACACTCTATATGGGGCAATTTGGAGAACTCAATTGACTTGATCCATGTTTTTGGACTGTGGGAGGAAACCGGAGAACCCGGAGGAAACCCACGCGGACACGGGGAGAACATGGAAACTCCACCCAGATGGGGATTCGAACCGGGAATCCCTAGTGCTGAGAGGAGAACGTGCTAAACCACTAAGCCAGTGGTTAGCACATTCTTCTTTCAGTGCTGAGGATTTCAGGGTGGGGTTTGCATGTTCTCCCACATGTCTGTGTGAGTTTCCTTTGGTTCCTCCTGTTTCCTCCCACAGTCCAAGAACATGGCTTCATGGTGAATTGAATGCTCTAAATTGACACATATAGTGTGTGTGTGTGTGTGGGGGGGGGGGGGTTTCTCCCCTGGATGGGCATGGTCATGCCCCCACCCCATTAGAGGATTAGTGGAAGATAATGAATGAATGAATGAATGAATGAATGAATGAATGAATATGTTTACTACTGCACAGCAAACCAATATTGTTACTTACAGAGCCTCCAGCCGGGCGTGGCATCTTACTGACCTGCAAAAAACAAATGGCAAATTAATATTCATTCATTCTTTAGTTGGTTTTCTAATAATCTGTCATTAAAGTGTAAACACAGCCAACACTGACTGCTAACATGTAAACACTTATAAATTATAATATAGAATAATATATAATATAATATAATAATAAATGGTGGCACGGTGGCTTAGTGGTTTAGCATGTTCTCCTCTCAGCGCTAGGGATTCCCGGTTCGAATCCCCATCTGGGTGGAGCCTCCATGTTCTCCCCGTGTCCGCGTGGGTTTCCTCCGGGTTCTCCGGTTTCCTCCCACAGTCCAAAAACATGGATCGAGTCAATTGAGTTCTCCAAATTGCCCCATATAGAGTGTGTCTGTGTGAGTGAGTGTGTGCCCAGCGATGGATTGGCGCCCTGTCCTGGGTCTATCTGCCCAGCGCCCGAGACGTTCTCCCCTGGATGGGCATGGGGAACCCCCCCCCCCCGCGACCCAAATAGAGGATAAAGCGGGAGATAATAAATGAATGAATAATATAATATAATAATAAATGATTATTGTAGATTAAAGAGTTAAAGCTGAAGCAGCTGCTCTGCATTCTCTTCAGTCAGAAACGCAACAGGTGCGTTTAGGATGTAATGGAGTTTAAAAACCGAGATTCAATCAAAAATAATCTCAGAATCTCAGAGACATCAGTTTATTCCCAATCCGGCGGATTAAAGCTAACGGAATTAGCATTAGCATCTAAACTCGGCTTTGTTTCAGATGCTTTCTTATCTGCACCTCTGTTTAATATTAAAACCTCAGACCACGGAGCTCTGTTTCAATTTAAAAAAGTGATTTAAAGGAGAAAATACCATAAAATATACCAATTTATAGCCGCTTCAAACAAAATCCTTCATTCCGACCAAATCTGTACGGCGTTATCCCTCACGGTTTCCATGGTAACAAGCAACAACACCACGTGATATTGTTGTCGAATGGCGAGAAATAATATATTTATATAGGGCGGCACGGTGGCTTAGTGGTTTAGCATGTTCTCCTCTCAGCACTAGGGATTCCCGCTTCGAATCCCCATCTGGGTGGAGTCTCCATGTTCTCCCCGTGTCTGCGTGGGTTTCCTACGGGTTCTCCGCTTTCCTCCCACACTCCAAAAACATGGATCAAGTCAATTGAATTCTCCAAATTGCCCCATATAGAGTGTGTGTGTGTGTGTGTGTGTGTGTGTGTGTGTGTGTGTGTGTGTGCCCAGCGATGGGATTGGCGCCCTGTCCTGGGTGTATCTGCCCAGCACCCGAAACGTTCTCCCCTGGATGGGCATGGGGAACCCCACCGCGACCCTAATAGAGGATAAAGCGGGAGATAATGAATGAATATATATATATATATATATATATAGGTGGCTTAGTGGTTTAGCACGTTCGCCTCTCAGCGCTAGGGATTCCCGGTTCGAATCCCCATCTGCGTGGGTTTCCTCCGGGTTCTCCGGTTTCCTCCCACAGTCCAAAAACATGGATCAAGTCAATTGAAATCTCAAAATTGCCCCATATAGAGTGTGTCTGTGTGAGTGAGTGTGTGTCCAGCGATGGATTGGCGCCCTGTCCTGGGTCTATCTGCCCAGCGCCCGAGACGGATGGGCATGGGGAACCCCCCCCCCCCCCCCCCCCCCGCGACCCCAATAGTAGTAATAGGAGATAATAAATGAATGAATGAATATATATATGTGTGTGTGTGTGTGTGTGTGTGTGTGTTTAAATTACTTCAGTAGGTTATTACTTTTCTCCGGGACATTAAATCTGTAAACATTAATATAGAACAGAATTCAGTTTATGACGGAAAAGCAAGCGCTCGTAAGGTGGCGGATTGCGTTTTGTCTCCCTCTAGTGGTTACATGTCAATTCGGCAGGTCGCGGCCAGGTCAAGAGAACACTCGATTTTTGTATTTTTATTTTCTCATAGTTTTGTTTATTGATACAAAACTGTCCAACCAAATATGTTCACAAGAACAACAGTGTGTCGTAACAAAATTCTAAAAATATATTATTTCATGTTATTATAAACAGGAGTTCAGTAGTCTGTAGAATAAATCAGCATTCAGCACATTCAGCTCTATGACGGACAACACAGTCGAGTTCACATGCGAGTTATATGGTCAGGGAAGAGCAACACATCCAACACGGACTGGACCCAGGTCAGTCCAAATCATTATTATTTATTATTATTATTTTTTTACACACATAAGCACACACATGTAGAATTAAACCGAACGGTAGCATATTCACATATTCGGCGACGGGTGTGAAATACTTTTCGACATAGCACATTTCATTTTCAGTGTTAAGGACAGCAGTCGTTAATTCTTTTTTTTTCTCGTTAAATTCAGAATCAGTAGGATACATTACACATTCTATAGGATCTCAATTTTTCTTTTTTTTCTCATTGCATTCCATATATAGTGTTTACTAAGAAAAAAACTGTATCACAGTTGAATCACTATTTTTTTTTTTGTTTTTTTTTTTGATTCGCTAAAACATTTGAACAGCATCAGTTCTTATTTATTCTCACAATTTGGTTGACATTTAGATTCACGAGAACGACGTTCAGGCGATGCCACGTGGCACGGACATAAACTCTGTAGGTTCTGCCCCTGGTGTAAATGTGCCTGACTAACAACCCGGCCAAAAAGTGTTTTCTTGTCATGTTCTCAACAGGTGCTGCGATTGGCGATAAAGATCAGCAGATTAAAACTGAATAAATGAATATATGGCATGTGTGATGCTCGCTCTTGCACATGCTCAGCATCCATGAGACTTTTTAAAATAAACAGCGGAAAAAAAAAAAAAAAAAAAAGAAAGGTTCCCAGAATTTCCCCCCCCCCATTTAGTTGTAATATGGGCGGCACGGTGGCTTAGTGGTTCCCGGTTCGAATCCCCATCTGGGTGGAGTTTCCATGTTCTCCCCGTGTCCGCGTGGGTTTCCTCCGGGTTCTCCGGATTCCTCCCACAGTCCAAAAACATGAATCAAGGTCAATTGAGTTCTCCAAATTGCCCCATATAGAGTGTGTGTGTGAGTGAGTGTGTGCCCGGTGATGGATTGGCGCCCTGTCCTGGGTGTATCTGGCCAGCGCCCGAGATGTTCCCCCCCCCCACCGTGACCCTAATAGAGGATAAAGCGGGAGATAATGAATGAATGAATATCTGTAACCAAGCAACCAGCGGGCAAGTGAAGCTCTGCCCATGTCAAACCGGCAGGGGACATGCGTTCTCCAGGTGATTCTAAAAGCCCAATCTGTTTTTCAATCAAAATGTTAGTAATGGAGACGTAGCCTAAAGCATTGAGACTTAACGAACATGTCATTAGTGAGCGTGTCAGCGGTGTCGTTTTGTACAGTGGTGCCAAAGTCTCTTTCGTTCGTTTGGGCGAGAACAAAATCTACGTGAGCGTATATCTGCAAAACAAGACGTTTACAAAGCTACATTCGTCTCTGGTGCTTAGTGGCGACGTCGTACCGGGACAAACAGCAACATCTACGCCGTACATTCAGAAGCGAGAGAATGCGAAATGATAAAACAACGCGACCCAAAGCAACGCAACGGAGAGGTCGCATTATCCACGATTGATGGAGAAACTCATTACAGCTTATTTACAGTACAATGCATCAGAATAACCGTCAGCCGTGGATAAGTGGACGTGTGGGCAGTAATAAGAGCACCACGTGACTCACAGAGGAGGCTAGTGTTACGGCAGTGAGCAATTAATGGAAGACCACGGAAAACTCCAGAAAGCATTAAGTCTTCGGGCTGGAAAAAGGATCAAATCAAGACGGAGGGAAAAGACACCCACGCTTAGCGCGGTGTCGGCCAGCTCACAGCCACCGGGTGCTGGGATAGGATCTAGCACCTTCCGTGACCTAAATTGGGATACGCATGTTGGAGAATTCATTCATTCATTCATTATCTCCCGCTTTATCCTATAGTAGGGTCGCGGTGGGGTTCCCCATGCCCATCCAGGGGAGAACGTTTCAGGCGCTGGGCAGATAGACCCAAGACAGGGCGCCAATCCATCACTGGGCACACGCTCTAAATGGGGCAATTTTTGGAGAACTCAATTGACTTGATCCATGTTTTTTGGACTGTGGGAGGAAACCGGAGAACCCGGAGGAAACCCACGCGGACACGGGGAGAACATGGAAACTCCACCCAAATGGGGATTCGAACCAGGAATCCCCAGCGCTGAAAGGAGAACGTGCCGAACCACTTCTTGGAGAACGAACGAGTAAATACGTCATTACAGCAGGAGGAAAGGGAAATTGGAATGTCTGCTTGAGTAGAAAAGGTGATCCGAGGAGTTTGCTCTGTAAGTCTCACGAGAAGCATTTAGGGAAACGCTCGGCATCCTAAACGTAGCACCTTATTATTGGCATGCACATGCAGCCTACAGAACGCCGTCTCCTCATCTGCAGTCGGGAAGGTTGATGCATAGCTGAAGTTAAACCGCCCGAGACACTAAGAAGCTGCCATCCACAGTGTATCCAACGCATCTGAGGGGGAACCGAAGTCAAACGCAAGTCAAACGCAACCTAACGGAACGGCTGGCGCTCAGATTACGGCAGGTTCGTGGGTCTTACACCAATCGTTTTTATTTTTTTATCTCCCACATATCTTTAATTACCGTATTTTCCGGACTATGAGGCGCACTTAAAAGCCTAAAAATTTCCCCGAAATCGGACGTGCGCCTTATACGTGTACTGAGTTCCAAAATCTATAAAAGTGTTGTTGTGCGACCGGGTGTTTTTTTTTCCACACTTCACCGTCCCTGCTGGTCTGTGACTCCATGCGCGCTCATCTCACAGACAACGTGAAAAGCCGAGTGAAGAAAATGAATTCGGAGCTCGCCGTCATTCCGGGAGGATTAAATAAAGAACTGCGACCGCTGGACATTGGGGTAAACGGGGCGTTTAAAGTAAAGTCGCGGGCGGCGTGGGAGCGATGGATGATAGACGCGAACACACGTTTACTAAAACTCGGGAGGCGGCGGCGGGGCGAGTTACGCCACCGTCTGTGAATGGGTTGTGGACGCCCGGGCCGAGGTTTCTGCCGTGACCGTCATCCGAGCTTTGGCGAAAGCCGGCGTCGTCGCCGAACGGCCGCCCGGAGACGAGACGGACTCGGACATCGATGAGAGGGAACACCGGAGTGCTCGATAGAGAACCAGCTTTTTAATTCAGACACAGAAGACGAGGACGCTGATGGATTTGTGGGAGAAGAGAGATTAAAATAATGTGTGTTTTGTCAAATAGAATAAACTTCAATTATAAATCAGCATTCTGCATCCTTTACTTTTCTTGTAGATCATATGTTTTAGCGAGTGCCTTATAATACGCTGCCGTACAGAGTAAGTACCGTACAGAAATAGAGTCCCTAATTCAGACTGCGCCTTAGAGTACGGTGCCTTATACGTGGCTCAAATACAGAAATAGACCCCGTAATGCAGACCGAGCCTTAAAATACGGTGCGCCTCATGGTCCGGAAAATACGGTAAGTCTTTATATATTTAGGTATTAATACTAAGTATTATACTTCTTCTAAACTCACCAACATTCGAAGAGGTGCTCGATAAACGTAAAGAGGTGCTGTGTCTGTACAACTGGTTATTTATATTAAGAAACCTCATTTTTATATTAAGATCCTCACAGATGAGACATCAGGTTTAGGTGAAGGACCATTTTCAACACCTGCAGTAACGACGGCATGTCTGTGTTGTGCTAACATGCATAAATGAGGCACAGTGGTGTCGAGGGTACGGTGGCGCAGCAGTTAGGGTGTGGGTTCATCAAGCTGAAGGTTGTCAGCTTCAACCCCAGGGCCACTGAAGTCACCGACGTGGGTCCTTCAGGAAGGCCCTTAACCTTCATTGCTCAAAAGGTGCTTTACGACCAACCCGGTGCTCTGAGCCCAACCGATAAGTTAGGATACTTTGGATATAAGCTCCCCTCATCACCTCACGACAATCCCGATAATGGTCCACCACCTAAACGACACCTCGGCTGTGGTGATCTTAACAGTGTGACTTTTCTAAATCTGCTCCAAATTTCATGCTTTAGTGTCGTATAATACTGAAAAGACAACCATTTAGCTTCTTTCCCTTAAAAGTAAAGATAATAGATTTCAGAGGTTTGCTGCCCTCTCTGGTGGAAGTATGCAATTACACGAACAGTCTAAGAGTCTTAACTCCTCCAGCGCTGTGTCTGAGACTGTGCCACTGAATTGTCGGATGAATTTGGTTCAATATTAGGAAGAGATATTAAAGGTTTATCAGAGCAGCTCAGTTCAACAACCAACAATAAGCACCTGAACTTATTTTACACGTAAAATGTGACATAATGTTGTTTTTCAAAAGTCAGAATGTCACGATTAACATGTGTGTGTGTAAGGAAACTGATCAAACCCGGTCCCAAATCCCACTGCCTGCCCTGTTTTAGTCCTGTCTAGAGGATTGGGGTTAGTTGGGGGGTAGATAAACACCTGATGTGCAGGGCAACAGGCTGGCAGGACCAGAGTTGGTAAAATGGTGTCTTAATTATCGGTGATATGTTGAATTTAGTTTGTTGTGTTAACCTGATTTAAGCCTTCAGCATGGTTCCAGTCGTGGTACCAGTGACAGTCCGGCCTGTACTAGGTAGCCATGTTGATAAACTGAAAATATTTAAACATCTAGTAAAGATGAAGGTTTAATGTACTTAAAAGCCAATGTTTAATTGGTCAGAAGTTGCAGTATAAATGTATAAACGTAATGGCTCTGATTGGTTTGATTGCTTTGTTGTTGTTGTTTTTTTTTAGATGTTATATGACCAGCACGGCAGACGGCAGTTTGTTCCGGGAGGGGTTCAATCTCATCTGTAACACAAAACCCCAAAAACAACCCCAGAAGACGTTCTGAATAAAACATAGAAATAAAAAAAAAAAAACGTGGGTGAGGCCTCACAACTGTCAGCGACTCCACACACAGGACACAGGACGGAATGTGAGTGTGTATTAGGACAGAACAGCAGGCGCTCCGGTTTCGGGCGGGGAGCGTCCTCAGGACCTGAAGACGTGCACGGCCCGTACCACGTACTGTCTGCAGATGGGGCACTCGCTCATCCTCTTGCCACACTTGCTACAGGTGACCATGTGTCCGCACTCCAGCAGCACACAGTCGATGGGGGAGTCCATGCAGATCTTGCACAGGTTGTCCTCCTGGCCGCTGGGCTCGGCTGGTTCAGCTACGCACACACACACGCACACACACACGCACACACACACACACAGAAGCACGGTCTGACTCCACTTCATGCATTTGTAGGTTGTTTGCAGATGATGCCCATTTGCAGAGTGCCATTCTAGGACTCACCCAGGTTGTGATGGTCCTTCTGGTCATTAAAGAGTCGCGTGACCCTCTCCATCAGCTCCCACTTCTCACAGCAGCCTTGGTAGTTGACAAAATTGCGCGACAGGATTTCCTTCAGCTGCCGTACGCTTAGCCCCTCGACGTCCTCCACGCTGGTCAGGTCAGACAGCGAGGCCTTGCGACTGTGCGCCTGAGTCTCCTCGCTCTCTGAGGACTGATGTAGAGACAACCACCGGGTCAGAAAAATCCAAGACGAGAACGTCAACAATGATGAGGGTATTTAAAGAAAAGAACTGGGGCAGTTGGCATTCCACATTTTAGAGTACTATGTCATCTCTTGGCGGCACAGTGGCTTAGTGGGTTGCATGTTCTCCTCTCAGCACTAGGGGTTTCCCGGTTCGAATCCCCGTGTTCTCCCCGTGTCCGCCCTCCGGGTTCTCCGGTTTCCTCCCACAGTCCAAAAAACAAGGATCAAGTCAATTGAGAGCTCCAAATTTGCCCCATATAGAGTGTGTCTGTGTGAGTGAGTGAGTGTGTGCCCAGCGATGGATTGGCGCCCTGTCCTGGGTGTATCTGCCCAGCGCCCGAAACGTTCTCCCCTGGATGGGCATGGGGAACCCCCCCCCCGCGACCCTAATAGAGGATAAAGCGGGAGATAAATGAATGAATGAATGTTATGACTTTCCGTGGTACTACAAGGACGCCCAGGTCTCTACCTGACATGCCATATGGATGGAGGTGGGGCAGTAATTATAGACTATTTTACCTCCTCCTCCTCGTCATCATCCTCTTCATCCTCATCTTCACCCTCCTCCTCCTCCTCCTCAGTAAGGGAATCTGGCTCCTCTGCTGCCTGGGAGGAAGGCGCACGGGATCCGGACACGTCCGGATCGGCCGACCGGGTGACGGAGTGACTGCTGCCGTCGCTGCTACCGTTACTGCTGCTGCTGGGCGTGTGCTGGTCCAGTACCAGTTCCACCAGTTCCTCCTTCTCACGGCACATGTGTGTTGGAATGTCATGAAGGTGCAGATAGTCGCGCAGCTCCTTCACCTTCAGACGCATCAGCTCCGAGCGCTCGAAGCGCGTCCCTGCAAAGCGCCGGCACGTGAGGCACAGCGCAGGCCTCAGCTCCGGCTGCATCCAGCAGCGGCTGCAGAACGGTTTCTTGCAGTCTGCGCACACATGCTGCGAGCGAGGAGTCAGGGTTAGGTTAGGTCCTGCACCTGCACCTTTTTTTTTAATACAACCTGCAATATTGCTGTTCTGAGGTCAAACCCAGGTGGTTGTACAGTCAGGCTTACCCTCCTCGCAGCATCCAGCTGCTCCCCACAGGCCTTGCACAGGTGGTCGGGTGATGGAGACGGGCTGAAACCCGAGTTGGTGTAGGCCTGCTGCCATGAGCTGCTGTTTTCTTCCACGGTGGCGGTCGTTTGCTGCACAGAGCCGGTTACAACAGCAGGCTCGCACGCCCCTTCCTGGTGAGAAAGAAGATGTGCATATACAGGAATGTATATAAAATTTATACTAGGGGTGTCTTCAACTAAGGATTTTCATAGTCGAATCTGATTCGTCAGATTTTCCCTATAGTCGACTGATAGTCGAATCAGTTAAAATTTCACCACAAGATGGTGCTATAAGCGTGGTTGTTAAAAAAGTTTTTTTATATATATTTTACTTGTTTTTCTAACAAAAGAAAACCTTTTTTTGTTTGTTTTTCTAGAAATTAGGATGATTTTATTTGACAAAAGGCTATATATATAACGAAAACAAAGACATTTCATGTAAAAACTAATGCTTAGCAGCAGCCATGGGCGCCCCCATGTGGTCAAAATGGTACATTCGACTATGAGGTTCATAGTCGACTACGGTTCTCCGAATCGAATCGTCGAATCAGCGAATATTGCAGCTCACCCCTAATTTATACGTTCAGAACTTATAGATGCTTAAAACATGTTCAGCTGCAGAACATTAAACTAAGACGATTAAAATCACTCATACTATGAAATAAACAGAAATAAAAAAATCATTTTAGTGGAAAGTAACCACATAATAATAAAGACACCTTTAATCTGAGGATTTAACTTTGATGTGTAGCATGTGAGGTCTATATTGTTTATTAACCTTTAGGAACTTAATTCAGACACACTGGACTCACATATAGTTTTCCAGTTGTTAGTTTTTCCATTTGTTTAGTATCTGGACATGGCTGTCCTACACTGTTGTTGCTGCCTGGCCGCTCAAGGAGGACGAGTCCCCCACTGAGTCTTGGTCCTCCCAAGGTTTCTTCCTTAAATAACAACATAACAGGGAGTTTTTCCTTGCCACTGTCGCTTCGGCTCGCTCTTTGGGGGTTTAAAGGCTTTTCATTCTGTAAAGCTGCTTTGTGACGATGTACTGTTGTAAAAAGTGCGACAGAAATAAATTACTTGACTTGAACATAAGGCAGAGTGTGATGCTGGTTAAGAGCAGGTTAAGAGAACATTACAGAACAGAACAGAAAAGTAATGGAAATTAAGGGAATAAAAAAACTATGCAGAGCTACATATGTGCATCTGTTTGGTGTTTGTGACTGAAAAAATCTAATAAAGAGGCTGTTGAGTGTTACTAGACTTTTATCACCTATTACTATTAAGTAGTTATTACTATCACTACCTATTACTATTCTTAATCTTAAGAAGTAGCCGATTGTACTAATCAGCATAATAATAATAATAATAATAATAATAATAGGGCGGCACGGTGGCTTAGTGGTTTAGCACGTTCTCCTCTCAGCACTAGTGATTCTCAGTTCGAATCCCCATCTGGGTGGAGTTTCCATGTTCTCCCTGTGTCCGCGTGGGTTTCCTCTGGGTTCTCCGGTTTCCTCCCACAGTCCAAAAACATGGATCAAGTCAATTGAATTCTCCAAATTGCCCCATATAGAGTGTGTATGTGTGAGTGAGTGTGTGCCCAGCGATAGATTGGCGTCCTGTCCTGGGTGTATCTGCCCAGCGCCCGAAACGTTCTCCCCTGGATGGGCAAGGGGAACCCCCCCCCCGCGACCCTAATAGAGGATAAAGCAGAAGATAATGGATGGATGGAATAATAATAATAATTGTAAGTGAAGGGCGGCACGGTGGCTTAGTGGTTTAGCATGTTCTCCTCTCAGCACTAGGGATTCCCGGTTCGAATCCCCATCTGGGTGGAGTTTCCATGTTCTCCCTGTGTCCGCGTGGGTTTCCTCCGGGTTCTCCGGTTTCCTCCCATAGTCCAAAAACATGGATCAAGGTCAATTGAATTCTCCAGATTGCCCCATATAGAGTGTGTTTGTGTGCGTGAGTGTGTGCCCAGCGATAGATTGGCGTCCTGTCCTGGGTGTATCTGCCCAGCGCCCGAAACGTTCTCCCCTGGATGGGCATGGGGAACCCCCCCCACGACCCTAATAGAGGATAAAGCGGGAGATAATGAATGAATGAATGAATTGTAAGTGATTATTAATTTCACACTGAACATAAAGGATGTTAAAGACGCATCACATTCCAAAATCCTAAAAACGTCTTGTTCTTTTTGTCAGCACACATGAGAAACTGATTATAACAGATTAAAGTCAGATTAAACTGTCATCTGAAACGCCATAACTGAGCACATCTGGATCGTGTGTTCCCAGCTGTGCCGGCTAATTAGCCATGAAGTCTTTTAATAATGTTAATAGCGCGTTTGAGATTTAAACGTACGTTTGTTTGTAAATAATACGATCATGTAAACGAAATTAAAAGCAAAATCTAGATCGTTTATTTTGTTCCGATTAAAACGATGATACAACACACGGTAAGGTGTTGGGCTGTGTCCCCAATGCCTTCACGCGCCCTTCGTAGGTGTGCTACGTACAGTAGGGCGGCGTTACGTCAGCCCCTAAAAACCAGTGCACTAGATGCGACGTGGCACTGAAATTGGGACGCGGCCGGGGTGATGCAGCACGCTATGCTAACGCGCGGACGGGTTCGTACCGTGATGTTCGGCTGTGAAGCTCCTCAGCGGCCGTCATCTCGCGCTTCCGAAAGCATCGCGGAGCATCTCATACACTCACAACCGAGGACTTCAAAGAGCGCCGCCGACAGCGTTAGCACTGAGCCACTGAGTCGACTCTCCACTCAGCGACTCGTAAAGGACGTGCGAACAAACGAACCGATTCGCTTCTCATGAACGATTCGTAGCACAAGAATGGACGGTCACGAAGGAGTCGACTCTCCCATTTGAGCTCTGTAACTGATTTGAGGAGATTCCGCTGTTTGCGTCACACTATGTATTATATATATATATATATTCATTCATTCATTATCTCCCGCTTTATCCTCTATTAGGGTCGCGGTGGGGTTCCCCATGCCCATCCAGGGGAGAGCGTCTCGGGCGCTGGGCGGATAGACCCAGGACAGGGCGCCAATCCATCGCTGGGCACACACTCACTCACACAGACACACTCTATATGGGGCAATTTGGAGAATTCAATTGACTTGATCCATGTTTTTGGACTGTGGACTGTTTTTGGACCCGGAGGAAACCCACGCGGACACGGGGAGAACATGGAAACTCCACCCAGATGGGGTTTCGAATCGGAAATCCCTAGTGCTGAGAGGAGAACGTGCTAAACCACTAAGCCACCGTGCCGCCTATATATATATATATATATATATATATATTCTTCCTTTTTCTTTTCTTTTATCTTCCGCTTTATCCTCTATTAGGGTCGCGGGGGAGGGGGGGGGTTCCCCATGCCCATCCAGGGGAGAACGTCTCAGGCGCTGGGCAGATACACCCAGGACAGGGCGCCAATCCATCGCTGGGCACACACTCACTCACACAGACACACTCTATATGGGGCAATTTGGAGAACTCAATTGACTTGATCCATGTTTTGGGACTGTGGGAGGAAACCGGAGAACCCGGAGGAAACCCACGCGGACACGGGGAGAACATGGAAACTCCACCCAGATGGGGTTTCGAATCAGAAATCCCTAGTGCTGAGAGGAGAACATACTAACCACTAAGCCGCCCATATATATGTATATATATAAATGTTTAAAAAATGTTAATAATTTTTTTTTATTTATGTATATATATTTATATATATATATATATATATATATATATATATATATATATATATATATATATATATATACATATATAACATTTTCATCTAGCTTTACTTGATCACGAGATAATATAGACTATATAATATATAATACAATATAATTTATGTAAATGCAAAGTATATATATTTTTAGATTTTTTTTTTTTTTTTTGGAACATAAATAAATCCCATAAGGAACTAACGACATTCATATTGTAATTTTCATCAAATCCATTCGGCAGTCGATTCTAAAGTTTATAAGATTGTTTAAAAAGAGTGTTCGATATACCTAAAGATTCTGGCTCCCTCCTACAAGCCAGGTTGAGTCACGTGTTTTGCTCATCGTTCCCATGGTGATGATGATGATGATGAAGAAGATGATGAAGAAGATGTTGCCTAAACACCTTAAAATGGGGTACCACCACCAGCTGGGTGGCTGTAGGAATAACAGTGTCCATGTTTCTACCAGGACGATGGGTTTTCCTCACACACACACACACACACACACACACACACTACAGCTGACTTCAGAGAAATTATTATTTTACTGATTATTTCTAGGGCGGCACGGTGGCTTAGTGGTTTAGCATGTTCTCCTCTCAGCACTAGGGATTCCCAGTTCGAATCCCCATCTGGGTGGCGTTTCCGTGTTCTCCCCGTGTCCGCGTGGGTTTCCTCCGGGTTCTCCGGTTTCCTCCCACAGTCCAAAAACATGGATCAAGTCAATTGAGTTCTCAAAATTGCCCCATATAGAGTGTGTTTGTGTGAGTGAGTGTGTGCCCAGAGATGAATTGGCGCCCTGTCCTGGGTCTATCTGCCCAGCGCCTGAAACGTTCTCCCCTGGATGGGTATGGGGAACCCCACCGCGACCCTAATAGAGGATAAAGCGGGAGATAATAAATGAATGAATGATTATTTCTAGGCGGCAGGCTTAGTGGTTTAGCATGTTCTCCTCTCAGCACTAGGGATTCCCGGTTCGAATCCCCATCTGGGTGGCGTTTCCGTGTTCTCCCCGTGTCCGCGTGGGTTTCCTCCGGGTTCTCCGGTTTCCTCCCACAGTCCAAGAACATGGATCAAGTCAATTTAATTCTCCAAATTGCCCCATATAGAGTGTGTGTGTGAGTGTGTGCCCAGCGATGGATTGGCGCCCTGTCCTGGGTGTATCTGCCCAGCGCCCGAGATGTTCTCCCCTGGATGGGCATGGGGAACCCCCTTCCCCCCCGCGACCCTAATAGAGGATAAAGCGGGAGATAATGAATGAATGAATGAATGTGCTTCTGTACTAATTCGCAGAATTGTAATTCCGTTTGTCAGCACCAGAGGGGGCTGTATATTCGTGTATATGTCCAGAGGGGGCTGTGTAATATTCGTTTTTTTTTTTTTATCTTGAAGATGTTTACTCACCCGGACCCGGGTAACATACCAATGTGGGTCACTCTGATAGGGCATTGGGGGGGGGGGGGGGGGGGGGGGGGGGTAGTTGGGGCTGTGCTCTGTGTTCTGACAGTAACCACCAGGTTGGGTTATTAGTGAGTGGATCTGAAATCCAGCCGGTTTGTGCCGAAGGCGACTGACCGAGGCGTCGGCCGACCTGCGGCGGGACGGCAGGCCTGTGAGCGAAGGCCGCGCAGCTGTGAGCTGACCTGGAGAACCGCCTGCACATGTGGATGATGAAGCAGATCCCCCCCCCCCCCCGAATGCCAGCTGACGAAGCTCTAACGCAGCTGCCAGGCCTCAGTTCGTGTCTCACTCCCAGCTGACTGTCAGATTCCACGCAGCGAGCCGTTTCTGCTGTCATGTTTTTGGCACGAGGCTTGAAGTGATGTCGATTGGCCGCTTAACGGGAATTCTGCACGAGAAAGACCCCGAATGGCTTCATCGTCCGTCGCCGTCTCACGTCCATTTATAAATATCACGCTGCAGTCTGTTGCTCGGGATGCCTTTACATTGGAATGGGTCACATTCCTCTGAGTGAATAAGGGCACAACATTTGGGGTAACATTTGTTCACCCTCGTGAGAGCGGCAGCGCACAAGGCTGGAGGAGAATATTTTAAAGAACAAAAACGTTTGGGGTGCACGATGGAGCTGGAGAAGGTTCCGGAACAATCCAGAAACTGGGCTCATTAACAGGTGGATGTAACGAGAATTATACTTACATAACAGCAGACCTTTAAACAAGTTATTTATTCATTATCTTCCGCCTCATCCTATATTAGGGTCGTTTCAGGCGCCAATCCATCGCTGGGCACACACTCACAGAGTATAGGGGCAATTAAGAGCATCCAATTGACCTTGAATCCATGTTTTTGGAGTGTGGGAGGAAACCGGAGAACCCGAAGGAAACCCATGTGGACACAACTGCCCGTGTTATTCATGTGACGTCTCAAACCGTTAACGACCCGGTTTCATTCATTCATTCATTCATTATCTCCCGCTTTATCCTCTATTAGGGTCGTGGTGGGGTTCCCCATGCCCATCCAGGGGAGAACGTTTCGGGCGCTGGGCAGATAGACCCAGGACAGGGCGCCAATCCATCGCTGGGCACACACTCACAGAGTATAGGGGCAATTAAGAGCATCCAATTGACCTTGAATCCATGTTTTTGGAGTGTGGGAGGAAACCGGAGAACCTGGAGGAAACCCATGTGGACACAGAGAGAACTGCCCGTGTTATTCATGTGACGTCTCAAACCGTTAACGACCCGGTTTCATTCATTCATTCATTCATTATCTCCCGCTTTATCCTCTATTAGGGTCGTGGTGGGGTTCCCCATGCCCATCCAGGGGAGAACGTTTCGGGCGCTGGGCAGATACACCCAGGACAGGACGCCAATCTATCGCTGGGCACACACTCACTCATACAGACACACTCTATATGGGGCAATTTGGAGAACTCAATTAACTTGATCCATGTTGTTGGACTGTGGGAGGAAACCGGAGAACCCAGAGGAAACCCACGCAGACATGGGGAGAACATGGAAACTCCACCCAGATGGGGATTCGAACCGGGAATCCCTAGCGCTGAAAGGAGAACGTGCTAAACACACTAAGCCACCGTGCCGCCCACGACCCGGTTTGGGATTTTAATATGGAGACGAAATGCCGAATAAGAACGAAACAAAGACAAAACGCTGAAGCGTCGAGAAACATCACTTCACACGAGAATCGTTTATTCATACAAAATAAAATCTATTTCAAATCAATAAGAAGAAAGGATGCAGTGCAATCACCATAAAACAAACCTATTTACAAAAAGCAGTTCGGCTGCGTTCACACTGCAGAGGAAAACTGTCCCGGGACCTGGTTCTAGTCCTAGTTTTGGACCCCCCCCCCCCCCATCACTGTGTGAGGAGAGAAAATGATCAAACTGTCAACCACCTCTTTTTTACCAACCAGCGGCAACATCCCACAGAATCGAACCATGTTCTTTCTCCTGAAGTCAGAACCTGAAGCAGCCGCCACAATTGGATACCTGTAATGGAAACAGTCATTCATTCATTATCTTCCGCTTTATCCTCTATTAGGGTCGAGGTGGGGTTCCCCATGCCCATCCAGGGGAGAACGTCTCGGGCGCTGGGCAGATACACCCAGGACAGGGCGCCAATCCATCGCTGGGCACACACTCACTCAATCAGGCATACTCTATATGGGGCAATTTGGAGAACTCAATTGACCATGTTTTTGGACTGTGGGAGGAAACCGTAGAACCCAGAGGAAACCCACGCGGACACGGGGAGAACATGGAAACTCCACCCAGACGGGGATTCGAACCGGGAATCCCTAGCGCTGAGAGGCGAACATGCTAAACCACTAAGCCACCGTGCCGCCCTATTATTATTCATTCATTCATTATCACCCGCTTTATCCTCTATTAGGGTCGCGGGGGGGGGTTCCCCATGCCCATCCAGGGGAGAACGTCTCGGGCGCTGGGCAGATACACCCAGGACAGGGCACCAATCCATCGCTGGGCACACACTCACTCACACAGACACACTCTATATGGGGCAATTTGGAGAACTCAATTAACTTGATCCATGTTTTTGGACTGTGGGAGGAAACCGGAGGACCCGGAGGAAACCCACGCGGACACGGGGAGAACATGGAAACTCCACCCAGACGGGGATTCGAACCGGGAATCCCTAGCGCCGAGAGGCGAACGTGCTAAAACACTAAGCCAACGTGCCGCCTTATTATTATTATTATTATTATTATCCAGATTAGTACAAATGGCTACTTCTTAAGATTAATAATAGTAATAGGTGGTAATAGTAATAATTACTAAAGCACTAAGCTAAAGCACTAAGCCGCCGTAGGGGGAAACAGTGTGAGGTTTTTTCCGAATTATTTCCTAATCTGAAGTCCTGAAACAAAACGAGGCTTTCAGTCTGCAGTGTGAACTCAAGCTGAGATCTTTGCACAGAGTAACCTGGTCACTTTAAGGGCGTTTGTGAACGCAGCATGCTAACATTCCATCACCTTCAAGGACTCTCGATTCGAGCGGGATGGGAAACAAGACATTTCTACAGTAAACATGCATGACTTTAAAGAGTTAATGCCACACCGTATTTTTCCACTCCGTCCCAGTTGGCTTTTTGAAGCGTGAAGCGAGCCGAACACAGATTCGAAGCGGCCCGAGAGGTGAGCTCGCGTACAGCGTGAGGATGCGCGGCGCGGCCTGGCCGGACGTTCCGGCCACCGCTTTTTTTCAGTCTGAACAGGCCTTCGGTAACATGTTTGTTTTAGTTTTGTTGTCTGTTCGCGTCCAATTTGGCATCACAGTATAGAAGGATTAAAGGAAAGACAATTTATCAAACGACCAGCCTGTAAGGCACTAAAGAGGAATGATTTACGTCATTAACGATTCAAAATCAACGCATGGCGGCTTTTCGGACACACGCACACTACAGTCTGGGATGGTGCTTGTTAAATAAACGTCGCTTCGACGGCAGGATGAAGGCAAAGAACGCACACGGATCAAACTGCAGTCGAGGAACCGGGCAGCTCACGAGGCAGATCCTCTCCGTTACACGTCCAGACTCGAGGTCTGCGACATGAAACCACAACGAGCGTCATATTCGCCTCCGGGAATCAAACAGCAACTTCTTGTTGCTGTTGTTTTTTTTTTTTTTGTTTTGTTTTGTTTTTTTCCTATAACATCAGGTCAAGGTAAAAGCATCACAGCTTCCTTTCAGCCAAAATAAAAACCCTGTTTTATTTCAAAGTGATACTGAAACTACCCCTCACTTAAAAGTAAAGACATAAAAAAATACTACTTGGACAGTATATTCACTATGTACATGATCAGCGAGCACAGAAGGACACTTCAAATCAAAGTTGCACAGCACGAGCTGCTTACAGTGTTCTCCGGCTTCCGCCGGGTTCCTACACGTTCCCCGTCTAAGACTATCCACAAAAACACAACTGACAACGGACCCCGAACACTACACCCTCACCCAAACCCCATGATGAATGCAGGATTTCCTGTAGAATGCTTCGGGGCAGTCTCATTGGCCGTCTCGATTGCCCCTATATGAACATTGCCATTGTGCAAACGGTACGGGAGATTTGAACAGGTTTCATTTCCACGACGTTCTAAAAAAATCTGATTCCGTATAATCATCATACCTACCGGAGGAAACCATTTTAACATGGCTTCCCAATTTAATCATATCCAGTTACCGTGCAGCAGCTGCACTCCTAATGTGCACCCCCACCCCCCCCCCGCCCCCCGCATAGACCACTGAAGTCGTGCATTCTGTAGTCCTCGCTATTCCCATGTTTGGCACTACGGGTCCAAATGTGTTCTCCAAAAGGGGGTTCACGGAACAGCTCCTCCATCAGGATCGGTTGTGGATCGGTTTGTTCAGAATCTGATGTGTTTACATTTCTGGATTTTTCTGAATCGGGAGATCGCCACAGTGAGGCAGGGAAACGTCGGCAAGGCTTCACTTCAGATGAACGATGAGCCGAAACATTCATTCATTCATTATCTCCCGCTTTATCCTCTATTAGGGTCGCGGTGGGGTCGCAGGGGGAACGTTTCGGGCGCTGGGCAGGGGGGTGCCCCATGCACACACTCACTCACCACAGACATCCTATAGGGGCAATTTAGAGAATTCAATCGGGATCCATGTTTTTGGACTGTGGGGGCGGGAGAACGGAGGAAACACGCCCAGGACATGGGGATTCGCCAATCCCATCGAACTGCTAAACCACACACTCACATGAGTCGAAACATATTAAAGGAATATTGACAACACGGCGAACGAGCTCATTCATTCATCATCTTCCGCCTTATCCTATATTAGGGGGGGGGGGGTTTCCCCATGCCCATCCAGGGGAGAACGTCTCGGGCGCTGGGCGGATACACCCAGGACAGGGCGCCAATCCATCGCTGGGCACACACTCACTCACTCAAACACACTCTATATGGGGCAATTTTAGAGAACTCAATTGACTTGATCCATGTTTTTGGACTGTGGGAGGAAACCGGAGAACCCGGAGGAAACCCACGCGGACACGGGGAGAACATGGAAACTCCACCCAGATGGGGATTCGAACCGGGAATCCCTAGCGCTGAGAGGAGAACGTGCCGCCCGAACGAGCTCACGATTCAGAGAAACTCATGATGTACAGGAGACAGATTTTAGACCCACCCAAGTGCCAAATATGGGCGTCACCAACATGGCGCTGAGGACAACATGATGTCACGACATGAGTGATCTAGTAAGAACTTGAACTAAGAGACTTTTGTTCCACTGCTGAGTCAGCACGCAGACAGGAACACACTGCACCCATATCCGATCAATAAGCGTCAGATTGTAAAAGAACCTGACCTGGGCGATGACATCACTCGTCCCACACTCATTGGGCAAATGATGAGAAGGGGAAAAAAAAAAAAAAAAAAAAACATTCCCACACACATTCGTGCCCGATGGCCGTGTAGTCTGAGCGTGTGAGTGTGTGTGCCGTTCAGATCAAACGCTCAGATTAAATAAATGGAGTGAGTGTATCAATGGGGAATGAGGGAGACTGAATAATGGGGTTTGAGTGAATTTCAATCCCAGCACTTAAGCAACTAAGTAAGACCTTAAAACACATCATCACAGGATCTGCTACTAAAAGCCACTTCCAATCTAAATGTAGAGTATAAAGGAAAGTAACAGAGCGAGGGTCTGATTACGCTAAAGCAACAACGTCCGCGGCTGATCGGTGAAGGAAAACTACAGCGTGGTCAGTGGTTAGTTTCTTTCAAACACCAAATTGGTCTATAAAATATACTGGCTTCCGTGTTAGTCATTTACAAATATATTAAAAAAGTAAACCTCCGTACAGGCGTTTTTAAAATATATTCCATCCAAAAATATTCTGAGACGTTTAAGCCGGTACAAAAACAAAAAAAAAAAAGGCATACGAACGACGAGCGACTCAAATCATAACGTTCAGCGGAGAGAGAGAGAAAAAAAAAAAAACAAGGTCTGAAATCAGGGAGCGGCTCTCGAATCGGCCCGGGGAGGATGAAGGGTTGAAGAGCACGATGGAGTCGGTGAGCCGACACTGAGACTAACACCTCCGCTCAGACACGGTGGTCAGCTTTGGCGAGCGGGAGTCGGTTCGTAGCAGCCCTGACTTAAGGCACGAGCCGTGAGGAGGTGTCCTTGCTCAGTGTGTGGTGCTTAATCGGGATTATCGGCGAGGCAGTGCACGGTGACTCCGACGTGTTTCGCGAACCCTCGTCCTTCCTCAAATGACGAATGAGGATTTGTGCCGGAAATCACCCTAAAAAAAAAAAATAACAAAAAAAAAAGACAAAAGAACAAAAAGTCTTGGACGTGAGGAACAGCAAGGTGGCAGGGTTTGTTCTCTAAAGGACTAAACTGAGCATCCTCACCTCATCATCTGTCCGCACATAATCCACCCCGTCAGCCTTCCCCGGCGCTTTGTAACTAAATAAATAAATACAAAAAAAAAGATATGTTTTTAATAACACCTCCACTGCAGCTGCGTTACCCTCACGTCGTGTTGCTCTGATGTTGCAGTGATTTTTTTTTGTTACGTACTTGTTTCCTTTCTGTTTCTCGCCGGCGAAGTAACCTTTTTTATAAACGCAGATGATCACTGTTATAATCACCAGCACGGCCACGACCACCAACACCCCCATGATGATTCCAGCAATGTTCAGGTCATCTGAATAAGACAGACAGCAGTGTGAGGGGGAGGGGGAGGACGCACGGACACACGGCGGCGACACACTCGTCGTCTCGGCGTGACGGGACTTACAGACTTCCATCATCTGCGCCGGGCACGCCGCGGTCCCCGCCTCGTTCATGGCTTTGCAGAAATACTCCCCGGTGTCCTCCTTCCTCACGGCACTAAATCTCTGCGAGAACCAGAGGAAAGGAACATCCACATTTAAAAACGGTGATCAGGTGCCAGCGGTAATAATTCCAAATTAACTTTTACTCGCGTCATTCTCAGTCAGTAACAGTTTCGGTAAAAAAAGAGCATCTTAACGACCGGATCTCAAACTGAGCTTCACACTCAGTTACGTTAATGGTATTAAATCATGAGTTCAAACTTTTGTGATAATTAGAATCAGTCAGGGCGGCACGGTGGCTTAGTGGTTTAGCATGTTCTCCTCTCAGCGCTAGGGATTCCTGGTTCGAATCCCCATCTGGGTGGAGTTTCCATGTTCTCCCCGTGTCCACGTGGGTTTCCTCCGGGTTCTCCGGTTTCTTCCCACAGTCCAAAAACATGGATCAAGTCAATTGAGTTCTCCAAATTGCCCCATATAGAGTGTGTCTGTGTGAGTGAGTGTGTGCCCAGCGATGGATTGGCGCCCTGTCCTGGGTGTATCTGCCCCGCGCCCGAGACGTTCTCCCCTGGATGGGCATGGGGAACCCCACCGCGACCCTAATAGAGGATAAAGCGGGAGATAATGAATGAATGAATATAATCAGTCACTATTAATGTTTCAGTAAAGGTCTCTGTACAATTAGATAAAGTTTTAGTAAAGTTAGTTAGAATAAGGTTGATAGTTATATTAAAGTCAGTTTAATTGACAGTTTGCTTTAGTAAAGCTCAATTTAATCATAGTTTAGTTATCGTAAAGATCAATTACAGTTCTAATTAATTATACAGCAGTTGCATTAAAATGCAGGTTAGTTAAAGTAATGTTAATTATAAAGCAGATTCGTAATAGTACAGGTTAAAAATAAAGCAGTTAGTTAAAGTAATGTTAATTATAAAGCAGATTAGTAATAGTGCAGGTTAATAATAAAGCAGTTAGTTATAGTAAATGTTAATTATAAAGCAGATTAGTAATAGTACATGTTAATAATAAAGCAGTTAGTTACAGTAAATGTTAATTATAATGCAGATTAGTAATAGTACATGTTAGTAATAAAGCAGTTAGTTATAGTACTTGTTAATTATAATGCAGATTAGTAATAGTACATGTTAATAATAAAGCAGTTAGTTATAGTAAATGTTAATTATAAAGCAGATTAGTAATAGTACAGGTTAATAATAAAGCAGTTAGTTATAGTACTTGTTAATTATAAAGCAGATTAGTAATAGTACAGGTTAATAATAAAGCAGTTAGTTAAAGTAATGTTAATTATAATGAAGATTAGTAATAGTACAGGTTAATAATAAAGCAGTTAGTTATAGTAAATGTTAATTATAAAGCGGATTAGTAATAGTACAGGTTAATAATAAAGCAGTTAGTTATAGTACTTGTTAATTATAAAGCAGATTAGTAATAGTACATGTTAATAATAAAGCAGTTAGTTATAGTACTTGTTAATTATAAAGCAGATTAGTAATAGTACAGGTTAATAATAAAGCAGTTAGTTATAGTACTTGTTAATTATAAAGCAGATTAGTAATAGTACAGGTTAATAATAAAGCAGTTAGTTATAGTACTTGTTAATTATAAAGCAGATTAGTAATAGTACATGTTAATAATAAAGCAGTTAGTTATAGTACTTGTTAATTATAAAGCAGATTAGTAATAGTACAGGTTAATAATAAAGCAGTTAGTTATAGTACTTGTTAATTATAAAGCAGATTAGTAATAGTACAGGTTAATAATAAAGCAGTTAGTTAAAGTAATGTTAATTATAAAGCAGATTAGTAATAGTACAGGTTAATAATAAAGCAGTTAGTTATAGTAAATGTTAATTATAAAGCGGATTAGTAATAATACATGTTAATAATAAAGCAGTTAGTTATAGTAAATGTTAATTATAAAGCAGATTAGTAATAGTACAGGTTAATAATAAAGCAGTTAGTTATAGTAAATGTTAATTGTAATGCAGATTAGAGTCGTTGAGTTAACAGGTGTCAGAGTGCAGTACGGTCACAGTGCGGGTTCGAGTGAGGTTCCTGCAGCTGATGGGAGAACAGAGATTGAACAGGATATAAACGGCAGTGTAAAGGTTGAACGGCCTCTGAGAGCGGACGGCGGTGTGAATCGCTCTGGAACGTTTGACGAGTCTGCCGGATTCTCTTCGTGACTGGAACCATCACCCATCAACTGACTCCCCAAAATATCCCTCCGTCTATTCTTTGCGCTTACCAGCGTGCCTGTTCCGCCATTCAGTACATATGAGGAGTTATAGAACTTGGGGCTGCTTTTGGGGTCCTCTGGGATCTCCTCATTGTTTCGGAACCACTTGTACTGAGACCTGGGGAAGCCTTCGTCCTCCAGACACGTCAGCTCGGCCGATTTCCCCACCGGCACCGACTTGGGGACGGCGCACTTCGGCGTCACCGGCTTGACTGCGGGGACAGGAACAGACCGGTCAGACTCACAAACCCGACGGTCAACCGGTTGAACTATTAAGACGAGTGACCGGCCAAACGGTGACACCACAGCCAGATATGCACACTGCTCTTTCCCCTTTTAGCCTCCTGATTAAAAGCAGATGCTGTTTCAGAACGTCCCTATTTAGCCTCGGACACGCCCAGCTAGATAGCATCCTCGAGTATACGCCAAGGGCGAGAAGGGCAGCGCGATCGGGCTCAGCTTACAGCAGCCACGTCCGGTAAACGCCAACAACGTTGATTTGTGGATCAGCCCGAGCGCTGATCTACTGAATTCTAAAAGTAATGCCATGAGAAAACATAATCCACCGAACTGAGACGTCTGCTCATTTGCCAAATCCTTAAATATTTGGTTGACAGCCACTGTGTGGCGCTTTGGTATTTCCTCCACTCACCAACAGGTGCACAAACAGAATGTTTATTACGGGCGCTATGGGAATGTTAAACCACTGTAGAGACAAAGGATGTGGTCATTATTTATTTCTGCACAGACGAACACGGCGGGGTAATTAATTTGTGGATACGAGCGACGTTAAAGAAAAATAAAATATAACATATCAATGTGTGAGTGGCACGGTGGCTTAGTGGTTTAGCACGTTCGCCTCTCAGCACTAGGGATTCCCGGTTTGAATCCCCATCTGGGTGGAGTTTCCATGTTCTCCCCGTGTCCGCGTGGGTTTCCTCCGGGTTCTCCGGTTTCCTCCCACAGTCCAAAAATATGGATCAAGTCAATTGAGTTCTCCAAATTGCCCCATATAGAGTGTGTCTGTGTGAGTGAGTGTGTGCCCAGCGATAGATTGGCGCCCTGTCCTGGGAGTATCTTCCCAGCGCCCGAGACGTTCTCCCCTGGATGGGCATGGGGAACCCCACCGCGACCCTAATAGAGGATAAAGCGGGAGATAATGAATGAATGAATGAATTATTAAACAATTTTGGGCGGCACGGTGGCTTAGTGGTTTGGCATGTTCTCCTCTCAGCTCTAGGGATTCCCGGTTCGAATCCCCATCTGGGTGGAGTTTCCATGTTCTCCCCGTGTCCGCATGGGTTTCCTCCGGGTTCTCCGGTTTCCTCCCACAGTCCAAAAACATGGAGCAAGTCAATTAGGTTCTCCAAATTGCCCCATATAGAGTGTGCCTGTGTGAGTGAGTGTGTGCCCAGCGATGGATTGGCGCCCTGTCCTGGGTGAATCTGCCCAGCGCCCGAAACGTTCTCCCCTGGATGGGCATTGGGAACCCCCACCCCCACCCCGCGACCCTAATAGAGGATAAAGCGGAAGAAAATGAATGAATGAATGAATGTAGTCCATCTGTTTCCCTGAATGCTTTATGAGATCCGTTTGCATTGTTTACAGAGCATACTATTTGGGTGGTGGATGAACCTCGGCCCTGCGATGTGTGTTCCGCTCATCACTTGCTTGGCATCGTGAGTTCCTCACCTCGTATCGATAGGGTTATCAGAACCTCGTCAAACGTCTTTAAGTCTTCGACGGCGGTGACTTCGCAGCGGTACTGTGCGGTGTCCTCCCGCGTGGCATTCAGAATCACCAACGTCGCAGGTTCTCGGATCTTCGCTCTGTTCTCCAGATCGCCTAAAAAAAAAAAAACAGAGACAACTTTATTCAGATAAACATCATCAGAGCGGCTGATTAAATACGTGCATTGTGTAGATGAGCAGGTTCATTCATTCATTCATTATCTCCCGCTTTATCCTCTATTAGGGTCGCGGTGGGGTTCCCCATGCCCATCCAGGGGAGAACATATAGATAGACCCAGGACAGGGCGCCAATCCATCGCTGGGCACACATTCACTCACACAGACACACTCTATATGGGGCAATTTTGAAAATTCAATTGACTTGATCCATGTTTTTGGACTGTGGGAGGAAACCGGAGAACCCGGAGGAAACCCACGCGGACACGGGATGGAACATGGAAACTCCACCCAGATAGGGATTCGAACCGGGAATCCCTATCGCTGAGAGGCGAACGTGCTAAACCACTAAGCCACCGTGCTGCCTAGATGAGCAGGTTCTCCTAAAAAAAAGATCTCGGTGAGTTAATAAAGGAGAACGTTTAATAAGATTCGGAGCGGAACGCCGGATATCTCACCTGATATTTTCTTCCCAAAGTAAACGTAACTGGGTTTCCCGTCCTTGATCTTCTTCCACTCGATGCGGGGCTGTTTCGTGCTCATCGACTCGATCATGCAGGAGAGCTCGATAGCTGCGGGGGGGGAGGAGACGAGATGGCACATTAAACCGGGAGACAAACGGGCCGGCGATCTGAAGCTCGGGTCGACGTTCTTACTTTCGAACTCGTTGGCCCACGGCGAGGTGTTGGCCGTCTTCAGGACCACCGCCAGAACGCTGCCGCAGCCTGCAATGCGCAGAGCACAAAGAGGTACGTGAGTTAACGGGGTTCATGCGCGCTCTCGTCCAGGTTCGGGTCGGCGCTGCCATCCGAGCTTTGAGGAACAAAATTCCTGAAACTTAATTAACTCTCAGGCTGCGGATCTCAGACCCTGCGCCCTGCCCTCACGCGCATTCTTTACAGCTCGCCCCGGCGGATCGGTTGACGTCCATTTTTAGTTTAGCGCTGACAAGCACTCGCAAAGTTTTGGTTTAAACCATGTGGACTCGACTCGGACCCCCGAAGTTTAAAAAAAAACACCGGACTTTATGAGGCACCATATGAGCCACCCAAAATATCACTGCATACGGTATGAACAACAGTGACATCACAAGATGTGCGATGCTCTGCTTTTACCTGGACGGAGAGCAGCACTGCTGACCGCTGAAGTCTAATGTCATTCATTCATTATCTCCCGCTTTATCCTCTATTAGGGTCGCGGTGGGGTTCCCCATGCCCATCCAGGGGAGAACGTTTCAGGCGCTGGGCAGATACACCCAGGACAGGACGCCCATCTATCAATGGGCACACACTCACTCACACACACACACTCCATATGGGGCAATTTGGAGAATTCAATTGACTTGATCCATGTTTTTGGACTGTGGGAGGAAACCGGAGAACCCGGAGGAAACCCACGCGGACACGGGGAGAACATGGAAACTCCACCCAGATGGGGAATCGAACCGGGAATCCCTAGCGCTGAGAGGAGAACATGCTAAACCACTAAGCCACCGTGCCACCCAATTTATATTCATTCATTCATTATCTTCCGCTTTATCCTGTATTGGGGTCGCGGTGGGGTTCCCCATGCCCATCCAGGGGAGAACGTCTTGGGCGCTGGGCAGATACACCCAGGACAGGGCGCCAATCCATCGCTGGGCACACACTCACTCACTCACACAGACACACTCTATATGGGGCAATTTGGAGAACTCAATTGACTTGATCCATTTTTTTTGGACTGTGGGAGGAAACCGGAGAACCCGGAGGAAACCCACGCGGACACGGGGAGAACATGGAAACTCCACCCAGATGGGGATTCGAACCGGGAATCCCTAGCGCTGAGAGGAGAACGTGCTAAACCACTAAGCCACCTGGGACACGTTAATAACGGTAAAAGAATAATGACCGTCGGTGTTATTTTATCATATCGACCCCCCCTTCACCCCGCTCCAGGGTAACTGCTCGAGCGCGTGCTGCGCTCCCCCTAAACGTTTAAAACTTGTGGAGCTTCTTGTGGGACGGGCGGACGCTGAAGACGAGCAGAGCTCAGGTCTGTTTATATGTGCTTTTCTCCAACATCTGTTCTCTGTAAGATTTTAAAAATACACGAGCGTCTTTGAAGATGCTCGGCGTTGCCATAGGCAGACATCTGGTGTCTCGTTCCAGACTCCTAAAGCACACGGCTTGATCCTCGGCCAGGAAAATAATGCTCCAAATACAGTCTCATCGATGTGGAGCGCCTGCTTCAGGACGTCCTGGTTTGTGTCAGAACCCGAATCGGGACACTGAAGCGTTAACGGCCTTCTGATCGTTTGGTTTCTGTCACGGGTCCCTCGTTTGGTCCTTAATTGGTCCTTAATGTGGGTGTGGTAGCTCAGTGGTCAGGGCATTGGGCTACCAATCTGAAGGTTGGGGGTTCAAATCCCAGGTCCACTGAAGTTACCAGTGTGGGTCCTTGAGCAAGACCCTTAACCCTCATTGCTCCAGAGATGTTGTGATGAACCCTGTGCTCACTTTGTAAGTCACTTTGGATAAAAGCGTCCAATAATTGACCAAATTTAATTTTTAAAATTTTAATTTTAATTTATTTAATTTAATTGTTCCAGTTTTGGTGATTGGTTTGTTTTTTTGGCACGTGTTCAGTTGGTCTTGTATTTATTCTCAGTTTTCCATCTCTTCGGCGCACGTCTTTGTTTGTGGTTTATCATCCCCGTGTTAGCGTCGTCCGTCTTTCCCCGGGAGAGGGCGGCTAACGCGGAGGTGTAGCGTTCAGCCGCTCGCGCCTAGTGAGCGCTCCCGGGATACCGACCACGCGGGGAAAAATGCGTGCGTCGGTCCACGGAAAACGCTCCCACGGGATACGACCTGCACGGGGACGGTGTGTAGCGCCGTACCGTGGTTGCACGCGGAAGGAGAGAAAGAGACACCAGGATAAAATCCAAAATGTATAATTTAATAAAAATTGGTGTAGGGACACCAACGAAAAGGGGGAACAAACAAACAACGTAACAACGGGTATGAAAACCACAAAATAAAGACGTGCCACAACTTACGGGAAAACTAAGAATAAATACAAAAGGAACTAAACACGTGAACAAAACAAACCAATCACCCAAATTAAACAATTAAGGAGGAAACGAGGGACAGGTGCCCCAGGCACCTGTGACAACTAGGGCTGTATTCAACTAAGGTTTTTCATAGTCGACTGTGATTCGTCAGATTTTCCCTATAGTCGACTGATAGTCGAATCAGTTAAAATTTCACCACAAGATGGCGGTATAAGCGTGGTTTTTAAAAAAGATTTTTAAAAAATATTTTACTCGTTTTTCTAGAGCACCGTAAATGAGATCCCCGTTCTGGACTTTTTTCCACTTCAAAGGAAAAACCTAAAAAAAATCCTAAAAACCTAAAAATTAGGATGATTTTATTTGACAAAAGGCTATATATATATAACGAAAACAAAGACATTTTATGTATAAACTAATGCTTAGCAGCAGCCATGGACACCCCCATGTGGTCAAAATGGTACATTCGACTATGAGGTTCATAGTCGACTACGGTTCTCCAAATCGAATCGTCGAATCAGCGAATATTGCAGCTCACCCCTAGTGACAACCCGATGTTATTGTGTTCGTTTCGTTCCCCCCTTTTCGTTGGTGTCCCGTCACCGATTTTTAATCAATTCGGTTTTGGATTTTATCCCGGTGTTTTTCTGGACTCTCCTCCCGCGTTCAACCACGTTGCGGCGCTGCGGCATGTTTGGGAGTGCTTCCGTGGACCGACGCACGCTTTATTCCCCGCGTGGTCGGTACCCGGGAAGCGCTCACTTTCCGGGGAAAGACGGACGATCGGTAACGGTTTCTGTATCTTTAAATGAATTAATTTGTTGGGGATGGAAGGTTTAACCCGTAAACGCCGATCAAAATCAGCTGCATGGAACGAAATACCAACACGGACTGATCTGCGGCTGCATCCCGAGTCACCGACTGGCTTCCCCGTCATTTACCGAAGCTGCAGGTGAGAGGCGCTCCGATGACGGAGCCGCGATCGTCACCTTTAGGTTCCCTGCAGTCGCGCTGTCCATCGGTCCTCAGGAGTCCAGCACATTCTGACAGACTGAGCTCGATAGTAGAGATCTGTACACAATATCTATTAACTGAGGTTTGCATGTTCTCCCCAGGTCTCCCTGGAGTAATTCTGGTTTCCTTCCCCAGTCCCACAACGACGTGTCCGTCAGGTTCTAAACTGCCCTCGATGTGACATTAAGACTGAATATGTCAGAGTGCGGATTCGCACCCTGCCCCGGGGTGTCTTTCGCGGTGAGCGAGGTATCCGTCCCTGCTTAGGATGCAGAAACCAAAAGGGCTGTGAACCCAACGTCCTGGTGATCATTTGACCAACGGCGCGAGCCATCGTCCTACGAGTCGCGTCCGCGTCCGTCGTGCCGTCCAGACGCTCTAAAAGCATTTCGGGGATTTCGGGGAACGTGTGAACACAAGTCAGAACACATCACATCTCTGAGCGCTGAGTGCGTCCCGCGGGAACCGGACGGGCGGGCAGAAGTGGCTTTTCCACAGCAAATCAAACCACCTGAATACCAGCCTCCCAACGGACGGATGCTTATTATCACACACACACACACACACACACACACACACACCGAACAATCCCCAACATCCCGTCCCGAGCTTCCATGCGAGCAGACGGATGTGCGGCAGCGTCAGGGCGCGATACCTGGGAAAGAAGTCGCGACTTCTCGGCCGCCTGCTGCTTCCCGTTTCCTGTATCTCTGTCTATTTTAGCCGTGGGGTACCGATAACAGCGGGCGCCAGAGCGCCGGCCTCGCACCAGCCGGCAGTGTGTATTCACACATTCTTCGTGTTGTTACGCAGGAACTGTCGTGTCGTTTAAAGTCTCTGATGTCTGATGACAGTCATGGTTTAAATAAGGTACCAGACACGTAGGTGACCTACATAGCTGTCTTTGAGTGCCGGTAAGCACAGCGGGGGGGTGGGGTGGTGGTGGTGGTGGTGGTGGTGGGGCGGCTGACAATCCGAAGCCGCTTTTAATCTACCCCTTTCTTTGTTTCTTAGTAATCTTGGTGTAATACCTCAGATAAAGCTCCGGCATTACAGCTCTCCACGTACGACGACAGGCAGGAAAGAGACGCAGGAAGACAAAAGAGGACACGGACGCAAACAAAGCTCTTCCTGTCTTGCTGCCAGGCTTCGTGTGGGCATTATATCCTTCGGTAATTAGACAGCCACCCGCTACACTCAGCTTCAAAAGTCATTTCCACTGACATTTAATTCCCACGAGAGTGCTTATTATCGTAAAAAAAGAACGAACATTTCACAGAGTTTTGCTGAGTTTTAACCAAATGCAACCTTTCATTCATTCATTATCTCCCGCTTTATCCTCTATTAGGGTCGCGGTGGGGTTCCCCATGCCCATCCAGGGGAGAACGTTTCGGGCGCTGGGCAGATACACCCAGGACAGGGCGCCAACCTATCGCTGGGCACACACTCACTCACACAGACACACTCTATATGGGGCAATTTGGAGAACTCAATCGACTTGATCCATGTTTTTTGGACTGTGGGAGGAAACCGGAGAACACGGAGGAAACCCACGCGGACACGAGGAGAACATGGAAACTCCACCCAGATGGGGATTCAAACCGGGATTCCCTAGTGCTGAGAGGCGAACGTGCCAAACCACTAAGCCACCGTGCTGCCCAAAATTGTTTAATAATTCATTCATTCATTCATTATCTCCCGCTTTATCCTCTATTAGGGTCGCGGGGGGGTTCCCCATGCCCATCCAGGGGAGAACGTCTCGGGCGCTGGGCAAAGACACCCAGGACAGGGCGCCAATCTATCGCTGGGCACACTCACTCACACAGACACACTCTATATGGGGCAATTTTGAGAACTCAATTGACTTGATCCATGTTCTTGGACTGTGGGAGGAAACCGGAGAATGGCGATTCGAACCGGGAATCCCTAGCGCTGAGAGACGAACGTGCCAAACCTCTTGTTTTTCTAGAGCACCGTAAATGGGTTAAAGCGCACACATCTTTTTAAAAAAAATATTAACAGCAATTAGGATGATTTTATTTGACAAAAGGCTATATATATAACGAAAACAAAGACATTTCATGTCAAAACTAATGCTTAGCAGCAGCCATGGGCGCCCCCATGTGGTCAACATGGTACATTCGACTATGAGGTTCATAGTCGACTACGGTTCTCCGAATCGAATCGTCGAATCAGCGAATACTGCAGCTCACCCCTAGATCCAACACCCTCCTAATGTGTTTTTTTCGGATGAACGGGCAAGGATTCCCCCAGACGAGCTCCAAAATCTTGTAGAAAGACCTCCTAGAAGGGAGACAGCTGGAGCACTAAGAACTACTAAGTACCGATGACGTGTACCGAAACTGTATGAGGGTGAATGGTTACTCTGCCACATTGCAGTGAGGACGAGGACGCCACCTAAATCCCCCCTTTCGCAGCCAGCCGAGTTCACCGGCAGCCACACCCCAGATTAACAAGAGCTCGGCGGAGTAAAAAAGACAGAGCGCGTGCGAGGGGGTGGGGGGGGCAGGCGAGGGCAAACGCCGAGGCGCATTTCGCCCTCGTGCAGCCCGACAGAGCGCGTTTCACACATCCGGTCGGCTCGGCAGTGCGGAGATAATATTCTGTTATATTTAAACCACTGCGTTGAGCTCGATTTTCTGGGCGGAGGCCTGCGCCTCCACCGAACAGGCGGCACACATGGAGCCATTAATTACACGCTCCGGTCGGCAGCGTTTTGCCTTAGTTGGGACGAGCGCGGCGGCTCAATATAAACAGGAGTTTGTCTGAGGCTACAGTTGGCGGAAAGCCTCCCGTCTGCCCCGCCGCGTTACAAAGGGCTGCGCGGATGTTGCTCTAAACAGTCCGCCAGGTCGCAAATCCTGGGGGGACGGGGACGGGACTCCTGTTCGCCTCGCCGCCTCGGCTGGGACGCGCTCTCATACTAATGTGCTCCCGGAACGGGGCGCTCGCAGCCATTAAAAAGAGCCATGGCTTCCTCTGAGATAAACAGAACGATAAATCTGTGAAGAGGCTCACCGTCGTCAGCAGCACGGCTGATGCTTTTCATTGTCGTAGTTTCATCACTGTGTCGTTTTACCTACAACTTTTTTAATCTTCGGAAATAATTTTTTTTTTATTTCTGATAAGAACCTCAATTACACTGGACGACTTTTTGTCTCCTATTTGTTCAGTCAGGACACTTGAAAACTCTAAGGTCCAGTTTAAAATGCTTCCAATTTTAAACTGGACTATAGAGTAAAGGTTTTTAGGAGGTCGATCATCAAGTCTTTTTCTTTTGTAAGTTTATAAACAAAAAAAAATTGTTTAATTCATTCATTCATTATTTCCCGCTTTATCCTCTATTAGGGTCACGGTGGTGGGGTTCCCCATGCCCATCCAGGTGAGAACGTTTCGGGCACTGGGCAGACACACCCAGGACAGGGCGCCAATCTATCACTGGGCACACACTCACTAACTCACACATACACACTCTATATGGGGCAATTTGGAGAACTCAATTGACTTGATCCATGTTTTTGGACTGTGGGAGGAAACCGGAGAACCCGGAGGAAACCCACGCAGACACGGGGGGGACATGGAAACTCCACCCAGATGGGGATTCGAACCGGGAATCTCTAGCGCTGAGAGGCGAACGTGCTAAACACTAAGCCACCGTGCCGCCCAAAATTCATTCATTCATTCATTATCTCTCGCTTTATCCTCTATTAGGGTCGTGGGGGGGTTCCTCATGCCCATCCAGGGGAGAACGTCTCGGGCGCTGGGCAGATACTCCCAGGACAGGACGCCAATCTATCGCTGGGCACACACTCACTCACACACACACACACACACACTCTATATGGGGCAATTTGGAGAACTCAATTGACTTGATCCATGTTTTTGGACTGTGGGAGGAAACCGGAGAACCCAGAGGAGAACATGGAAACTCCACCCAGATGGGGATTCGAACCGGGAATCCCTAGCGCTGAGAGGAGAACGTGCTGACCTCTAAGCCACCGTGCCGCCAAAAATTGTTTAATAATAACTAAAAAAAAAAAAGTTTATAAACGATCCAATCAGAAGCATTCAGTATTTACAAAGTGTCCATCAGCACATCTTTAAATGTGGGAGGAAAGCCGCAGAGCCTGGAGAAAACCCACTTGCAAAAACATATGATGATTATTATTATTATTATTATTACTAATATAACATTCCAGAGTGATTTCAAAACAGGGGAGCAGTGTTGCAAAAGCTGAAGGAGTTCACAATGCCGTCCTCGCAGCCATCTGCTCACCATCACGCACTTAAACGAAGTGACCTGCTGCGTCTCAGCGGTGCAGGAGAGTTAATGGAAGCAATGCTGAGTGCGAGGCACCTCCGAGACACAAACACACCGAGGGTTCAAATCTTTTCCGACGCTGAGTGGATTGTTAAGGCCTGCGAATTAGGAAATGGAAAATAAAAGGCAAATGGCGTTCTTTTTGCCGCCTGAGCAGACAGGAAGCACCAGGTTTGGAAGCAGATTAGGTGGTCGCTCTTCGGTTCTCATTCCAAAGTAAAAATAGCACACGGATAGGAAAAGTCTCACTTCGGATGACGTGTAGACGGAACTAAGCTTCACCTTTAACCTGTGTATACGTGGCCATCGTTCCTCCTGAGCAGAATTATGATTGGGAAATCAAGTGCCCTGATAAATAAAACGCACCATATAACACATATGGATCAAACACACCGTATAACACTCTTTTCATTGCACTGGTGTTTTTTTCAAAGCGATTGAGCACATTTACATTTAGCATTTTGAGGGTTAAGGGTCTTCAGCAAGACCCACATTTTTACTTCAGTGGACCCAAAGCGATTGATACTAAATGAGCTACCACTCCCACACTGGTGTCAGAAGCCACTTACAAATGTCCGAAGCCATGGAGAAAACCAACTATACTGTAAATTCATCAAACCTGATTGTTATTCGAAGCTGCGGCCCCTTCCCCTTTCTTTTTCTTTTTCTCTACAACAGGTATTTGTTAAAGAGATGCGTCTTCAGTAGTTTCCTAAAACTGTTTAGTGATTCTGCCTTACGGACAGAGTTGGGAAGAACGTTCGAGTGAACGAGTCGGAGTGTATTTGGAAAAGATAAAGTGAAGGCAGGAGGGGGAAGATCCAGAAATGGTTCTAAATGCCAGAGTCAGTGACTTGTAGGGGTGTATTCAACTAAGGATTTTCATAGTCGAATCTGATTCGTCAGATTTTCCCTATAGTCGACTGATAGTCGAATCAGTTAAAATTTCACCACAAGATGGCGCTATAAGCGTGGTTTTTAAAAAAGATTTTTTAAAAAGATTTTTGTTATATATTTTATATTGTTAAAGCGCACACATCATTTAAAAAAAAAATTAACAGAAATTAGGATGATTTTATTTGACAAAAGGCTATATATATAACGAAAACAAAGACATTACATGTCAAAACTAATGCTTAGCAGCAGCCATGGGCGCCCCCATGTGGTCAAAATGGTACATTCGACTATGAGGTTCATAGTCGACTACGGTTCTCCGAATCGAATCGTCGAATCAGCAAATATTTTAGCTCACCCCTAGTGACTTGTACTGAATGCGAGCAGCTACAGGGAGCCAATGGAGGGAAGTGAGTAATGGAGGGACATGAGTTCGCTTGGGGGTTAAACACAAGTCGGGCTGCAGAGGTGTGTCTTTCAGAGGTGTTCTGCACTGTTAACACTGCCCGGGGCCACTCAGGAACGATGATTCCCTCACGGCGCCTTGGTCCTCACAAGGTTTCTTTTACAAACAACAGCTTGTTCTTGGGGTTTGCGGTTTAAAGCACTGTAAAGCTGCTTTGAGATAATTAACTATTGTAGAATGCTGATACAGCACACGCCCTGCATGGACACGCCCCTTAACCAGGTGTTTCATTAAGTCCTGTTGCCAGGTGTTTAAATCTAGGCATCTAGGACATTGGTATGGTTCCACCTTTGCATCACATTACATTAGGGGTGTCTTCAACTAAGGATTTTCATAGTCGAATCTGATTCGTCAGATTTTCCCTATAGTCGACTGATAGTCGAATCAGTTAAAATTTCACCACAAGCGCTGTGATGGTGCTATAAGCGTGGTTTTTAAAAAAGATTTTTTTAAATATTTTACTTGTTTTTCTAGAGCACCGGAATGTGCAACTAACTGCAGGGGGAGCTTTATTAATGTGTAGCCTATTGTTAAAGCGCACACATCATTTAAAAAAGAATATTAACAGAAATTAGGATGCTTTTATTTGACAAAAGGCTATATATATAACGAAAACAAAGACATTTCATCTAAAAACTAATGCTTTGCAGCAGCCATGGGCGCCCCCATGTGGTCAAAATGGTACATTCGACTATGAGGTTCATAGTCGACTACGGTTCTCCGAATCGAATAGTCGAATCAGCGAATATTGCAGCTCAGCCCTACATTACATCATTCTGCAGATGGTTATATCCACAATTAATAAGAAGGATGTTGAGGGTTGGGGTCAGAGCATCGTCATCATACAGCATCCCTGCAGCAGTGAGGGTCAGGCTGATGGTTCACACTCAGCTCCCACAAACCCTGTATGTATATCTGTATATTTAAGCATCTCTATATATTTATCCAGGTTGCATCACTATGTGTGGGAGCAGAAGATTTGCAGGTCGAAGTTATTAAACCATATTTGCACCCGAGGTTTATGATGGCAGGCTGCTGGCTGCTGTTAAAGCCCGTTGCACTGAATGAGGCCCGGATGGCATGGGCCAGGAGTGTGATGATGTAATTACTGGGAAGCGCAATGGTCAAATGTGCCTTTAGGGAACGTATGTCACATTTATTTGGTTGTACTCTCCTGACAGGGGGCAGTAATTGTTGTTTACAGTGTCACTGCAGTCGTACAGTCAGAGAGGTTGTCAGAGGGAAGCAGACGTATTAAATAAATTCTTTAGCCAGGTGAAGAACAATAGCTTTCAGAAAGCCACGGCTATTGACAGGCTCTCCGAGTGCCGTGCTCCCCGATCATTTGCTTAATTCTCAGGTTAAAACTGCACGGCACGTCCCCCCCTTTTGCTCAAAGCAGCGACCATCACGATTAATGAGATCAAATCACGGCTCATTTTCACTCCGCCGGCCGGAGGGACGACTCCGACGGAGCGGCACGTCAAGGAGCCCGAACAGATCAAGCTCTTTAAATGCTGGAAGGCACGACACAATTTAATCTATGGAAATGAATGTGCCCCTGTCCGCCGGCGACCCCCGGGTCCGGGTTGCGCCGACCGCTTTGTTTTTTTTTCCCAGCCAGGAAGCCCGCGTTCACCAGGAAGCCGTCGCTACAGAGATCCTCAAATCGCTCCGTTCTCAGCGCCAGAATTAGCCCTCTCGTGATTTTCAGCACAGATGGCATATGCCGCGCTCCCCGCGAATGCCTCGCATTCTCATCCAAGTCTGACCCCTTCCTTAATCCTAATTAGGAATACGATTTGCGCCGCGGTCTACTCCCCACGCAAACATGTCTGGTTATCTGTGGCCGATTGCAGCAGCGTGAGTGAGGCGGGTCGGGGGTCGATTTTGCGAGGCCGTTAAGTCGAATGTGTGGTCATTTTGGGGTTGTTATGCACAAAAGTACCCGTTTTAATTGCAATACAGAATGAGAGCTGACCTGCAAACCCAGGTATCACAAACCGGGACATTGATCACACACAGAAACGTGTATAAACACAATCCTGGATGCCCTTATACATCGGGTCATTCAGCATTATTAAAAAAAAAAAACACTGAAAAAACTTCGAAAACTAACTCCTCCTCCTCATGAGTTTCGGTGCCCGCGCTCTCTTTCCAAGGTGTGAAACACAGAGAATAACACAAAACTGGCTTAAAACACCCAGGCATTTCTTTTCTGAGAGAGCCTGTTGTCCTGGCCGAGCTGTGACCGCCATCAGGAAGCTTATAAAGCCGGCTAATAAAGCTGAGTAGTGACATTCACTGGGCTTGCGGAGATACTATCAGGCACAAAACAGCAGGCCAAGCACAAACCCCTCAATTCTCATTGTGCAGCACATTGTGTGTGTGTGTGTGTGTGCAGCACCCCCACCACCCACACACACACACACACACACACACACACACACACACACCCACACCACCGCCAACCAACCCCCCCGGAGCAGCTCTCATTAATTGCCTTTTTGTTCGCGGGTCCGAACAGAAGCTGAGTTGTGTGGTTAAACTTTCAGCAGTTCCACCAGTCGACTGTTTCCAGATTTACAGTAAAGAACGTCCGACAAAACATCCGTCTGTCCGGATCTCTGCCACAAATGTATAAATGAAATAAGCTCACACAACCGTGAGCTTCAAACACAATCAGAGACGGAGCCGTGAGACTGTCTGCTGTTAGAATTACAGATAAGTGATGGTCATCGGTATGATCAGGTTATTAAGGCAGGGCTGGCAGGGCGTTGTCAGCGCGTCTCCGCCACCGTGACGACCTCTTTTATGGGTGTGGTTTGGGCGTCACACGCCATAAACCAACGAGCAGTTCACCTGCCGTCTTCTTTAAAGTTCCGACCGCTTACATTAACCCTGATCATACTCAGAAAAAATCTGGAGCCTATCCCAAATCTGGGAGAAAAGGCAGGCCAACATGCTGGACTGGTCCTGAAACTATTGCAATACATATTTACATTACATTTGGTCATTTATTGGACGCTTTTATCCAAAGCGACTTACAAGGTGAGCACAGGGTTCATCACAACATCCCTGGACCAATGAGGGTTAAGGGTCTTGCTCAAGGACCCACATTGGTAGCTTCAGTGGACCTGGGATTTGAACCACCAACCTTCAGATTGATAACCCAACACCCTGACCACTGAGCTACCTTGCCATCAATACAATAATCAATACAATCCCATTCATGCACAATTTTCACATGGCAAACAAGGCAATCTGGCCTAAAAAAATATGGGGGAACATGCAAACTCTGCACCGAAAAAACACAGGTCTCAAACCCAGGACCTGCTGGATGAAAAGCAAGTGGACTTAACACCGCACCTTAGTGGCGTTTAAAATTCTATTTCAATATTCAGCAATTAAGGCTTATTGTTTCATTCATTCATTCATTATCTTCCGCTTTTATCCTCTATTAGGGTCGCGGGGGGAGGGGGGGGGGGTTCCCATGCCCATCCAGGGCAGAAAGACCAAGGACAGGGCGCCAATCCATCCCTGGGCACACACTCACTCACACAGACACACTCTATGTGGGGCAATTTAGAGAACTCAAATGACTTGATCCATGTTTTTGGACTGTGGGAGGAAACCGGAGAACCCGGAGGAAACCCACGCGGACACGGGGAGAACATGGAAACTCCGCCCAGATGGGGATTCGAACCGGGAATCCCTAGCGCTGAGAGGAGAACGTGCTAAACCACTAAGCCACCGTGCCGCCACGGCTTATTGCTTTAAAGTTTAAAACAAATTGTATGTTTGGCTTTTACCTTCATTCATCTTCCCTTTAATGCTCAGTTGCTTTGCTGCTGATCCAGCGAAGGTTTATTTGATGCTTTAAAGAATAAATAAGTGTATTAAATAATATTCATTCATTCATTATCTCCCGCTTTATCCTCTATTAGGGTCGCGGTGGGGTTCCCCATGCCCATCCAGGGGAGAACGTCTCGGGCGCTGGGCATATACACCCAGGACAGGGCGCCAATCCATCGCTGGGCACACACTCACTCAAACAGACACACTCTATATGGGGCAATTTGGAGAACTCAATTGACTTGATCCATGTTTTTGGACTGTGGGAGGAAACCGGAGAACCCGGAGGAAACCCACGCGGACACGGGGAGAACGTGGAAACGCGTGTCGCCGTATTAAATAATATAATAATCAAAAGACGATCTGTAAGTAGGACTTGCTCAACAGATCATTTCTCAGAGTTCTGTTCATTGTTTTTGATCTCATGAAAAACCCAAGTCCAATATTAACATGATTTAAAATCTGCTGGCTGCTGACTGACAGCCGCATTCGCCTCCTGGTTTGAACTATGAATGTAAATACGGCGGAATGCGCGGCATCTCGGGCCATTGATGCTGAATTATCTGAACAATGAAGCAAACAAAAGAGACTGCGTTAATGCAAATCTCCTCATTAGCATATGAGAAGCGGCGAGGCCGAGTTCACTTCGGGCCCCGCGGCCGTGTAAGAGAACACTTTCCAATACTCTGGTGATTTATGTCAGAAGTGAGGTTTAAATCAGAACAAGCTGACTGCGGGCGCGGCTTACGTAACGGAGGAAAACAAGCCGAACCGAACAAATAACAGCCGCTTATGAGCAGAGATCAGGTACCGTCTCCATACCAACACACGATCCGCACAACATGTGGAGGGATCTGAAGAAACGAACTGAACCTGAATCTGAAGTTACTAAAAACATATGGGGGAACATGCAAACTGCACCGAAAGGACACAGGTATCAAACCCAGGACCTGCTGGATGAAAAGCAAGTGGACTTAACACCGCACCATAGTGGCGTTTAAAATTCTATTTCAATATTCAGCAATTAAGGCTTATTGTTTCATTTATTCATTATCTTCCGCTTTTATCCTATATTAGGGTCGCGGTGGGGGTTCCCCATGTCCATCCAGGGGAGAACGTTTCGGGCGCTGGGCAGATAGACCCAGGACAGGACGCACACACTCACTCACTCACACACACTCTATATGGGGCAATTTGGAGAACTCAATTGACTTGATCCATGTTTTTGGACTGTGGGAGGAACCCGGAGAACCCGGAGCAAACCCACGTGGACACGGGGAGAACATGGAAACTCCACCCAGATGGGGATTCGAACCGGGAATCCCTAGCGCTGAGAGGCGAACGTGCTAAACCACTAAGTCACTGTGCCTCCCGAAATCCTCTATTAGGGTCGCGGTGGGGTTCCCCATGCCCATCCAGGGGAGAACGTCTCGGGCGCTGGGCAGATAGACCCAGGACAGGACGCCAATCCATCGCTGTGTACACACTCACACACTCTATATGGGGCAATTTAGAGAACTCAATTAACTTGATCCATGCTTTTGGACTGTGGGACGAAACCGGAGAACCCGGAGGAAACCCACGCGGACACGGGGAGAACATGGAAACTCCACCCAGATGGGGATTCGAACCGGGAATCCCTATTGCTGAGAGGAGAACGTGCTAAACCACTAAGCCACCGTGCCGCCCCGATGTTGGACAAACTCCAAAAAAAGACTTCTTAATTGGTTACGTATTGGTTACTGACAAAGGCTGGCACGGTGGCTTAGTGGTTTAGTACGTTCGCCTCTCAGCACTAGGGATTCCCAAAACGGGTCAAGTCAATTGAGTTCTCCGAATTGCCCCATATAGAGTGTGTGTGTGTGAGTGAGTGTGTGCCCAGCAATGGACACAAAAAAAAAAAAGTGGAAGATAACGAATGAATGAATGTAGAAGAGCATCTGTGAGGTCAGAAACCGATGTTGGACAAACTCCAAAAAAAGACTTCTTAATTGGTAACGTATTGGTTACTGAGATGGTCAAGATTTAAAGAATTCAGCTGCAATAAAAAGACTAAAAATAAAGCTTCCAGAAGTTTAAGGACGTGAAGCTCGTCGTCTACATACATGACATTCTTATGTTCAGCCATAACATAAGGTTAATACCACGCAGATTAAATCACAGCCTCATTAAGAAACTGCCTAACGAACGCACTTCTTATCAGATCTGATCTAAACTCGATGTTATTTTCGATAATCACGTCAACGCTGCCTGTTCAAGCCGCTGACATAAACTCACACAACACGATGTACGGCTTCGGGCTTTATTTCTGCACCGACTCCACTGGACTCGGGATGCGCCTGTGCCAATCTATCCGGGCTTTTTTAAAAAGGTGCTTCGCATTTACCAGCCGTCCGGTAAATCATCAAGGAATTCCTGAGTAAAAGTGCGTGTGTGGAGGGGAGTCTGGTTTCGCTCTGGGTTAAAGTTGATTCACTGAGCCCTGCGCGAGTCAAGTGTGAGTCAAATCTGGAGCGCAATTGATCCGCGTCACTCCGGGCGACAGGTGATTCTGGCTTCTGGCGGAGGTGAAAGGTCACCGGCCAAACCCTGACCCGCGCCCCCTTTGCTTTCTCCAGAGCGAGCTACCGCGGCGGGGTGGGTGGAGATCGGTTTACTAGAAGTGCAGAGACTTTCCCTGTTTTGCCGCTCATCATCATCATCATCATCATCATCATCATCGTCATCGTCATCATCACATGCTGTCAGGGCGTGACGAGCTGCTCGTGTCCAGCAACGTCCCAATAACAAACACATGCTGGATGTTCTCTCAGAACTGTTTCAGATTAAACCATCAGCTGCTTGTTTGAATAAAATCCAGACGCCCACCACGAGAGGCAGGAGCAAAAAAGAAGGCGGCGGACTTTACACACGAATAGCCGCTATAGGTTTTATGGAGGGTCTAAGCGGGAATGCTGTGGAACAGGTGCGAGTCCTTCCTTCCTCCCCCTTGTTATCCCCACATCACCTGCTTGGGTGGATCCCCCCCCCCCTCATATGAGGAATGCTTCACATTCTCCTCAGTCGACCAAAATGCTAAAAGCACGATGCCATCCGTTCTGCGGGCATCCAAAACAAATGTGGACATTCCTGGGGGTGGGGGGCAAGATGGCTTTCGGCGAGCAACACAGCATCATATGGGGCAAAACACTGAATGAAATGCCCTGAAGTGCATAATGTCTTAGTCCCCTTAAAACAGAAATTCATTCATTCATTATCTCCCGCTTTATCCTCTATTAGGGTCGGGGGGGGGGGGAGGAGGGTTACCCATGCCCATCCAGGGGAGAACGTTTCGGGCGCTGGGCAGATACACCCAGGACAGGGCGCCAATCCATCGCTGGGCACACACTCACTCACACAGGCACACTCTATATGGGGCAATTTGGAGAACTCAATTGACTTGATCCATGTTTTTGGACTGTGGGAGGAAACCGGAGAACCCGGAGGACACCCACAAGGACACGGGGAGGACATGCAAACTCCACCCAGATGGGGATTCGAACCGGGAATCCCTAGCGCTGAGAGGCGAACGTGCTAAACCACTAAGCCACCGTACCGCCCATAAAACGGAAATCTAGTTCTTAAAATCAAATAAACAAAAAATAGATGGAGATGGGGCTTAGTGGTTTAGCATGTTCGCCTCTCAGCACTAGGGATTCCCGGTTCGAATCCCCATCTGGGTGGAGTTTCCATGTTCTCCCAGTGTCCGCGTGGGTTTCCTCCGGGTTCTCCGGTTTCCTCCCACAGTCCAAAAACATGGATCAAGTCAATTGAGTTCTCCAAATTGCCCCATATAGAGTGTGTATGTGTGAGTGTGTGCCCAGCGATGGATTGGCGCCCTGTCCTGGGTGTCTCTGCCCAGTGCCCGAAACGTTCTCCCCTGGATGGGCATGGGGAACCCCCACGCAACCCTAATATAGGATAAAGCGGGAGATAATGAATGAATTTTGGGCGGCACGGTGGCTTAGTGGTTTAGCACGTTCTCCTCTCAGCGCTAGGGATTCCCGGTTCGAATCCCCATCTGGGTGGAGTTTCCATGTTCTCCCCGTGTCCGCGTGGGTTTCCTCCGGGTTCTCCGGTTTCCTCCCACAGTCCAAAAACATGGATCAAGTCAATTGAATTCTCCAAATTGCCCCATATAGAGTGTGTCTGTGTGAGTGAGTGTGTGCCCAGCGATGGATTGGCGCCCTGTCCTGGGTCTATCTGCCCAGCGCCCGAAACGTTCTCCCATGGATGGGCATGGGGAACCCCCCCCCCGCGACCCTAATAGAGGATAAAGTGGGTGATAATGAATGAATGAATAGATGGAGATGTTACAACTGGACCCATGAATCAATTCACAGTGTGAAAATGACAGCCGCAGTTTTTTTTTTTCCCCATCAGCGCAATTCTAAAACTTAAGACGCAGCAGTGATTGATTCCACCTGTGGTCCCTGGCGCTGGACTCAGTGATGCTGCAACCTCACAGATGAATTCCTGTGGGATGAGTTTCGGTGTAAAGTCGTTGCGTAAGTCCCAGCTACTGCTGGGAAAAGGTGTGGAGCACAAACTTGCACAGAACGTCTTTAAACACTAACAGATGTTCGACATCTGCAGAGCTGGAAATGACCAGAAATAATGAACGGATTATGAAACGCAAAGTGCTAAAGTCAACTTTCAATATGTTCGGACTTTTTTTTACAGGAAACGTAATGAGCCCCACACAAACACGCGGAGCCCGTTAAACGCACACATTCTGATTGATTTCACGAATGGCGTCCGGCGACGGCGCCTCACTTCTGACGGTGTCGCCGGGGAAACCGGTGACACGCGACACACTGAAAAATCTGTAAAATCTGTAAAATGACTCGGGAGTGATTAACGTGGACATGGCAGTATTGCATCTGTGCATTTCCCTAAAGCTCAGCGATTTGGGAGGCTTTTAATGGAAACAGCTGATGTCCACCCCCCCCCCCCCCCCCACACACACACACACACACACACACACACACACACACCACCGTCCACTCTAAAGGACTGGAATCATGCTCACATCTGGAGCTTGATCAACATTAAGGAACCACTTAATCCTTTTGTATTTGCTGGATTAAGGTCTGACACGATAATCCCACACATTTAACTTACAACACGGGCAGGATTGCACCCTCTACCCCACATCACCCCACCCCACCCCACCCCATATGCCTTATATATATATGTCAGTAAATCTAAAAAGCCATTCATTCCAGATTTTCACATTTTTATGAAACTATAAACACAGTATTGTTTCCTTCAGCAGGATTATACGGTCATAATTCATCAGATTACTGTTTATGTTTAATCTGATGCTTTATTCTGTTGGACTTAACCTTAATATATATATGAGTGATGAATGTCCTCCCTGTGCCGGTGTAAAGTCACCCCAGACACTCCTTGTGTTTTCCTCCCTCATTCCTAAAACATGCTGATGAATATAAACTGGAAGTCATAAATTCTCCTTTGACCCATCACCATCAAAAATAATCCACTGACCAGATTTTAAAGGCAAACAAACAAACTTTCCCGGTTCGAGCGAAGCTGCAAAAGAAGACCTTTTAAATGGACAAATATCAAAACCCAAGTGAGCTCCAGCCATAAGACACAGCTAACAGGCATTGTTTAAGTGCAGTCTTCCATTCGCCTTTATTAATTATTCGTCAGTTCCATTCTCTCCAAAGTTTTTAAGATGTGAATATTTTAAAAGCTGCACATCTGTGTTCTCATTGTAAAATCCATAAAGCAATAAAAAAAAAAAAAAAACAGTCTGTGAGAACTCCACGCTGCAGCGCTGCTGAGAAACATCTATCTGATGATCAGAGCCAACGTATAATGTGTTTGTGGTATGTGGATGTGTTTAAATCATCATGATGATACAGATCTGTCTGAAGAATGAATCCTCTAGTCCACTTTTTAAACATTTCCTCCAAATAAAGACCTAAACTTAGTGGTGACATCGAAATAATAAGTATTCAGGATACCAGTCAAGTGTTTAACATCATTCATTCATTCATTATCTCCCGCTTTGTCCTATATTAGGGTCGCAGGGGAGGGGTTCCCCATGCCCATCCAGGGGAGAACGTTTCGGGCGCTGGGCAGACACACCAATCTATCTTGGGCACCAATCTATCTAGGGTTAGGGTTAGGGTTAACCCTACTCTCACTCACACACACTCTATATGGGGCAATTTGGAGAACTCAATTGACTTGATCCATGTTTTTGGACTGTGGGAGGAAACCGGAGAACCCGGAGGAAACCCACGTGGACACGGGGAGAACATGGAAACTCCACCCAGATGGGGATTTGAACGGGGAACCCCTAGCGCTGAGAGGAGAACATGCTAAACCACTAAGCCACCGTGCCGCCGGCTTTTTAACATCAATAATCCAAACTATTTATGGCATAATGACAAATTTAAAGGGTCTGAATGATCAAATATAAGACATTATAAATTATAAATATTATAAAATAAATACAAATTATATTACATTATATTATGAATGTAAATTATATTATAAATATAAATTATATTACATTATAAATAAAAATTATATTACATTATAAATATAAATTATATTATATTACATTATAAAGATAAATTATATTATAAAGATAATTTATATTACATTATAAATATAAATTATATTACATTATAAATATAAATTATATTATATTACATTATAAAGATAAATTATATTATAAAGATAATTTATATTACATTATAAATATGAATGCTACACAAACAGGTCTGATATTAAATGTATTTTAAATATATGTAACAACAAAAAGAACCTTCCTCAAATTTGGCAGTATGTAAAGTATACGTGATTTTACCCTCTGTGGATGATTGAATGAACCAAAGGTTGGTTCAATACTTTTGTCTATATGGTGTAACGCACCAAAGAGCAGCCATGGCTATGGGTCCCGAGAGAGAACATGTGAAATAAAAGCTTTAATGGTGGACATCAGAGAGAATCTGACATGCTTCTTTAAAGAGGAACATACAGTGCAGAGCACACGCATTAGGGAGCAATGTTAAGTAACAAGCGTCTCACCAATGCCAGGAATTAAGCATGAAAAATGCGAAGCACTTCATTACTAAGCACATGCGCCCCCTCGGCCGGGCCCGAGTGCCGTGTGCCCGGCGTCACACGCTGCACGGACCCCGACTGCATCCTTATTTAAAGCTACATGTCATCAGAGCGAAAGTCCTGGAGAGTTTAATGCTGGAGGGTGATACGTTCTCGGTCTCTCGCTGGGAGAGGGAGTGGACCCGAGGAATACGATGTGTACAGTCATTAACATGTGTCCCGTGAACTTCACAGAACTGTTTACCCCAGACTTACATTTTTACATTTACATTTAGTCATTTCAGCAGACGCTTTTATCCAAAGCGACTTACAAATGAGAACACCACAAGTCCGAAGCCATGGAGAAAACCAACTATACTGTAAATTCATCAAACCTGATTGTTATTCGAAGCTGCGCCCCCCCCCTTTTTTTTCTTTTCTTTTTATAACAGGTATTTGTTAAAGAGATGCGTCTTAAGTAGTTTCTTAAAACTGTTTAGTGATTCTGCCTTACGGACAGAGTTGGGAAGATCGTTCCACCATTTTGCAGTGCTGAACGCCACCGAGTGAGAAACAGCTCCTCGGTGAGGTGGAACCGCCAGGCGGCCATCATCACTGGAGCGAAGTGAACGAGTCGGAGTGTATTTTGAAAAGATAGAGTGAAGGTAGGAGGGGACAGATCCAGAAATGGTTCTGTAGGCCAGAGTCAGTGACTTGTACTGAATGCGAGCAGCTACAGGAAGCCAATGGAGGGAAGTGAGTAATGGAGTGACATGGGTTCGCTTGGGCTGGTTAAACACGAGTCGGGCTGCAGAGTTCTGAATTAGTTGAAGAGGTCTGATGGTGGAAGTTGGGATACCAGCAAGTAACGCATTACGATAATCAAGCCGGGATAAGACTAGGGCATGGGTAGCATGTTCAGTCAAAAAGGGTCTGATCTTCCTTATGTTATAAAGAAGGAATCTACAAGAACGGGCGGTTTTGATCACATGATCAGAGAGTTTAAGGTGGGAGTCTATTGTGAACCCAAGGTTCCGGACCGAATCGGTTGGGGACTTCTGAGGCAGGGCTCCCTGTTTCCTCGCATGTGAGTGTCAAAGGCACAAAGTGTTTGCTGTAAAAGGGGCCTCGACAGATGGTCCGCTTCCAATCCGTCAGTGCAATCTGACCACTCGTCTAAATTCATGCGTCAAATCTGCTGCTAATATGAGCCTCGCCCTGCAGGGGAGTGACGGACCGGACGAAGGAGGAAAATAAGGCTGTCCGGTTGCTCTGTTCCGGTCGACGTATTAAACCGCTAATCCTCTGGACAGTAAGCAGGGCTCCTCAAAAACAGGTTAGGAGCGGGAAAGGCGGCGGGCGTTAGGGGCCCGAGGCTGCACGCATCGCGCCGGCTATCGGGACTAATGTGTGGGAAATACATTCACGAGAGAATACTGATATAATTCCAACGCATTACCGAGTCAGAAACACGAGAAAGCAACCTTGGAAGGTGTCTCATGTTCCCTCACTTTGCAGGAGTTAAAAATAAAGTACACTGCGCGGACAAAAGTATGGAGACACCTACACATACCTACAGGAACATTCATTTCGGGCCTCGGCTCTGCAGCTCTGACGTGTCCGGAGTGAGTCTGGACATTTTTAGTCTACTTGTCCAGAAGAATTCCTGTGAGGTCGGACACAGATACGGGATGAGTAAGCCTCGCTCACAGTCGGCATTCTGGTTCGTCTCGAAGGTGTTGGATTTGGAGTGGGGGTTAAGGTTAAGGTCAGAGATCGCTCAAGCAGGCCACTCGAGTTCTTCCGCACTGGACTTATCGACCTTGATTTGTGTACGGGAGCAGGGCCTTCACCCCAAAAACTGCAGAGGAAAATGAAATGCCTGGTAATCTGAGCCACTCCCCCGATGAAACTTTAGTAATTGGTGACTTCATTCATTCATTCATTATCTCTTTATCCTCTATTCGGGTCGCGCGCGGGGGGGGGGGGGGTTCCCCATGCCCATCCAGGGGAGAACGTTTCAGGCGCTGGGCAGATACACCCAGGACGGGGTGCCAATCTATCGCTGGGCACATACTCACTAACACAAACAGACACACTCTATATGGGGCAATTTGGAGAACTTATTTGAATTGATCCATGTTTTTTTGGACTGTGGGAGGAAACCGGAGAACCCGGAGGAAACCCACGCGGACACGGGGAGAACATTCAAACTCCACCCAGATGGGGATTCGAACCGGGAATCCCTAACGCTGAGAGGCGAACATACTAAACCACTAAGTCACCGTGCCGCCCAAAATTCATTCATTCATTCATTATCTCCCGCTTTATCCTCTATTAGGGTCGCGGGGGGGGGGTTCCCCATGCCCATCCAGGGGAGAACGTTTCGGGCGCTGGGCAGATACACCCAGGACAGGGCGCCAATCTATCACTGGGCACACACTCACTCACTCACTCACACAGACACACTCTATATGGGGCAATTTTGGAGAACTCGATTGACTTGATCCATGTTTTCGGACTGTGGGAGGAAACCGGAGAACCCGGAGGAAACCCACGCGGACACGGGGAGAACATGGAAACTCCACCCAGATGGGGACTCGAACCCGGGAATCCCTAGCGCTGAGAGGAGAACGTGCTAAAGCACTAAGCCACCGTGCCGCCTACTCGCGTACTGCTTTACCAATTAAACCGTCCTTTCTAGATGGTATCTAGTCCCCACTGTTTACCAGACGATTGGAAATGGCGCTCGGGAGATAGGAATAGACTGTGGACACGGTCTCCTCCTCGTCTGTTGAAAAGGGCAGTCGCAGGAGTTACTTGAGAACTTAGTACCTGCTGGGAGCGAATCAAATCATCGTCTCCCTGACAGCTCGTCAGACATCAGGCTGCTTTTCTTGCCATTTTGCGAACTGGTGATAGACTCGTTAGGACCGTCCAAAATGCCAGCTGTCTCTTCGGGGAGGACGAAAGGCGGCGGCGGCGGCGGATGAAGACGCCACGCACTCGCTCGACGCCACCGCTCCTCGTCAGCTGCGAGCGAGTGTGATTATATTCCAGCTATTAATTCGGTTCTGATCCGATCAAATGAAGCCTCCGAGCTAATTAGCTGAGAGCAGGCAGGGCAGCGTTGTGAGCGCAGAGGCAGTCAGATGATCAGCTGCACACTCCTATTTTTAGTAACAATAATTGCTTTTTCAGAGCAGACTGTAAATAACCGTCTGAATCCGACGCAATTATCTGGATGAGGACGACCCTCTGCGAGGAACCGCTGGAAAGAAATGAAAGCACCGTCGCGTGGTGCGTCGAGACCTGACCACCAGCCTTTAGAACTCTGAAGACATCACCGTTCGCTTTATCCTATATTAGGGTCGCGGTGGGGTTCCCCATGCCCATCCAGGGGAGAACGTTTCGGGCGCTGGGCAGATACACCCAGGACAGGGATGCCAATCTAACGCTCATTAGAATTAAAATAATCATGTAACTCTGTCGGGTGGCACGGTGGCTTAGTGGTTTAGCACGTTCTCCTCTCAGCGCTAGGGATTCCCGGTTCGAATCCTCATCTGGGTGGAGTTTCCATGATGAAGCCAAGTGGCTTCATCGCCTGAACTTTTATCAACCGATTTACTGATTCGTTCTCGGATCAAATCAGAACCGCCCCAAACCTGTAACACTCATTAAGGGCATCGTTAAGAATAATTGAGCAGCTGAGAAAAAAATAGCCAGAGGAAAGAATTGGGTGAATGAGGGCTGGGGTTTAAACAGCGTGGCCCGAGCTGGTGGTGCTTTGAAGATGCATTAGTAATCTCAGCGCAGCAGCCAGGCACTATTTTGATCGATGCCAAGCTCCACGGCCAAATCTTATAGACATTCGAAGAATGCGGGTTCCACATTCCTGGAACTCTGTGAGCTTTTCCTTCATCTGTCCCCTCACGCTCATAAAGACAGGAGACAAAATGATCACCATCACAGAGAAACCCGAGGCTTTAATTCATACTGTATACAAAGAAAACCAACAGAACCCTGCGATTCTAACAAAAATTACACAAAGAACACCTACAGAACCCTGCGATTCTAACAAAAATTACACAAAGAACACCTACAGAACCCTGCGATTCTAACAAAAATTACACAAAGAAAACCTACAGAACCCTGCGATTCTAACAAAAATTACACAAAGAACACCTACAGAACCCTGCGATTCTAACAAAAATTACACAAAGAACACCTACAGAACCCTGCGATTCTAACAAGAATTACACAAAGAAAACCTAAAGAACCCTGCGATTCTAACAATAATTACGCAAAGAACACCTAAAGAACCCTGCGATTCTAACAAAAATTACACAAAGAACACCTACAGAACCCTGTGATTCTAACAAAAATTACACAAAGAACACCTAAAGAACCCTGCGATTCTAACAAAAATTACACAAAGAACACCTACAGAACCCTGCGATTCTAACAAAAATTACACAAAGAACACCTAAAGAACCCTGCCATTCTAACAAAAATTACACAAAGAACACCTAAAGAACCCTGCCATTCTAACAAAAATTACACAAAGAACACCTACAGAACCCTGCGATTCTAACAAAAATTACACAAAGAAAACCTAAAGAACCCTGCGATTCTAACAAAAATTACACAAAGAAAACCTAAAGAACCCTGCGATTCTAACAATAATTACACAAAGAACACCTACAGAACCCTGCGATTCGAACAAAAATTACACAACCTACAGAACCCTGCGATTCAAACAAAAATTACACAAAGAACAGCTACAGAACCCTGCAATTCTAACAAAAATTACACAAAGAACACCTACAGAACCCTGCGATTCTAACAAAAATTACACAAAGAACACCTAAAGAACCCTGCGATTCTAACAAGAATTACACAAAGAACACCTACAGAACCCTGCGATTCTAACAAAAATTACACAAAGAAAACCTAAAGAACCCTGCGATTCTAACAAAAATTACACAAAGAAAACCTAAAGAACCCTGCGATTCTAACAAAAATTACACAAAGAACACCTAAAGAACCCTGCCATTCTAACAAAAATTATACAAAGAAAACCAACAGAAACCTGCGATTCTAACAAAAATTACACAAAGAACACCTAAAGAACCCTGCGATTCTAACAAAAATTACACAAAGAACACCTACAGAACCCTGTGATTCTAACAAAAATTACACAAAGAACAGCTACAGAACCCTGCAATTCTAACAAAAATTACACAAAGAACACCTACAGAACCCTGCGATTCTAACAAAAATTACACAAAGAACACCTACAGAACCCTGCGATTCTAACAAGAATTACACAAAGAAAACCTAAAGAACCCTGCGATTCTAACAATAATTACGCAAAGAAAACCTAAAGAACCCTGCGATTCTAACAATAATTACGCAAAGAACACCTAAAGAACCCTGCGATTCTAACAAAAATTACACAAAGATAACCTAAAGAACCCTGCGATTCTAACAAAAATTACACAAAGATAACCTAAAGAACCCTGCGATTCTAAAAATAATTACGCAAAGAAAACCTAAAGAACCCTGCGATTCTAACAATAATTACGCAAAGAACACCTAAAGAACCCTGCGATTCTAACAAAAATTACACAAAGAACACCTATAGAACCCTGCGATTCTAACAAAAATTACACAAAGAAAACCTAAAGAACCCTGCCATTCTAACAAAAATTACACAAAGAACACCTACAGAACCCTGCGATTCGAACAAAAATTACACAAAGAACACCTACAGAACCCTGCGATTCTAACAAAAATTACACAAAGAACACCTACAGAACCCTGCGATTCTAACAAAAATTACACAAAGAACACCTACAGAACCCTGCGATTCTAACAAAAATTACACAAAGAACACCTACAGAACCCTGCGATTCTAACAAAAATTACACAAAGAACACCTACAGAACCCTGCGAGTCTAACAAAAATAACACAAAGAACACCTACAGAACCCTGCGATTCGAACAAAAATTACACAAAGAACACCTACAGAACCCTGCGAGTCTAACAAAAATAACACAAAGAACACCTACAGAACCCTGCGATTCGAACAAAAATTACACAAAGAACACCTACAGAAACCTGCGAGTCTAACAAAAATAACACAAAGAACACCTACAGAACCCTGCGATTCGAACAAAAATTACACAAAGAAAACCTAAAGAACCCTGCGATTCTAACAAAAATTACACAAAGAACACCAACAGAACCCTGCGAGTCTAAGGGACATAAGTTTGGAAAAGGCATGAGTGAATGAAAGGAAATGGATTACGCCGGGTTGTTCAATCATGAACCAGATATCAAACCACAATCAAGCTGAGCTCTTTAAACATCTATTGTTCAATAAATATTTTAAGAAAGTTTTTTTTTTTTTACTTTATAAATTAATATAAATATAAATGTATAAAGGGCGGCACGGTGGCTTAGTGGTTTAGCACGTTCGCCTCTCAGCACTAGGGATTCCCGGTTCAAATCCCCATCTTGTTGGAGTTTCCATGTTCTCCCCGTGTCCGTGTGGGTTTCCTCCGGGTTCTCCGGTTTCCTCCCACAGTCGAAAAACATGGATTAAGTCAATTGGGTTCTCCAAATTGCCCCATATAGAGTGTGTCTGTGTGAGTTAGTGTGTGCCCAGCGATGGATTGCCCCCCCTGTCCTGGGTGTATCTGCCCAGCGCCCGAGACGCTCTCCCCTGGATGGGCATGGGGAACCCCACCGCGACCCTAATAGAGGATAAAGCAGAAGATAATGAATGAATGAATATAAAATGGGCGGCATGTTGGCTTAGTGGTTTAGCATGTTCTCCTCTCAGCTCTAGGGATTCCCGGTTCGAATCCCCATCTGGGTAGAGTTTCCATGTTCTCCCCGTGTCCGCGTGGGTTTCCTCCGGGTTCTCCGGTTTCCTCCCACAGTCCAAAAACATGGAGCAAGTCAATTGGGTTCTCCAAATTGCCCCATATAGAGTGTGTGTGTGTGTGTGAGTGAGTGTGTGCCCAGACAGGGCGCCCTGTCCTGGGTGTATCTGCCCAGCGCCCGAAACGTTCTCCCGTGGTTGGGCATGGGGAACCCCCCCCTCCCCCCCGCAACCCTAATATAGGATGAAGCGGAAGATAATGAATGAATGAATGAATGTATAAAAAAAACTAATATAAATCTATTTATTGTATGTAATGGTAAAACAAAAGCTAATAAAACACTAAAAAAAACGATATTCTGTATTCGGCCAATTATTAATTTTTCTTGTTCAGCTTCAGCTTCGGACCAACGTTTCCTTTCCAGTGCAGCTCTACATAATTCATCTCAATAAATCTGGCTCCGGCTAATCTTACAATCCTACCAATCTAAAAAAGCCACCTGGTTAATAGACGGCAAGCAGAGTTTCTGATCTCGAACATATTCGGCTGGCATTTGCCCTGTGATCTGCAGTGGGACGGCATTCCACATTTGGCGCGTCGAGCTGCCTCGCATTTTTGCCCGACCTCGACGCGAGTGGCTTCCACCGGCCGATTCGGGCCCCGCGGGCGCTCAGCTGTTCCGGAGACGCGCCGGCCTCCTGTTGCTGGTGGACTCAGCATGTTTCATCACACCCCGACTGTCGTGGTACCCGTGTGGATTACCCTGGTGCCCCGTGTCTGGGATATTTTTCGGGGCGACTCGAAGGGCACGCTAGGAATTTTCATACCTGCCTTTTGTAAGATCGCGACTTAATCGCGGCCTGACATGTTTGTTACGCGTGTACGAGTGTGGAGAACGGGGGGGGGGTTACAGAACGTCACTGCTGAAACACAGGTGCCTAAAGAGCCCGTGACAGGTCTTTTAACACGTCTGCATAACAGGATCCGAAATGCCCTCGAACCAAATCGCACGGTGCGATTCGAGGGGAAGGCGTCCATTTATCTCTGTCGGTTCTGTAAACGTGCGCTCAGACCCGACGGGGTTCTCCGGAACTATGGGATTCTTATAGAGCCTGAAGCACATTTGCTTTGTAGTGGTGGGTGGGAAAGCAGCTAACGCACACGCTGTACCATTTGGGGAAACGCTCTTCACATTCTTCATTCTTCTGATCGTTAAATTCATCATCAGTAACGACGAGTCACATGATCACGTTCCACTTAGAACCTCCACCTTACGAACTGTACTGTCCAGCATCCGAGGAGCCGGACAGAGGACCTGTTCTTCCTAAACGCACAGCTTTCAAACACAAAGGTGTTAAGGTTCACAACTAGCTTCATTTTCAACTAACTAGTTAACTATAGAAGACGGCACGGTGGCTTAGTGGTTAGCACGTTCGCCTCCAAGTTCTCCAAATTGCCCCATATAGAGTTCTCCATTTGAGTTCTCCAAATTGCCCCATATAGAGTGTGTCTGTGTGAGTGAGTGTGTGCCCAGCGATAGATTGGCGCCCTGTCCTGGGTCTATCTGCCCAGCGCCCGAAATGTTCTCCCCTGGATGGGCATGGGGAACCCCCCCTGCGACCCTAATATAGGATAAAGCGGGAGATAATGAATGAATGAATGGTTAACTATAGAGGGCGGCATGGTGGCATAGTGGTTTAGCATGTTCTCCTCTCAGCGATAAGGATTCCCGGTTCGAATCCCCATCTGGGTGGAGTTTCCATGTCCTCCCCGTGTCCGCGTGGGTTTCCTCCGGGTTCTCCGGTTTCCTCCCACAGTCCAAAAACATGGATCAAGTCAATTGAGTTCTCCAAATTGCCCCATATAGAGTGTGTCTGTGTGAGTGAGTGTGTGCCCAGCGATGGATTGGCGCCCTGTCCTGGGTGTATCTGCCCAGCGCCCGAAATGTTCTCCCCTGGATGGGCATGGGGAACCCCCCCCTGCGACCCTAATATAGGATAAAGCGGGAGATAATGAATGAATGAATGAATGAATAGTTAACTATAGAGGGCGGCACGGTGGCATAGTGGTTTAGCATGTTCTCCTCTCAGCACTAGGGATTCCCGGTTCGAATCCCCATCTGGGTGGAGTTTCCATGTTCTCCCCGTGTCTGCGTGGGTTTTCTCCGGGTTCTCCGGTTTCCTCCCACAGTCCAAAAACATGGATCAAGTCAATTGAGCTCTCCAAATTGCCCCATATAGAGTGTGTCTGTGTGCGTGTCTGAGTGAGGTGAGTGAGTGTGTGCCCGGCGATAGATTGGCGTCCTGTCCAGGGTTTATCTGCCCAGCGCCCGAAACGTTCTCCCCTGGATGGGCATGGGGAACCCCCCCCCCCCCCCGCACGACCCTAATATAGTATAAAGCGGAAGATAATGAATAAAAGAATAGTTAACTATAACTGTTGCACTGATGTAAATATCATTATATTAAAAAAACAATGCAGATTTAACATGGGGATCGTTTGGAATCGTTTGATGGAAGCGGCGCGTGTATGAATAAGCTAATTACAAACACCACCGCTCAGTGACAGACGAGGGCAGATCAGACACAGATTTACAGTAAGACTAATCACACGCCGAGTGATCTGAGCCAGTCCATACGCTCCAGTGAGCGTGTCCTCCGCTCCGAACTTCAAAGCTTTAAAGATAATACCCTTCCCCCATTTAAGCAAACTAACTGGAGAACCAACCAATTACCAACCGGCGAAAAGCAGATGTGAAAAAAACAACATGACAGAAAAGATGACTAGAGCAAAGAAACGTGTTAAGTCTTATTCACAGTGCGAAAGTGAAAACGACTTGTTTAAACTGCTCGGCAAAAAACCGAAACCGCTCCATCAGCACGGCGATAACCGACTCAGCATTAAAATAAAATTAAAATACATCAACAAACTAAAGGGTCGTCAGAACCGAAACGCGTTCAGAAAACTCGCATCGGTTCTGTTGAGCTCCAAAGAGGTGAACAAATATCTATTAATGGATCAGCGTGTCCATAAAAAGACATTTATTCGTACCCGTCCTTCTTTATCAGGCTCCTGATGCATGTCCTTTTAGGTACATATTGAATTTAAACTCAGTCTACAGCTCTTCAAAACTAATTTCTCCTTCTGATTCTTCAAACGGATTTAGGAATCACATTTATTATTACAATTCTATCTATAAGATATTTAATTTTTATTTGAAAACTACAATAAATCTGATTATTTTAAGTTTCATTTTAATTGAAGTGAAAGTTTCATGTTTATAACTAAAAAATAAACACGTCGACAGCTGGATCCCAAACCTCTCACTGAGATATTAAGACATTTTATTTTACTTAAGATGAGTTTTCTCCTTAAAATTCTAACAAAACTAAAACATAATTTTTTTTTTTTTTACAGCTGTCATTACTGACCTTCCACCTCGCAATCAAAGTCCAACTACCAGATTGATTTTAGCATTAAACATCTAAATGTGATTGATTTAATCGATCAGTCGTTTGGTCTTTAAACAATCAGAAAAAGGGCTGACGCTGTCCACTGAGTCCAATGGCTACCAAAATCCAGGATGTCCATCACAAAGATATTTTAAACAACCTTTTAAATTTAATCAATAAAAACACAAACTGAGTATTAAATCGAGCTCTGATTAATAAATCAATGAGTAGAAATAGTCCACACAGTGAGTTGGGTGTGTTTTTTAGTAAAACCCTGCTCGTCTGTGGAGCAGCCCGTTATTCTAAAGCCGTTATTCCGCTTCAGTGATTCACTAAAAAAACTTTCAATACAGCTGGATTTTCTAATAAATAAAAAGAAATGGTCGGCTGTGAATGTAAAAGCTCAGAGTCTATTACACGATTTAAAGTCGTTGTTGTTTCATTGAGTTCATCCCAAACTTCTGAAACAAAAAACAAAACAAAACAAAAAAAACAGTATCGCAACAAATCGAGCCAAGCAGCAACAATAAAGTCACAAAAAAGTACAAAAAAGCACCTCCACCCTCACAACCTCACACAACCTCACCCAAAAAAAAAAAAAAAAAACACATGACGAGTCCAAACTACAGATCAGACGGTGAATTACAGATCAGACGGTAAACTACGGATCAGACGGTGAATTACAGATCAGACGGTAAACTACAGATCAGACGGTGAATTACAGATCAGACGGTAAACTACAGATCAGACGGTGAATTACAGATCAGACGGTAAACTACAGACCAGACGGTAAACTACAGATCAGACGGCGAATTACAGATCAGACGGTAAATTACAGATCAGACGGTAAACTACAGATCAGACGGTAAACTACAGATCAGACGGTGAATTACAGATCAGACGGTAAACTACAGATCAGACGGTGAATTACAGATCAGACGGTGAATTACAGATCAGACGGTAAACTACAGATCAGACGGTGAATTACAGATCAGACGGTAAACTACAGACCAGACAGTAAACTACAGATCAGACGGTAAATTACAGATCAGACGGTAAACTACAGATCAGACGGTGAATTACAGATCAGACGGTAAACTACAGATCAGACGGTAAACTACAGACCAGACGATGAATTACAGATCAGACGGTAAACTACAGACCAGACGATGAATTACAGATCAGACGGTAAACTACAGATCAGACGGTAAATTACAGATCAGACTGTAAACTACGGATCAGACGGTGAATTACAGATCAGACGGTGAATTACAGATCAGACGGTAAACTACAGACCAGACAGTAAACTACAGATCAGACGGTAAACTACAGATCAGACTGTAAACTACAGACCAGACGATGAATTACAGATCAGACGGTAAACTACAGATCAGACGGTAAACTACAGATCAGACGGTAAACTACAGATCAGACGGTAAACTACAGACCAGACTATGAATTACAGATCAGATGGTAAATTACAGATCAGACGGTAAACTACAGATCAGACGGTGAATAACAGATCAGACTGTAAACTACAGACAGACTATGAATTACAGACCAACGGTTACAGATCAGACTGTAAACTACAGATCAGACTATGAATTGTCAAACGATAAACTACAGATCAGACGGTGAAACTACAGATCAGACGGTAAACTGTCAACGTAAACTACAGATCAGACTAATGAATTACAGATCAGACGGTAAACTACAGATCAGACGGTAAACTACAGGATAAACTACAGACCGGTGAATTACAGATCAGACTGTAAAAGATACAGACCAGACGTAAACTGACCAATTATGAAGATCAGACCAGACGGTAAACTACAGATCAGACTATAAACTACAGACCAGACTATGAATTACAGATCAAACAGTAAACTACAGATCAGACGGTAAACTACAGACCAGACTATAAATTACAGATCAGACAGTAAACTACAGACCAGACTATGAATTACAGATCAGACGGTAAA
>JAFMOC010000045.1:92500-305000 GCA_019802505.1 Corydoras sp. C115
AAATAATACACATACATTTATAAAGCAACCTGCAGTTTAGAAAATATTTACATAATAAATAATAAATTAGTGGCACGGTGGCAGAGTGGTTACCACGTTCGCCTCTCAGCGCTAGGGATTCCCGGTTCGAATCCCCATCTGGGCGGAGTTTCCATGTTCTCCCCGTGTCCGCGTGGGTTTCCTCCGGGTTGTCCGCGTTTCCTCCCACAGTCCAAAAACATGGATCAGGTCAATTGAATTCTCCAAATTGCCCCATATAGAGTGTGTCTGTGTGAGTGAGTGTGTGCCCAGCGATGGATTGGCGCCCTGTCCTGGGTGTATCTGCCCAGCGCCCGAGATGTTCTCCCCTGGATGGGCATGGGGAACCCCCCCGCGACCCTAATAGAGGATAAAGCGGGAGATAATGAATGAATGAATAATAAATTAATGCAAAAGATCATTGTGATTGCAATTGACATCCATGAAGCCATCTGTCCTTCCATTTATCTATCTATATCTCTCGCTCTCTCACTCTCCTTCTCTCTCTCTCTCTCTCTCTCTCTCTCTCTCTCTCTCTCTCTCTCTCTGTATATATATACATCTGTAAAATCAACAAAAAATAAATAAATGCTTTTATCATAATGTTGTTGTCCCACATGTGAACTGTTATTCATTCATTCATTCATTCATTATCTTCCTCTTTATCCTATATTAGGGTCGCGGGGGGGGGGTTCCCCATGCCCATCCAGGGGAGAACATTTCGGGCGCTGGGCAGATCCACCCAGGACAGGGCGCCAATCTATTGCTGGGCACACACTCACACAAACACACTCTATATGGGGCAATTTAGAGAACTCAATTGACTTCATCCATGTGTTTGGACTGTGGGAGGAAACCGGAGAACCCGGAGGAAACCCACGCGGACACGGGGAGAACATGGGAACTCCACCCAGATGGGGATTCGAACCGGGAATCCCTAGTGCTGAGAGGCGGACGTGCTAGTGAACTGTTATAATTGTTCATTGCTGAATGATTTGATTCTTGCTTGTTTAAGGGTCTTATTTCCAACTGGCATTAAATAAAAATAGCACAAAGAAGAAAATAATATGCCCTTTTGCAAGATAACCTTTAAAAGCTTAGAGAAACGGCCAACATGTAACGCCTGACATTCTTCCAAAATAAAAAAAAACCCTGAAACCATTGGGATTTGTTAAAGACGTACTGTGAAGACGCAGGCGGAGATGACAGTGATATTTTTGTTAGTGTATCAGGCTATGTGTTTAGAAAATGCCATCTTTTGTTTGTTTTCGAAGACAGGATGTTGCTTAATGTAGTGTGTTTTACTGCTTCTCTGGATGGACTTAACTACATCCTCATAAATGCTTCCTTCCTGTTGTCTTTCATTACGATCATTAAACGTATTTACAGGTTTCCTATTCAGCTGCTGAGAAACTACGTTAGCTCACTAACATAATCTAATTCAGACAAGTGGGCGTGTAGCATTGCAGATTTTACACACACACACACACACACACATGCAAGACATACTTAAATCTTAACCATACACTACCACCCTAACATTAACCATAACCCCACACTAACCATAACTATACCCATACCCATACAACATGATGTGCATCACACTCTGGCCGCTTAAATCTGGGTCCTGGTCCTGTAGTGTCACGTCGGCAGAAACGCAGGCCAGCTGCATCTCAGTTCCAATTAGGTAATGAGATCTGACAGGGCCAGAGCCCAGAGTCGTAGTCAGAGGAGAGTGAGGAGGACCACGGCTTAATCTCCACAGTGCACACCCCTCCGGACCTTCCACTACACAGAACATGGACAACCCCCGAGAGTATTAAAAAAAAAAACACAGGGGAAATCTTCTCAGCCTATTTTCAGAACTATTAAAAGTGACCTGAAGACATTTAGAATTTAGGAGGATCTGCGTTGGCAAGCATGGAAGATTGTACACATGATTTTTCAAGTTCAAGTTCAAGTAATTTATTTATGTCGCGCTTTTTACAACAGTACATCGTCACAAAGCAGCTTTACAGAATGAAAAGCCTTTAAACCCCCAAAGAGCGAGCCGAAGCGACAGTGGCAAGAAAAAACTCCCTTTTTATGTTGTTATTTAAGGAAGAAACCTTGGGAGGACCAAGACTCAGTGGGGGACTCATCCTCCTTGAGCGGCCAGGCAGCAACAACAGTGTAGGACAGCTATGTAGAGATATTAAACAAATGGAAAAACTAACAACTGGAAAACTATATGTGAGTCCATTAGGGGGCGTCCTGCAGGACCGCCTTGTCAGGTTCCATTCAGTATTCGTCAGCAGAGCCATGGATGAAGATCTCCAGGAAGCCGGGGGACACCTCAAAAGAAACAGACAAGGAAGGCAGTTAGAGCTGATAATAAAGCACGGCATTTAATTAATAAGTGATTAATTGACACAGTGCAGCATGTGACTCCGGCATCACTGACTAGAGCAGCAGAACTAAAAGAGGCAGATCCTGCAGGGTACATAGTTGAGATGGTGCCCCGGAACAGCATCATTTCAGCGCCACACCCCTCCATTAATGATGAGGTGGGTGAAGAGGTGAAACGCCAGCATACACTGATCACAGATTACCCCCCCAACACAGCCAAGTCTGAGACCTACATCTTTGCTTTTATCAACGTACTTGTTCGTATTTACATTTTATCGTTGTTCTAATGACAAGCCTTATCTTTTTTTTTTTTTACAGCACATGGTAGTGGGTTGCTGGGGTTACCGCCATGTTCTCATTAGTTGCAGCTGTTAATTCAATCACCGATCATATTGGTCAGGAAATTAATATCATTTGGGTGTAATCTGAATCTCTACCACTAGAGGCCACTGAATTCCACACGTGTATGTTGAGAAAGGCTTGAACCTCAAAACCATTCATTCATTCATTCATTCATTCATTCATTCATTATCTCCCGCTTTATCCTCTACTAGGGTCGCGGTGAGGGGGTTCCCCATGCCCATCCAGGGGAGAACACCCCGGGCGCCGGGCAGACAGACCCAGGACAGGACGCCAATCCATCGCTGGGCACACACTCACTCACTCAAACACACTCTATATGGGGCGATTTAGAGAACTCAATTAACTTGATCCATGTTTTTGGACTGTGGGAGGAAACCGGAGAACCCGGAGGAAACCCATGCGGACACAGGGAGAACATGGAAACTCCACCCAGATGGGGATTCGTGCTAAACCACTAAGCCACCGTGCCGCCACCTCAAAACCAAAAAACCAAAAAAATAAAAATAAAAATCACCACTGTATTTCAATTTAAAGTTTAAAGTTACAATAGGTGTAATACTTTATTAATGTGTTAATAATTTGTGTTTCCATCCGGGGGGGGGGGGGGATATCATGGCTAAATGGATTTAGCAGGTAAACAGAACCCAGGTGTGTGGGATTTCTGGCATGTCCCCTCACTGTGGCCCCTGCAGTGAGCCTGCTGAGCTGTGTATCGCTCCCCTGTCATCCGTGAACTGGGCATCGACTACACATTCACAGCTGCCATGCACCCCTGGCATGTCGCTCGTGTATCGGGTCAGCTGAGCTGGGCATGGCATTTCTGACTGAGAGATGGCATCTGATATCATTGCACATCTCATACCTCACATTTACATCCCCCAAATCAGTTTGTCCACATCCTCAAACATCTGGGGGAGGACAGAAAGCGGTCAGATTCCTGGACGCCTGCCATGCAAACAGATGCTTTGGACAGTAGCACCTGAGCCCTGAGAGTGAAATCCCTTATTCACCGCGGCAAAGCCAAAAACAGCGCTGTAACCCCCCCCCCCAACCCCCCCAACCCCCCCTGCAGCAATGCTAATCATCCTAAATTGTATTTATAGCATGCTGGTTTTTTGCAGGCACCTGAGTTGCATGGCAACCGAAATGCCCATTGGCACTTTACATGCTCCGGTCTGCTCTGTGGATTTCAGGATCGCAGGTTTGATTGGAAATTCTCATTTCATCAAACAATATATCGGAGAACGGAAGTTCAAACTGAGAGAAAGTTTTTGTTTTCTCTGGATTTTTTTTTTTTGTGCGGATCTTTTTTGTTCACTTAAAATTTTAACTCTTCGCTCCGGTCTAACAATTCGAACTTACTATCTGTTCCTCGCACTCGGTTAAAGACTCGGGGCGATCGAGCATTCGAGGCTGTTGCTCCCAAACTGTGGAACTCTTTGCCCCCTTTTTTAAGATTGGCCGACTCTGCGGACTCTTTTAAAAAACAATTAAAGACTTATCTGTTTAAACAGGCATTTGGGCAAATGGGCGAGCCAGTAGTCTTGGTTGTTGTGTTTTTATGTTTTTATGTTTTTTATGTTTTATGTGGTGTAAATTGTGCTTTTATTGTGTTTATTCTCTTTAATTTTTTATGTTTTATCCTTTTGTGGCCTGTGCCTATGAAAAGTGCTATATAAATAAAGTTTACTTACTTACTTACTTACACTCTGCAGAAACCGTGTGAGCTTCGTGCGCTGGTCCAGAAAGCGAGGACACATATCGCATGCTGACGACACTCGTGTCGGAGCCTGAAAGGCGTATCGCGGCAAATGCCCCCTGCTTTTTGTTCTTTAGCAGTTCATTGCATTCCAGGCACGTTGTTCAGGTTGCGAGGCTTTTAAGACCTTGCCAGCACCCCAGCTTGTTTCCTCGGTAGCACGAAATGTTCAGGGCTGTGGTCCGGACCTTCTCACCAGATGATGATGGACATCACAAACTAAGCCTAAGAAGTGGGATGATGAACAAAAGACCCAGCCCAAAATAATTTAATTCCTGCATTTCATACGGTTTCAGTGCCACAGGCGAATGCCCTGCATTCTGCACAACTTTGGGGAAACAGTTTGAGGAAGGGCCTTTTCGGTTCCAGCATAGCTGTACCCCCCTGCGCTCGCCGAAAGTTCCATAAGGACACGACTGGCTGTGGCCCCTAATGGGATCAGCTGAACGGTGAAACCGTGATGCGGCCTCAAAAAGAATCTGACCTCATTCATTCATTCATTCATTCATTATCTTCCGCTTTATCCTCTATTAGGGTCGCGGGGGGGAAGGGGGGTTCCCCATGCCCATCCAGGGGAAAACGTTTTGGGCGCTGGGCAGATAGACCCAGGACAGGGGGGCAATCCATCGCTGGGCACACACTCACTCACACAGACACGCACGCATACACACTCTATATGGGGCAATTTGGAGAACTCAATTGACTTGTTCCATGTTTTTGGACTGTGGGAGGAAACCGGAGAACCCGGAGGAAACCCACGCAGACACGGGGAGAACATAGAAACTCCACCCAGATGGGGATTCGAACCGGGAAAGAATCTGATCTATTCATTCATTCATTATCTCCCGCTTTATCCTCTATTAGGGTCGCGGTGGGGTTCCCCATGCCCATCCAGGGGAGAACGTTTTGGGCGCTGGGCAGATAGACCCAGGACAGGGCGCCAATCCATCGCTGGGCACACACTCACTCACACAGACACACTCTATATGGGGCAATTTGGAGAACTCAATTGACTTGATCCATGTTTTTGGACTGTGGGAGGAAACCGGAGAATACACAGACATGGGGAGAACATGGAAACTCCACCCAGATGGGGATTCGAACCTGAAATCCCTAGCGCTGAGAGGCGAACGTGCTAAACCACTAAGCCACCGTGCCGCCCGAATCTGATCTAATGTTTGAAAATAGATGGCAGCAACATCACCTCACGCAGCCACTGATTAATTTCTTAAACCATCTTACGTCATTATTCCAAATATCTTTGGAAATTCATACATTAATTCATTAAGTCGGTTTTCCGAGAACGAGAAACTGTGACTGATGACACACTTTTGGGTTCCGTGTTCTATGAATATGTAATATCTATATGCACGACACCGGCTTAACTATTCATGAAGCTCTGCCACTTTAATATTCTTTGATGTCTTTTCAATGCCGGCGTTCCGAGGCCGGAATAAACACGTACAGAGGTGTATTACGTCTGCGCATCGGCGGTCAGGCATCATGTTCTCAGTGTGAACATCGCCATGTAAAGTTGGGAAATGTGGCTTTAGAATCAAGATGTGATACCATCGGAAAGATAAATGTTTTATAGCCCGAGCTTTCTGAATGATTCATAAGATTCGTCCAAGATGTCTGAAAATGTCATCAGAAGTTCTGAGAGTTGAGGGAAACAGTCTGTTCATCAGAGGAAGTTTGTGTCGTTGGGTTTTTACGTATAACAGCCGATTAATAAGTAGAAATTAAGACGCTGTATTTTGACGGCTGTAGTGGAATCCAGTTGGAGAAGACGTCTCAGACTTTAACATATGAAAACTGTTCAGTCTTTAATTATTCACTGTCCTGAATTTCCTTCAGACAGACGTAGGATTTTTAAATGTTGAGCTCCGTGGATGTCAGTTTGATTAGGAAACGTTAACTTACGCTTGATTCAAGATGACGTGCTCGTTTTAAAATTGCTGCTTTTCGCAGTAAAACGTAAGTTTACCCAAAGTTCACCGGACGGAGTTGTGCTTTTAGACCGAAGTGGCCAACGTGTGGGCAGCACTGCTGTTTGTTTTACCAAATCCGATTCGGGACACGTGGACCGTAGAAAAGGGCGACCTTCGGCCCACGTGCGTCTGCGAGTTATTCATTCATTCATTCATTATCTCCCACTTTATCCTCTAGTAGGGTCGCAGGGGGTGGGGTTCCCCATGCCCATCCAGGGGAGAACGTCTCGGGCGCTGGGCAGATACACCCAGGACAGGGCGCCAATCCATCCCTGGGCTCACACTCACTCACACACACACTCTATATGGGGCAATTTGGAGAACTCAATTGACTTGAGGCGGCACGGTGGCTTAGTGGTTTATCATGTTCGCCTCTCAGCGCTAGGGATTCCCGGTTCGAATCCCCATCTGGGTGGAGTTTCCATGTTCTCCCCCTGTCCGCGTGGGTTTCCTCCGGGTTCTCCGGTTTCCTCCCACAGTCCAAAAACATGGATCAAGTCAATTGAATTCTCCAAATTGCCCCATGTAGAGTGTGTCTGTGTGAGTGAGTGAGTGTGAGCCCAGCGATGGATTGGCGCCCTGTCCTGAGTGTATCTGCCCAGCGCCCGAGACGTTCTCCCCTGGATGGGCATGGGGAACCCCACTGCAATTGACTTGATCCATGTTTTTAGACTGCGGGAGGAAACCGGAGAACCCGGAGGACTCCCTAGTGCTGAGAGGCGAACGTGCCAAACCACTAAGCCACCGTGCCGCCGCCCCCATCTGAGTTAATAAACACAAATACAATTAGCACATAAACAACCGAGTAAATATTTGACTACTTTGTAAGTTTATATCCAGACGATGACATGGGGCTTGAGGAGTTTAAGAGCTCCTGTGGTGAGCAGAGGCATTTTAAGCGTTTTGGAGCTGAACTTTTCTTTTAAGTGTCTCGCGCTGCCTTTGATGTCGGCTGAGCTGCAGTTTGAAACGATGTTGTGTTATCACATGCTTTGGATTAAGCGCAATCTCTCCCGTACCCTCGCCTCCCCAAAATGGGAGCGGGAGCGGACGGCCCTGCTGGGTTCACTGTTTCACGTAATGAGCAAATCCTTAATCTATTCACACACTTCCCATCAGCGAGGACAGATGCAGAGTGTTAATGCGAACCCTGCAGTCAGGATCAGTGAGGCGGGGGGTCAGCGACCGTTCATGGACCCCTCAATCGGCCAAAACACTTTCCTTACATCGTGTACTCTGCAGTTTTTTGTTTCTTTTTTGGTATGTGTTTGCTTTAAACGAAAGAGCCTCCCTTATTAGTTCTGGCCAAATCCCTACCCACAGTTCTTCCCTCGATCACATGGTACGCACCAACCAGAGAGTGTGAGGGTTATTCTAAGTCATTATCCTATCCATCCATTATCTTACGCTTTATCCTATATTAGGGTCGCGGGGGGGGGGTTTCCCTATGCCCAGGCGCTGGGCAGATACACCCAGGACAGGGCGCCAATCTATCGCTGGGCACACACTCACTCACACAGATACACTCTATATGGGGCAATTTGGAGAACTCAATTGACTTGATCCATGTTTTTGGACTGTGGGAGGAAACCGGAGAACCCGGAGGAAACCCACGCGGACACGGGGAGAACCTGGAAACTCCACCCAGATGTGGATTTGAACCGGGAATCCATAGTGCTTAGAGGAGAACATGCTAAACCACTAAGCCACCGTGCCGCCAGCATTAAAATACTATATATTGTATATATATCTTGATTCATTCATTATCTTCCACTTTATCCTCTATTAGGGTCGCGGTGGGGTTCCCCATGCCCATCCAGGGGAGAACGTTTCGTGTGCAGGGCAGATAAACCCAGGACAGGGCGCCAATCTATCGCTGGGCACACACTCACTCACACAGATACACTCTATATGGGGCAATTTGGAGAACTCAATCGACTTGATCCATGTTTTTGGACTGTGGGAGGAAACCGGAGAACCCGGAGGAAACCCATGCGGACACGGGGAGAACATGGAAACTCCACCCAGATGGGGATTCGAACCGGGAATCCCTAGTGCTGAGAGGAGAACGTGCTAAACCACTAAACCACCGTGCCGCCCATTCTAAGTCATTAGATATCTCTATTTTAGTCACTATATGGAGTTTAAAAAAGAATATAATTAATATGTGTTACTTCTGTTTTTAAAATGAATTCATGTATAGTAGGATGTACTTTTGGATGCAGATGCGCTTATGTAACACTAGGGGGTGCTATAACACTTTACAGACTTCTATGAGTTCTGCATGTCCTTCCCTTGTCCGTGTGTCTCTCTGTCATTTTAATACAAAGATATAAAATAGCATGAGCTCTGGTTTTCTATCCTAATAGCTCATCATTTCTGGCCCCCAATAGCTCATTTTCATTTGGCCCTCTTGTACCTCCCCCAATATGTCTGAAGAAAATGTTCTCCATGTTCTTCATGCAGACTAAGACTGCTGGCAGGACTGTAAATCAACCAGAAGCGACTCACACAATATAAATAAAGATGTAATTGTTGTTTCTTAATGTCCTTTAACGTCAAATCATTGCAAAACATTTGATCCTCACACCTCACATCTCTTCACACCGAGCACCGCGATGCCTGAGGCAGAAACAAACCGTGAGCATCTTCACCCTGCCCGACCTGAACTTCACCTTTAAGCCTCAACATCTGCCCCGAGCAAAGTCACCTTAAATCCGCCCTCAGCCGCAGAGCTGCTCTGCAAGCATTCACCCAGAAAATATCCAGAAAATCGCACTTTCACACGATTTTCGTGTTGCTTCATATTGTTACACGTTTTCTTCTCATTTTCTATGCTTTAAAAGACTTAATTAAGAAAAAAGAATTAAAAAAGAAAATTAAATTAAAAAAGAATTAATGTTCATGACGTCATATGTCTGAATAAAAGCGAGCGTTCCTGTCAGAACTCATTTACAAACGGCCAGCTCACCGGCCCTGAGCCATCAGTGATCCAACAGCGACACCTTGTGGTTGATTTAATATTTGAGACAGATTAGTACAGTTTAAATACAAATCATACATCCATCATCTTCAGCTTTATCCTCTATTAGGATCGCGGGGGAGGGGGGTGTTCCCCATGCCCATCCAGGGGAGAACGTTTCGGGCGCTGGGCAGATACACCCAGGACAGGGCGCCAATCCATCACTGGGCACACACTCACTCACACAGACACACTCTATATGGGGCAATTTGGAGAACTCAATTGACTCGATCCATGTTTTTGGACTGTGGGAGGAAACCGGAGAACGCGGAGGAAACCCACGCGGAAACGGGGAGAACATGGAAACTCCATGGGGATTCGAACCGGGAATCCCTAGCGCTGAGAGGAGAACGTGCTAAACCACTAAGCCACCGTGCCGCCCAGATTATTACAGTTTAAATACAAATCATTCATCCATCATCTTCCGCTTTATCCTCTATTAGGGTCGCGGTGGGGTTCCCCATGCCCCTCCAGGGGAGAACGTTTCGGGCGCTGGGCAGATACACCCAGGACAGGGCGGCAATCCATCGCTGGGCACACACTCACTCACACAGACACACTCTATATGGGGCAATTTGGAGAATTCAATTGACTTGATCCATGTTTTTGGACTGTGGGAGGAAACCGGAGAACCCGGAGGAAACCCACGCGGACGCGGGGAGAACATGGAAACTCCACCCAGATGGGGATTCGAACCGGGAATCCCTAGCGCTGAAAGGAGAACGTGCTAAACCACTAAGCCACCGTGCGGCCTAAGACAGATTAGTACAGTTTATATACAAATCATAATTCTCTAAATGAATAAAAGTATCAGGACGCCTACATCTTTCACTTTTCTGCAAAGGCTTTCACTGTGATTTTGGAGATGTTGTTGCTGGTGATGTTGAGGTCAGGGTTTGGTGTGGGTTCATAAAGCTTTTCCACGCCAACCTTAACAAACCATGACTTTAAAGACTTTACTTCATGCACACAATCATGAAAAGGACCTTTAACAGATTATCAACACAGCTTTTCAAAATGTGTTGCTCAGTCTCAGATTTTAAAGACTTTTGGCACTAAATGGAACTAAAAGACATTTAATCAGGAGCTTTGTGTGTGTGTGTGTGTGTGTGTGTGTGTGTGTGTGTGTGGGTGGGGTGGTTGTGTGTGGGTTTGTGCAGTGTGGGATTATTGCTGACTCTGTGCTCTGATCAGAACTATATAAAATATAATCCTTTCATTCATTCATTATCTCCTGCTTTATCCTCTATTAGGGTCACGGTGGGGTTCCCCATGCCCATCCAGGGGAGAACATTTCGGGCGCTGGGCAGATAGACCCAGGACCAGGACAGGGCGCCAATCCATCGCTGGGCACACACTCACTCACACAGACACACTCTATATGGGGCAATTTGGAGAATTCAATTGACTCGATCCATGTTTTTGGACTGTGGGAGGAAACCGGAGAACCCGGAGGAAACCCACGCGGACACGGGGAGAACATGGAAACTCCATGGGGATTCGAACCGGGAATCCCTAGCGCTGAGAGGCGAACGTGCTAAACCACTAAGCCACCGTGCCGCCCATAAAATATATTCATTCATTCAATATCACCCGCTTTATCCTCTATTAGGGTCGCGGTGGGGTTCCCCATGCCCATCCAGGGGAGAACGTCTCGGGCGCTGGGCAGATAGACCCAGGACAGGGGGGCAATCCATCGCTGGGCACACACTCACTCACTCACACAGACACACTCTATATGGGGCAATTTTGAGAATTCAATTGACTCGATCCATGTTTTTGGACTGTGGAAGGAAACCGGAGAACCCGGAGGAAACCCACGTGGACACGGGGAGAACATGGAAACTCCACCCAGATGGGGATTCGAACCGGGAATCCCCAGCGCTGAGAGGAGAACGTGCTAAACCACTAAGCCACCGTGCCGCCTATAAAATATAATGTGTGCAAAAATATATATATAAACCACTGTACGGCTGTGTATGTTTATAATGACAGTAACCTCAGTCCACTGTGTGCTCCTAATGATGCACAACAAATGGCTTAAAGCAGACTCCCGATTTCCATATCTCCATGCTTTTATAATAACGTGTTGTCCTGCTAAAAATACACAGATGTCTTATGGGTTCTGCATTGCAGTAGATGTTATTCCAAAAAAATTGTACTTATCTTACAGTAATAAGGGTGTCCACACAGACGTGTACATTGGAAACTGCCCCCCCTTGCCATTCCATAACACACTAACGGCTCAGAGTGTTTGCAAAATGGCCCAGAAAATATTAGCTATTATGTTTGACGTTGACGCCGGAGAACAAGAACCTGCAGGTTAGATGAAAAGAATCCTCACTGTAATTAGAACAAATTGCATGGTGGAACCACCGACGTGCTGTGAAGCTGCTGTGAGACGATGTGGTTCCTGCTCGTCTCAGGTGAGGTCCATCCCAGAAGGCATCGGTGATGTTCCTGTTAGTAAACGGTTCCTGCTTTGCATAGTAAAGGCTCGTTGACTTAACGATAATGATGATGTCATCACATGACACACAGTGGTTTTAATGACATCTAAATGTTTTCGGAGATTCACATCGAGAACGTATTGCGGGCCGTTTCTCGTTCACACAGAGACTTGACCTGATTTCTCTACATTTCTAATCATTCTCTGCATCTTATAGAGTGAAAAGCCCCAAATCCCTCTGATTAGCGAGACATGATGGTTTAAAAAGGTTTTTTTTTGTGTGGCTCTTTTGGAACGGACTCAACTGCATTACCTGGTAATTTTAAATAACCCAGTTATTTTATCTTGCCGCATTAATATGAGGCTCAAATGGAACCCGCGTTCCGAGCCTGTTGCATGGGGTTGTATTCTGAAGTCATTTGTGGCTTTAAATTCTTTATTACATATCGTTTTGGATGCAGAATTTTGTCTTTATCGTTTTGGTTTTGTAACATACATCCGTTGACTGAATTGGGATATTATTCGCAGCATTGATTCACAGATTCGGGGATTTCAGAGTTCTTTATTGTTAATTCTTTATATTTCTGGGACATAAAATAATCCGGATACTGACTCTGTCTCAGCCAAAGTACAAAGAAAAAACATTCATTCATTCATTATCTTCAGCTTTATCCTCTATTAGGGTCGTGGTGGGGTTCCCCATGCCCATCCAGGGGAGAATGTTTCGGGCGCTGGGCAGATAGACCCAGGACAGGGCGCCAATCCATCGCCGGGCACACACTCATTCACTCACACTGACGCTATATGGGGCAATTTTGAGAATTCAATTGACTTGCTCCATGTTTTTGGACTGTGGGAGGAAACCGGAGAACCCGGAGGAAACCCACGCGGACACGGGGAGAACATGGAGACTCCACACAGATGGGGATTCGAACTGGGAATCCCTAGTGCTGAGAGGAGAACGTGCTAAACCACTAAGCCACTGTGCCGCTCCGTTGACTCTATTGGGATATTATTTGCAGCATTAATTCACGGATTCAGGGAATTTATTGTTAATTCTTTATATTTCTGGGACATAAAATAATTAAGATACTGACTCTGTCTCAGCCAAAGTACAAAGAAAACATAAAACATAAAATAAAACTACATATATATATATATATATATATATATATATATATATAATATATATATATATATATATATATATATATATATATATATATATATATAGGGCGGCACGGTGGCTTAGTGTTTAGCATGTTCTCCTCTCAGCACTAGGGATTCCCGGTTCGAATCCCCATCTGGGTGGAGTTTCCATGTTCTCCCCGTGTCCGCGTGGGTTTCCTCCGGGTTCTCCGGTTTCCTCCCACAGTCCAAAAACATGGATCAAGTTAATTGAGTTCTCCAAATTGCCCCATATAGAGTGTGCTTGAGTGAGTGAGTGTGTGCCCAGCGATGGATTGGCGCCCTGTCCTGGGTGTATCTGCCCAGCGCCCGAGACGTTCTCCCCTGGATGGGCATGGGGAACCCCACCGCGACCCTAATAGAGGATAAAGCGGAAGATAATGAATGAATGAATATATATATATATATATATATATATATATATATATATATATATATATATATATATATATATATATATATATATATAAAACCCCATACATACACAACACTATACACCACATACAACATTTACAATTTTAACATCTGCACACTGACAAAAAAACACACTTAAACACACAACACACACTAATATTCTTTTAATCCGAGCTCAACACGATGTAAATGAATTAACTGTACAGTTTAACGTCCTGTAAACGTGCTTTAACAAATACCTGTTGTAAAAAATAAAATAAAATAAAATAATAAAAATTGAATTTACAGTATAGTTGGTTTTCTCCATGGCTTCTGACTTGTGTTCTCATTTGTAAGTCGCTTTGGATAAAAGCGTCTGCTGAATGACTAAATGTAAAAGTAAAAGCCTATGGTTCGTGTTTTGAATGATGCCGTGATCTTCTGAAACACAAAGGTCTTGGTCCACATCTTTGCATGACTAACGCAGGTTGCTAGGTGATTGATTCCCATCTGATTTGCTGTTATCAGGACCGACATGAAGGAATCTCCCAGAGGACACGTGAGCTTAAGGTGATGTAGTAAACCTGAGTTTCAACGGCGGTACTGAGGTTTATTATATATATGGTCATTAGAGAACAGAGGAGATAGAGTTTCTAAAGAACCAGATGGACTACAGACTGTAATTATAGAACTACCAAGTGCATCTATTTAGGACAATAATGAAGGACAATACGGAGATGGTCCTAATAAAATGGTCAGATCAGTGTGTTTGGTGTATTATATATGAATTTAATTGCTGGTTGTTGTGGACATTTCAGTCGACGTTGACTCTAGATGTGACTGAATTCAGATCTTGAAGCAGAAGACGTTAACGGAGCTGTTTTCTGTTTTTAAAATGCGCCGAGGCCTTTTCGTTCTCATGCGGCATAATACTGAGCCATAAGCGGACCGTCCTGTTGGGAGAGTTTGCAGCGATGTCCACATCAGTGATTCACCTCTTACTCTTCACCCCGCAACTACAGACCCGCTAGGCACCACACGCACACGCTGACAAAGTAAGATGGAAACCATAGCAACTGTGCGGGGCAAGCGAGCCGCCGTATTTCAGGCGTGTGCGCATTATGACGGCCGAATTGATTCGACGCAGTGATTCATTTCTGTAGGTCCGGCTAGCCCTCGGTGCCGGCGCCTCCTCCCGACTCGAGCAGAGGAGGCCAATAAAGGTACGGCGCGGCGTCTCACGCCATCGCAGAACCCTGCTGAGAGAGATGGGCTGTGAGTCATGTGCAGCACATACTGTTCCCCGGGTGCACATTTACTTGTGGGATGAACTGAGCGGTGATTAATCTGTAGGTCTGTGAGTATGACGAGGAATCGCTACGTGGTTCCAGAGTGGGATGCGAGGTGGGTGGCAGCTGAGAGGAACGTCACGTTTGGTGACAGCTGTGAGGTCTCATGTTCTAATGCTTCAGTCGCGGAATTAAAAAGGTACGCCGTTCCTTTAACTCTCAATAAGAACTTCATACAACTTTTTGTCTTTGAGCGGCAAAGAAATAACTTCAGATTCTTTATCTAGGTTCTAATACAATGACCTAGGGATTTCCGGTTCGAATCCCCGTCTGGGTGGAGTTTCCATGTCCTCCCCGTGTCCGCGTGGGTTTCCTCCGGGTTCTCCGGTTTCCTCCCACAGTCCGAAAAACATGGACCAAGTCAATTGAGTTCTCCAAATTGCCTCATAGAGAGTGTGTCTGTGTGAGTGAGTGTGTGTCCAGCGATAGGTTGGCGCCCTGTCCTGGCCGTGTCTGCCCGGCGCCCGAGACGTTCTCCCCTGGATGGGCATGGGGAACCCCCCCCCGCAAACGTAATATAGGATAAAGCGGAAGATAATGGATGAATGAATGAATGAATGAACAATATTGCCCCATATAGAGTGTGTCTGTGTGAGTGAGTGTGTGCCCAGCGATGGATTGGCGCCCTGTCCTGGGTCTATCTGCCCAGCGCCCGAGACGTTCTCCCCTGGATGGGCATGGGGAACCCCACCGCGACCCTAATAGAGGATAAAGTGGAAGATAATGATAATGAATGAATGAAAAAGTGTGTGCCTGTGTGAGTGAGTGTGTGCCAAGCGATAGATTGGCGTCCTGTCCTGGGTGTATCTGCCCAGCGCCCGAGATGTTCTCCCCTGGATGGGCATGGGGAATCCCCCCCCGCAACCGTAATATAGGATAAAGCGGAAGATAATGGATGAATGAATGAATGAATGAATGAATGAAATTGCCCCATATAGAGTGTGTCTGTGTGAGTGCGTGAGTGTGTGCCCAGCGATAGATTGGCGCCCTGTCCTGGGTCTATCTGCCCAGCGTCCGAAACGTTCTCCCCTGGATGGGCATGGGGAACCCCCCCACGACCCTAATAGAGGATAAAGCGGGAGATAATGAATGAATGAAAAAGTGCGTGTCTGTGTGAGTGAGTGAGTGAGTGTGTGCCCAGCGATAGATTGGCGTCCTGTCCTGGGTGTATCCGCCCAGCGCCCAAAACGTTCTCCCCTGGATGGGCATGGGGAACCCCCCCCCCCCTCCCGCAACCCTAATAGAGGATAAAAGCGGAAGATGATGAATGAATGAATGAATAATATAAAGTCCTATGAACGTATACATATGTATCATCAGTATGGGGTGTGGCAGCACATTATGTTATGGTGTTGGGTTCTCGATATGAGTTCTATATCCTAAATATCCTAAATACGGTCAGTGAGGGCCCCCGATCACACCACGGTGCCGCCGCTTGAAGAAAAAAAAGATCAGTCAAATGTTTATCCTCAGTTCTCGTTCCTTTTTATTGAGACAAAAGTTCCGGCAGCGGCTGCATCGTGGGCAGGTTTGAGATGCGTTTGTTTTCTGGCATCACGCTGCCTCTCGACGCAGAGTGCGCTGCCCTTTCTTTGATGCTAACTAAAGGAGCTCATTTTGCCCATCTGACAGGGTAATATTTGCACCTCGCTCACAGGAGCCAGCAGAGCCCTCAGGGAGGCATCAGGCAGCTGGTTAATATTCAGAGCCGTGGCTTGGTTCTGTATTAGAATCGTGAGACCTGAAGGAGGCGGCGGCGTAATGACCGGGCGAGTCGACTCGACGTAAAAGCATGTGTTCTACCGAATTAAAGCAGCCGGGAGAACCTCGCAGGGCTCTCATTTGTGTAAACAATGAATCTGCGCAAACACATTTGTACAGACAAGTCAAAGGAACTGAACGAACCGGAGACGGAACGAAAATGTCTGAAAACAACACGTTTGTTTAAAGATTGGGAACTTTAAGAAATGTTCCAACCTGAGAAAACATGGAACACTTTTTTTTTTTTATTATAGGAACATTTAGAACCCCAACTTGTAAACAGCTCTTCACAGCGTCTCAAAATCTTGAGAACCCATAACCCTTAAAAAAAAAGGTTATGTATTTACACAAGCGGCACGTTGGCTTAGTGGTTGGCACGTTCTCCTCTCAGCGCTAGGGATTCCCGGTTCAAATCCCCATCTGGGTGGAGTTTCCATGTTCTCCACGTGTCCGCGTAGGTTTCCTCCGAGTTCTCCGGTTTCCTCCCACAGTCCAAAAACATGGAGCAAGTCAATTGAGTTCTCCAAATTGCCCCATATAGAGTGTGTCTGTGTGAGTGAGTGTGTGCCCAGCGATAGATTGGCGCCCTGTCCTGGGTGTATCTGCCCAGCGCCCGAAACGTTCTCCCCTGGATGGGCATGGGGAACCCACCCGCAACCCTAATAGAGGATAAAGCGGGAGATAATTAATGAATGAATGAATAGATCGGATTCTTTCCCGGTTCGAATCCCCATCTGGGTGGAGTTTCCATGTTCTCCCCGTGTCTGCGTGGGTTTCCTCCGGGTTCTCCGGTTTCCTCCCACAGTCCAAAAACATGGATCAAATTAATTGAGTTCTCTAAATTGCCCCATATAGAGTGTGTCTGTGTGAGTGAGTGTGTGCCCAGCGATAGATTGGTGCCCTGTCCTGGGTGTACCCCCCCCCCCGCGACCCTAATAGAGGATGAAGTGGAAGATAATGGATGGATAGAAATGTAGGAACCCGAGTTGCACTTTCACAGCTCATTCCTTTTAGGGTTTTCACTTCGTTCCTGAATCAGAACGTTTCAGAATGACATTGGTCGAGATCGAAAACAGATTCCATAGTAACGTACAGAGACTGACTGTGTGTTACCCGACTAGAAAAGGATAATTCCCTAATTCAGATCTCCATTAACGACAGCCTGCTTTACAGCTGAAATCATTAGCTGTGCTTCAACAGATAAATCACAGTACCCGCTGACATTCAAACAGAAGCCTGCCGTGTCTTGAAGTAATCCTATAAAGTACCGTTTGTTTTCTGCCTAATTAAGCAGAGTGATGGCAGAGTAACAAATCTTGACTCAGCCTCAGCCTCCAAGTCTTCGTTATCTTTGCAGTGTGTTTAGAAATCCTGAGTCTGAAGGAAACATGAATGACGTTACCCTGATCTGAGAAGAAGACTCATTTTTAAAGCTTGTATTCAGACCTCAGCATCTGTTTTGCTGTTTGCATAAAAACCTTAAGTCCTTTGTTTAATTACCGTATTTTCCGGACTATGAGGCGCACCTAAAAGCCTAAAATTTTCCCAGAAATCGGACGTGCGCCTTATAATCCGGTGCGCCTTATACGTGAGTTCCAAATTCTATAAAAGTATTGTTGTGCGACCGAAAATTAATTTGGAGCTCGCCATCATTCCGGGAGGATTAAATAAAGAACTCTGACCGCTGGACATTGGGGTAAACGGGGCGTTTAAAGTAAAGTCGCGGGCGGCGTGGGAGCGATGGATGATAGACGGCGAACACACGTTTACTAAAACCCGGGAGGCGGCGGCGGGGCGAGTTACGCCACCGTCTGTGAATGGATTGTGGATGCCTGGGCTGAGGTTTCTGCCGTGACCGTCGTCCGAGCTTTCGCCAAAGCCGGCATCGTCGCCGAACGGCCGCCCGGAGACGAGACGGACTCGGACATCGATGAGAGGGAACACCGGAGTGCTCGATAGAGAACCAGCTTTTTAATTCAGACACAGAAGACGAGGACGCTGATGGATTTGTGGGAGAAGAGGGATTCAAATAATGTGTGTTTTGTCAAATAGAATAAACTTCAATTATAAATCAGCGTTTTGCATCCTTTACTTTTCTTGTAGATCGTATGTTTTAGCGAGTGCCTTATAATACGCTGCCGTACAGAATAAGTACCGTACAGAAATAGAGTCCCTAATTCAGACTGCGCCTTATAGTCCGGTGCGCCTTATACGTGGGTCACATACAGAAATAAACCCCGTAATTCAGACTGCGCCTTATGGTCCGGAAAATACGGTACTCTTTGTATGAAATCATTTTAATTACGTTGATTACAGCCGGCGGCACGGTGGCTTAGTGGTTAGCATGTTCTCCTCTCAGCTCTAGGGATTCCCGGTTCGAATCCCCATCTGGGTGGAGTTTCCATGTTCTCCCCATGTCCGCGTGGGTTTCCTCCGGGTTCTCCGGTTTCCTCCCACAGTCCAAAAACATGGATCAATCAATTGAGTTCTCCAAAATTGCCCCATATAGAGTGTGTCTGTGTGAGTGAGTGTGTGTCCAGTGATAGATTGGCGCCCTGTCCTGGGTGTATCTGCCCAGCGCCCGAGACGTTCTCCACTGGATGGGCATGGGGAACCCCACCGCGACCCTAATAGAGGATAAAGCGGGAGATAATGAATGAATGAATGAAAAGTCAATTGAGTTCTCCAAAATTGCCCCATATAGAGTGTGTCTGTGTGAGTGAGTGTGTGCCCAGCGATGGATTGGCGCCCTGTCCTGGGTGTATCTGCCCAGCGCCCGAGACGTTCTCCACTGGATGGGCATGGGGAACCCCACCGCGACCCTAATAGAGGATAAAGCGGGAGATAATGAATGAATGAATGAAAAGTCAATTGAGTTCTCCAAAATTGCCCCATATAGAGTGTGTCTGTGTGAGTGAGTGTGTGCCCAGCGATGGATTGGCGCCCTGTCCTGGGTGTATCTGCCCAGCGCCCGAGACCTTCTCCCCCCCTGGATTACAGGTGACCATCGGCCTTCAGAACTTTTTGGCGCTGGGCATATACACCCAGTGCTTACACTCTGTCACTCAGACACTATATAAGGGCAATTTAGAGCAGCCAATTGACCTTGAATCCATGTGTTTGGGCTGCAGGATGAAACCAGAGAACCTGGGGGAAAACCACATGGACGCGGGAGAACATGGAACATGGAAACTCCACCCAGATCGGGATTCAAACCTGGATCCCCAGCGCTGAGAGGCGGACGTGCTGACCACCACGCCGTCGAAGCCTCTGAAGGTCAGAGTTATTAGTTATTAATTATGTCCACAGAACATAAAGACTTTAATATGTTATGCATTAAAATAAACATGATCTTAAGGTCAGTAGCCAAAGCCTTCAAACATTAAAACGCTTCAGGGAGCACGATGACCACTCAGCTCTGACCAGTCCAGTAATTAAGCCTGAGCCACTGTTAGGAAACATTAGCGGTGGGAATGAGGCATGCCCTGCTCTGATTTATCGCTCCATTTCCATTCAGAAAATGAGAATGGATCTGTGATCGGAGTCTCGATAAGCAAAGGCACACGGGTTCAGCGAGCATGCCAGCTTCAAACATCCAGCAGCGCTGCACTCACAGAAATAAACGTCTAAAAACACGGACGTGTTGAGGAGAACGGCGGGTGGAACATAAAGTCGCCTGCAAAACCACCAAATCCGAACGTTTACATCTTACTAAAATGGATTTGAGGTACAGAGTGTGACGTCACAATGAATCCATGTGTATAGAGCCGTGTGGAGGCCATCCATCCATCCATTATCTTCTGCTTTATCCGATATTAGGGTTGCGGGGGGGGGGGGTTCCCCATGCCCATCCAGGGGAGAACGTCTCGGGCGCTGGGCAGATACACCCAGGACAGGGTGCCAATCTATCGCTGGACACACACTCACTCACACAGACACACTCTATATGGGGCAATTTGGAGAACTCAATTAACTTGATCCATGTTGTTGGACTGTGGGAGGAAAGCGGAGAACCCGGAGGAAACCCACGCGGACACGGGGAGAATGGGACTGAATGAAACATGCGAATTCAATATTTGAGAGCTCAGTCCCAAATCTTTTGTCCATAATGTTCATTCATTCATTCATTCATTCATTATCTTCCGCTTTATCCTCTATTAGGGTCGCAGGGGGTGGGTGAGGGGGGGTTCCCCATGCCCATCCAGGGGAGAACGTTTCGGGCGCTGGGCAGATAGACCCAGGACAGGGCGCCAATCTATTGCTGGGCACACACTCACTCACACAGACACACTCTATATGGGGCAATTTGGAGAACTCAATTGACTTGATCCATGTTTTTTGGACTGTGGGAGGAAACCGGAGAACCCAGAGGAAACCCACGCGGACACGGGGAGAATGGGACTGAATGAAACATGCGAATTCAATATTTGAGAGCTCAGTCCCAAATCTTTTGTCCATAATGTTCATTCATTCATTCATTCATTCATTATCTCCCACTTTATCCTCTATTAGGGTCGCGGTGGGGTTCCCCATGCCCATCCAGGGGAGAACGTTTCGGGCGCTGGGCAGATAGACCCAGGACAGGGCGCCAATCTATTGCTGGGCACACACTCACTCACACAGACACACTCTATATGGGGCAATTTGGAGAACTCAATTGACTTGATCCATGTTTTTTGGACTGTGGGAGGAAACCGGAGAACCCGGAGGAAACCCACGCGGACACGGGGAAAACATGGAAACTCCACCCAGATGTGGATTCGAACCAGGAATCCTTAGCGCTGAGAGGAGAACATGCTAAACCACTAAGCCACCGTGCCGCCAGCATTAAAATACTATATATTATATATATATCTTGATTCATTCATTATCTTCCGCTTTATCCTCTATTAGGATCGCGGGGGGGTTCCCCATGCCCATCCAGGGGAGAACGTCTCGGGCGCTGGGCAGATACACCCAGGACAGGGCGCCAATCCATCACTGGGCACACACTCACTCTCTCACACACACACACTCTATATGGGGCAATTTGGAGAACTCAATTGACTTGATCCATGTTTTTTGGACTGTGGGAGGAAACCGGAGAACCCGGAGGAAACCCACGCGGACACGGGGAGAACATGGAGACTCCACCCAGATGGGGATTCGAACCGGGAATCCCTAGCGCTGAGAGGAGAACATGCTAAACCACTAAGCCACCGTGCCGCCCCCGTGTGGAGCCATTTTGTTAAATCATTTATTATCTCTCTGTCCATCTGAAAGCTGTGTGGTGACTGCGGGCGGACAGGCGGAGGTGATAAGGTACCTTTCCCATCTCGTACTCAGAATCCAGACACAGACGGAGGTTTCCACCGATCCAGTCTCAGGGGATTTATTAATGACCGTTAATCCTGCCCGCTGTCCTCCGTTGATACCCCTTATTGCCATGGCTACTATCTTCTTATCATGAAAGAGCAGCAAATTGTCCTCTCCGTTGTTTTGGAATATTACTGATGATTTTCGTTATGGATCCAGCTCGGTGTCGTCCTCACTGGTCAGGATTATAAGCTTATAACCCCCGCTGACCGTTCAGCTGGACGTGTGGGTCAGTCTGCTCCTGCGAAAACAGCTATCTCGGTCGTGGAGGTGCCCTGAATCTTCCATCCATCCATTATCTTCCGCTTTATCCTCTATTAGGGTCGGGGGGGGGCACATGCAGGGGAGAACATTTCGGGCGCTGGGCAGATAGACCCAGGACAGGGCGCCAACCTATCGCTGGGCACACACTCACTCACACAGACACACTCTATATGGGGCAATTTGGAGAACTCAATTGACTTGATCCATGTTTTTGGACTGTGGGAGGAAACCGGAGAACCCGGAGGAAACCCACGGGGACACGGGGAGAACATGGAAACTCCACCCAGATGGGGATTCGAACCGGGAACCCCTAGTGCTGAGAGGAGAACATGCTAAACCACTAATCCACCGTGCCGCCAGACCGTATTCATTCATTCATTCATTATCTCCCGCTTTATCCTCTATTAGGGTCGCGGTTGGGTTCCCCATGCCCATCCAGGGGAGAACGTTGTGGGCGCTGGGCAGATACACCCAGGACAGGGCGCCAATCCATCGCTGGGCACACACTCACTCACACAGACACACTCTATATGGGGCAATTTGGAGAACTCAATTGACTTGATCCATGTTTTTGGACTGTGGGAGGAAACCGGAGAACCCGGAGGAAACCCACGGGGACACGGGGAGAACATGGAAACTCCACCCAGATGGGGATTTGAAGCGGGAATCCCTAGTGCTGAGAGGAGAACGTGCTAAACCACTAAGCCACCGTGCCGCCCTCCCAGAATCTTAAGATTGATTTTTGAAAGCAGGTCATGGCTGAATTGGATGGAGTGAAAGCTCATAAAGTTCATTATGTTTAAATCAGGGGGCGGCACGGTGGCTTAGTGGTTTAGCATGTTCTCCTCTCAGCACTAGGGATTCCCGGTTCGAATCCCCATCTGGGTGGAGTTTCCATGTTCTCCCCGTGTCCGCGTGGGTTTCCTCCGGGTTCTCCGCTTTCCTCCCACACTCCAAAAACATGGATCAAGTCAATTGAATTCTCCAATGGAGACTCAATGAAAACTCCACCCAGATGGGGATTTGAACCGGGAACCCCTAGTGCTGAGAGGAGAACGTGCTAAAGCACTAATCCACCAGACCGTATTCAAAAGGTCCAGAAAATCCTGTGATGTCATCATGTTTTATTGAACTTCATCTGGTCGTGCAGCACGCCGGACGCTTTTAGACGTCTGAACGCAGGCCGGCTGAATCAGAGCGTGCCATTGGCTGTAGGAGGCACGGAGCCGCGCTGAACTTTCACGACGGAGACAACCGACAATTTTTAACACATCCCACAGTTCGGGACCGACGCGGCGGCTCCGTGCTATTTCTGTTCGGTCATTCATTCGTTCATTCAGACTCGTGTTCCTCTCACACGCTCATTCCCGTCATTGTTTCGTGGAACGGTACTTTCTGTCCTCTAAGACACCCTCACAGCGCTAAATAAAACCAATTCGCTCTGCCTCATGCACTAAATATAGAACCAAAGTGTGGGAAAGCCCCGTTTCACTTCACAAGGTGGCAGCTCTTTTTCAGGACCGCATGGAGGCTGGAGGACGGAGACGCTGGCAGGCAGATGCAGTGAGCAGTGAGGCAGTGAGCAGGAGGATGAAACGGAGGAGACGCTTCAGATGTTTATATTTAAGATAGACATCCATAAGAGAACAGCAATCAACGGTTCGGGGTTCATCAGGCGCTGATTGTTTTCTGCATTGTTTGCTTTGCTCCTGAGATCTCTGCATATTTTAATCATTCATTCATTCATTCATTATCTCCCGCTTTATCCTATATTAGGGTCGTGGTGGGGTTCCCCATGCCCATCCAGTGGATAACGTTTCGGGCGCTGGGCAGATACACCCAGGACAGGGCGCCAATCTATCGCTGGGCACACACTCACTCACACAGACACACTCTATATGGGATAATTTGGAGAACTCAATTGACTTGATCCATGTTCTTGGACTGTGGGAGGAAAGCGGAGAACCCGGAGGAAACCCATGCAGACACGGGGAGGACATGGAAACTCCACCCAAATAGGGATTCGAACCGGGAATCCCTAGTGCTGAGAGGAGAACGTGCTAAACCACTAAGCCAGCGTGCTGCCTTAATCATATATATATATACATTTACATTTACATTTGGGTCATTTATTGGACGCTTTTATCCAAAGCAACTTACAAGGGTGAGCACAGGGTTCATCACAACATCCCTGGAGCAATGAGGGTTAAGGGTCTTGATCAAGGACCCACACTGGTAACTTCAGGGGACCTGGGATTTGAACCCCCAACCTTCAGATTGATAGCCCAATGCCCTAACCACTGAGGTACTGCGCCCTATATATATATATATATATATATATATATATATATATATATATATATATATATATATATATATATATATATATATATTCATTCATTCATTATCTCCCGCTTAATCCTCTATTAGGGTCGCGGTGGGGTTCCCCATGCCCATCCAGGGGAGAAGGTCTCGGGCGCTGGGCAGATAGACCCAGGACAGGGCGCCAATCCATCGCTGGGCACTCACACAGACACACTCTATATGGGGCAATTTTGATAATTCAATTAACTTGATCCATGTTTTTGGACTGTGGGAGGAAACCGGAGAACCCGGAGGAAACCCACGCAGACACGGGGAGAACATGGAAACCGGGGATTCGAACCTAGCGCTGAGAGGCGAACGTGCTAACCACTAAGCCACCGTGCCGCCTATATATATATATATATATATATATATATATATATATATATATACACACACATATACAGTATATATATTCTCCGGTTTCCTCCCACAGTCCAAAAACATGGATCAAGTCAATTGAGTTCTCCAAATTGCCCCATTTATAGTGTGTTTGTGTGTTTGTCTGTGTGAGTGTGTGCCCAGCGATAGATTGGCGCTCTGTCCTGGGTCTCTCTGCCCAGCGCCCGAGACGTTCTCCCCTGGATGGGCATGGGGAACCCCCCCCCGCGACCCTAATAGAGGATAAAGCGGAAGATAATGAATGAATGTATCCAAAACACACTCAAGCACAGGGAGGACATGCCGACACCTCACACAAACTTCACAGTAAGAACCACTAACCTCTGCACCGCTCTGCTGCCTCTCCATCATTGAAACATTGGACATTTGCATAGCGAGAGACAGAGAGAGAGGAGCAAACGTGTGACCCTTATTTTCATCCAAAATTTTAAAGCCAGGACAAAATGCCAGGATCCTGTTTGGTTCGCGGTGCAGCGGAACAAACCGGCGGCAGTGCAATTATTTGCTTATTTTCTGACAACACGCACGGCGAGATAACCGTGACTTGGCGGCTTCATTTAAAACTCTTATCGGTCTGCCCTTTATTGTCGAGATCACGACTTTGAAAACATCCCCGCTAATAACACGCGCCGATAACATCACGAAATGTAGGACGCCGACGCGATTAAATCAGTCATTTGGATTTATAAGATGCTTATTTAGAGCTTTAAGGCACTCTGATGTCACAGCGTTTGAGTTCGGGGGCTGTTTGAGCCCCTGAATATGTTCTTATCTGGAATGGAATTGGAAACCATCATTACGGGATGTTTTACGAACAGCAAACGAGAGGAGAACTACAGAGGATACAGAGGATTGTGAGGTCTGCAGAGAAGATCATTGGATGCTCTCTACCCACCCTGAAGGATCTACACAGCTCTCGTTGTCTGCAGAGAGCTCACAAAATTATTACAGACAATTCTCACCCCGGTCACCGTCTCCTAGAACTGCTACCATCAGGTCGACGTTACAGAGCGATAAAAACAAAAACAAACCGGCTCAGAAATAGCTTTTACCCAACCGCGGTACGAACACTAAATGGTGCATTGTACATTTTTTACAGTCATAATTCACTCTTGAACGTGCAATAAATTTTTTTTTTAAAGTGCAATATATAAATACAAATTCAACTCAGGTTGTACATTCTTATACAATATTGTAAATAAATTGTAATTTTTTTTTTGTAAATTGTAAATTATAGTGTACTCTTTTGAATCTCTTTATCTGTGTAAATTTAAGTATGTGACACCGAAAAGTATGGCACCTAAATTTCGTTATAACTGGTATAATGACAATAAAGATATTCTGATTCTGATTCTGATTCTGAGAGGAGAAGACGGATCACGGAGCGTGTGTCGTTCTGCAAAGCATGAAATGTTTACTCCGCTATTACGAATGAAGAAAGCTCTCACGAGGACCTGAGAGCTTTAATATCTGTCGTAGGTGCGAGTGCGCTGATCTCCCGTTTTTGCCTGAAGCCATAAAAATTCGTTACGTCTTGATGAAGCTGAAATAACGAGCTGGAAGGAGACAGAAAGCATGTTGTCGCTACATACGGAAGCCTGAGGCGCTTCGTCAGACCGAGACGTGGTTTGTGAATGAGTGAAATTTTCATTCAGGAGCTCAGAGAGAGACAGAGAGACACTGAGAGAGAGACAGAAAGAGAGACAGAGAGAGAGAGAGAGAGACATGTTTGAAAAATGGAAGATGAAAGGTTAGTATGAAGGTTTAATAGTTAAAATCCCGTTCATCTGTTTGATTGAAGGATCGCTGGCCTTGAGGACGTGTACAGTCTTCTGTCGATTGCGATTTATTATTATTTTTTCACCAAAGTCGTCAGGATTCCAAACTTAATTACAAATCGAGGGTAAATGGGGGCTGTGAGGACGGGGGCATTAAGGCCATGAGTCGAACGAGGAGCTTGTTATTGTGCTTCCAGTGGAACAAAATGTTATTTCAACAGGACCTTGATGCAAAACAACCAAGAATGGACCTGGGATAGGACACAAAGTGCAGATGGGTGGTTGCCATGTCCTTCCTGTGTCTGTGTGGGTTTCCTCCGGGTTCTCCAGCTTCCTCCCACGGTCCCAAACCTTGGATTCAAGGTAAATTGGCTGCTATAATTTGCCCCCTGGGTGGCACGGTGGCTTAGTGGTTTAGCACGTTCGCCTCTCAGCGCCAGGAATTCCCAATCTGGGTGGAGTTTCCATGTTCTCCCCGTGTCCGTGTGGGTTTCCTCCGGGTTCTCCGGTTTCCTCCCACAGTCCAAAAACATGGATCGAGTCAATTGAATTCTCAAAATTGCCCCATATAGAGTGTGTCTGTGTGAGTGAGTGAGTGTGTGCCCAGCGATGGATTGGCGCCCCGTCCTGGGTGTATCTGCCCAGCGCCCGAGACGATTCTCCCCTGGATGGGAATGGGGAACCCCACCACGACCCTAATAGAGGATAAAGAGGAAGATAATGAATGAATGAATTTGCCCCCTGTACATTGCCCATACATAGTGAATGGGTGTGTGCCCAGTGATGGATTGGTACCCTGTCCTGGGTGTATCTGCCCTGTGCCCAAAACGTTCTCTTCTGAATGGGCATTGGGGAACCGCCGATGTGCACTCTCTCCACACTCCATACTTGCACACAGACCATAAGCTGAACCTTAAGCAGATGCTCACCTTTCCCACGCCCTCGGTTGTGCTTACAGACCCCAGGGCAGCATTTGTTTGTCCGTGCCGCTGCCACAGCACAGTGTCGCCCTCTGAAATATTGCCCTTTGAAGTTTTTCATACAGACTTTAGAATTTATAATTAATGAGACTCCTTTAAATGTAAATCTTGCTCCCTTTGCTTAAACATAACTCAACTTTCTTATAATAATATTAACAGTAAGGCGGCACGGTGGCTTAGTGGTTTAGCACGTTCTCCTCTCAGCGCTAGGGATTCCCTGTTCGAATCCCCATCTGGGTGGAGTTTCCATGTCCTCCCTGTGTCCGCGTGGGTTTCCTCTGGGTTCTCCGGTTTCCTCCCACAGTCCAAAAACATGGATCAAGTCAATTGAATTCTCCAAATTGCCCCATATAGAGTGTGTCTGTTTGAGTGAGTGTGTGCCCAGCAATAGATTGGCGCCCTGTCCAGCACCCGAGACGTTCTCCCCTGGATGGGCATGGGGACCCTAATATAGGATAAAGCGGGAGATAATGAATGAATGAATGAATGAATATTTAGAATAAACACTATAGCGGGGCGGCACGGTGGCTTAGTGGTTTAGCATGTTCTCCTCTCATCGCTAGGGATTCCTGGTTCGAATCCCCATCTGGGTAGCGTTTCCATGTTCCATGTTCCATCCTGTGTCCGTGTGGGTTTCCTCCGGGTTCTCCGGTTTCCTCCTACAGTCCAAAAACATGGATCAAGGTGAATTGAGTTCTCCAAATTGCCCCATATAGAGTGTGTCTGTGTGAGTGAGTGAGTGAGTAGTGAGTGTGTACTCGGTGATAGTTCGGCGCCCTGTCCTGGGTGTATCTGCCCAGCACCCGAAACGTTCTCCCCTGGATGGGCATGGGGAACCCACACCATGATCCTAATATAGGATAAAGCGGAAGATAATGGATGGATGAGGTGAACTTTAAGGTTTTTTGTTTTAATGCGAAGGCGGCACGGTGGCTTATTGGTTTAGCACGTTCACCTCTCAGCACTAGGAGTTTTCATGTTCCATGTTCCATCCCGTGTCCGTGTGCGTTTCCTCCGGGTTCTCCGGTTTCCTCCCACAGTCCAAAAACATGGATCAAGTCAATTGAATTCTCAAAATTGCCCCAAATAGAGTGTGTCTGTGTGAGTGAGTGTGTGCCCAGCAATGGATTGGCGCCCTGTCCTGGGTGTATCTGCCCAGCGCCAGAAACGTTCATCCCTGGATGGGCATGGGGAACCCCCCCCCCCATGATCCTAATATAGGATAAAGTGGAAGATAATGGATGGATGAGGTAAACTTTAAGGTTTTTTGTTTTAATGCGAAGGCTTAGTGGTTTAGCACGTTCGCCTCTCAGCGCTAGGGATTCCCGGTTCGAATCCCCATCTGGGTGGAGTCTCCATGTTCTCCCCGTGTCCGCGTGGGTTTCCTCCGGGTTCTCCGGTTTCCTCCCACAGTCCAAAAACATGGATCATGTCAATTGAATTCTCAAAATTGCCCCATATAGAGTGTGCTTGAGTAGTGAGTGTGTGCCCGGTGATAGTTCGGCGTCCTGTCCTGGGTGTATCTTCCCAGCGCCCGAAACGTTCTCCCCTGGATGGGCATGGGGAACCCCCCCCCCATATAAAGCGGGTGATAATGGATGAATGAATGTCTTAATGCGAGTCTGCGTGTCTCACATCCACCTGCAAAAGTTCTGAACTTTGGATCATTGGGGGTTTATCTCGGGTTTTGGGAAGTTGTTGGGGATTTCTTTGATTTCTAATCCTCCTGTCACGTCATCCGAGACAGAGCACGTGACGGAGGTGACGCTGACTTATTAAGCCTGACTTATTAAGCCTGACTTATTAAATCCCAGCCTCGCTCCTGGCTCCTCGTCCCGGCGGCGCGGCGGCGCGGCGGCGCGGCTCCTCCAGTGCGCATGATACTGCGGCGGCGGCGGCGGCGGCGGCTCTCGCTCTCCCGCGCCGCAACTCACCTTGAAGCCGCACCGAGCGCCTTTTACTTCAAGAGCGACGCCGCGGAGGCCAATCCCCGCCCCCCCCGTCCGCCCACGTCGGCCAATGAGACGTCAGCGGGGGCGGTGCCAGGGAGCTAAATTCTGGGCTCTTGGCTTTTTTTGCGCCGGTGTCGCTCTCCATCCGAAGGCGCGTCGGGCCGCCTCGCGCTGGTGCAGGTGCTCTGACTCCGAGAGAGAGAGAGAGAGAGAGAGAGAGAGAGAGAGAGAGAGAGAGTCAGAGCCGGGGAGTCAGAGAAGGATGCAAATAGGAGCGAAGGGGGATGAAGAAGGGCGAGAATGAAGGAGAGCGCCGGAGGAAAGAGTGCAGGGAGTGAGGAGTGAGCGGGCTCGGCTCGGCTGGCTGGCTGGCTGGCGTCCTGGGGGCTCGTCGTCTGAAGAGAGATTTCTTTTCTTTTTTCCTTTCTTTTTTTTTTTTTTTTTTTTTTTTTTTTTTTTTTTTTTTTTGGAGGGGGCGCTTTGAGATACGATGAGCTCTCCTACTGGCCGGCGATAGTACTATGATTTGGTATGTGGCCACTTTGATAGCAAGTGTGTTCTGCGCCCGAGGAACGGCCGCTCAAGGTGAGTTGAAGTGCAACGTTTAAATGTCCTTCCTGCGCGAGTTGCGCTCCGTCTCGTGACGCTCCGCAGTCCCGCGCGTCCGACCTTTTAAAAAACGGCAGCGCGGCTGCCATCAACCGGGCCGCCCCGCTGCCTCCGAACGCTCCCCCAATTACTTTGGCACCGGAGTGGCAACTCCGAAGTGTCTCTGCACCTGTGCACCTGTTATAGCGCCATGATGTCATCCATCCTCAGCCGTGCACTGCCTCACCGTGAGTGTGGCGAGGGTTCATAAATGTTCATAAATGTTCATAATGTTCATAAATGTTCATAAATGTTCATAATGCTGCTGAATGGCATGTAGACATCAGACATCATTTCTTTTCCCCTTCCCCGGCTGTTTGCTACTTATTAAAGTCTTGAAGGACTTTTTTTGTCTTTAGGGAGATGATGCAGGGCTCAGGTGTTTGCTGTAGGGTCTGATGAGACGCTTTTTTTTTTTTGGGGGGGGGGGGGGGGTTCAGCTCAGAATAACCGACTGAAATGACAAAAATAGAGGGGCAATCTATCTATTCAAATCGAGCACATCGGCGTCGCTGCGAGTTGTAGTTATGAACGTCTCCACCAGAGGGCTTTAGCTTTTTTCTTTCTTTTTTTTTTTTTTTTTTTTTTTTTTTTTTTTTTTTTTTTTTTCTTTTTTTTTGTTGCAGGCAGTCAACTTCAAGTGGGACAAATGCTGATCTGTACAAATGAATGTGAGCCTTGCATTTCTTTTCTTTTTTTTTTTTTTTTAATTATTTTTTTTAATGGACCCCTCCAGACCTCTGGCATTCAGCCCCATCCACCCCAAAAAAAGCTCTTTTGGACTTCTAGCCGTGTGAATTTATCCATTCATGGCCCTGCATGCGTCACACCGGCCCCGCGTCGCCCTCCCGTGTGACACGCCGACCCTGGCCACGCTGCCGAAGCCTCCACCTTCTGCTCTGACGCTGCTGTTTCATGCTGTCTGCTGGCAAACGCGGCTCGCCGACTCTAAGCCTGGGTTGTCGCCAGGGCTTGGCTCCGCGCTCTGGCTCTTTTCTTTCCGCGCCGTCGACACAAACGAAGCAAAGCGGCGTCGTGAGCTGATGAGCCGGTCAGGACGTGAGCCGCTCACTGGACACCTCGCGGCCAAACGCGCCACTTGTTGAAGCATTTACTCTCGAAGGCCTTAAACGCGCCATATCATAAGTTTGCGAGATGGATTCCTCTGCCTGAAGGAGGTCCGTGTTGCTGAGGGTAGTTGCCGGGGCAGTTGGTGGCAGACCCCGTGGACAGGCGGCGTAGTGGACAGAATACATGACCAGACTCGAGGTCATTGGGTTCTCGCCGTTTAAGCATTCAGTCGGGGCATTCAGCCATTCGCTCTTGAGATAAACTTTGGGACGTGGTGGTGTAGAACGTCATAATGAGAGCCGGCAGCCGGCGTGATCGCGGGGTTCCACCGTCCTGAACGTCTTGTCCTCTCGTGGTCCTGGTCCTGAAGACTGGGAAGTCTCTTTATTGGCTTTTGGGGGATAAAGATGATTTATGATGCCGGCTTTCCGACCAAATCAAACGCTGCTGAAAAACTGCAGAATGGTATGAGAGGCGGCGGCACGGTGGCTTAGTGGTTTAGCACGTTCTCCTCTCAGCGCTAGGGATTCCCAGTTCGAATCCCCATCTGGGTGGAGTCTCCATGTTCTCCCCGTGTCTGCGTGGGTTTCCTCCGGGTTCTCCGCTTTCCTCCCACAGTCCAAAAACATGGATCAAGTCAATTGAGTTCTCGAAATCGCCCCATATAGAGGTGTATAGGTGTATCTACCCAGCGCCCGAAACGTTCTCCCCTGGATGGGCATGGGAAACCCCCCCCCACCCCCCGCGACCCTAATAGAGGATAAAGCGGAAGATAATGGATGAATGAATGAATAATTGTGAGGGTATCAGTTCATTTGTGGTGCTGGTCCAAATCTCTGATTATTCAGAGGGTTGCTTGAGGAAGGGCATCATGTTCACCACTGCGCATATACAGTAGGTCGAATATAGGAGCTTCTTCATGGTGGTGCCCCCTATTGGTGGCTCATTGCCACCTTACAACAAGGAGGCACTGGCTTTAAAACCAGGTCAGGCTGGAATTAGTGAGGCTCAGTCGTACCTAGATGTGAATGTGCTGAGTGTTTGCTCTGCGTGGGCCGGTGACCTGTCCTCGGTATCAGTGTGGGAGTCCCGAGAGTGCAACTTTCTCTCCTGATGTAACGAGTCTGTGCGAAGTCCCCACAATGCGTGAAAACACATTGGCTTGCCAATTATTTGCCCAAAATAACGAGTTTGAATGAAATTGCTAGGCTTTGCGCTCCTCTCCCGCCCGAGTTAATGCCACCTGCTGGCTGATGCAGGTGATGCAGGTTCGGCGATTTGCACAGATGAGTGCGAGGCGGCATAATAATTAGGCGACTTGTGGCTCCACGATCCCAAAGGTTCTTAGGGAAATTAAAACCCTAAGTCAGAATGAACGTAACTAAACCTTTAATGCTCTGTAGCTCAGAAGCTTCTTTGGTGTCGAGGTTCGTTCGGCTTCATTAAACGACTCCCCACAAGTTCCGGGGACCCGCGGTGCCACCGTCTTTATTACTTTTAATACACCTGCCCCACCTCAGCTGATTAGGCCGTTGGTAATGAAGTGGGAAGACCTGATACCGTACAGGACGCCGCGTCCCCTAAGACTGTGCTGCTGGAAAAGCCTTTATGCGTCCCTTCATCCCCTCCTCCTGTGGAGTGAGCATCTCCGCTAACTCTGCACCATGCCTGGATTTCATTTCCCCACTCTCAGCACTTCAAAGGCCATTTCCTGTCTCCGTAACACTTTCTCCTGAGCAGTCTGTCTCTAGCCCGATGCCATCGCCCGGCGGAGGAGCCCGTGTTCCCAGCAGATCTCCCGGAGGGACGTCGGGAAACTTTGATTAATTTCGCAGAAGGACGTTTAAACCTTTTAAAGCTCCGGATCTCGTTTTTTTTTTTTCTTTCATCGGCAGAGTTCTGACGTCTTTCAGGTCATTCTCAGTTTCACAGGACGCTTATGAAAGAGTCTGCGCCAAAGCTCACTTTAGATTCATTCATTCATCCGTTATCTTCCGCTTTATCCTCTATTAGGGTCGCGCGGGGGGGGGGTTCCCCATGCCCATCCAGGGGAGAACGTCTCGGGCGCTGGGCAGATAGACCCAGGACAGGGCGCAATCCATCGCTGGGCACACACTCACTCACACAGACACACTCTATATGGGGCAATTTGCAGAACTCAATTGACTTGATCCATGTTTTTGGACCGTGGGAGGAAACCGGAGAACCCGGAGGAAACCCACGCGGACACGGGGAGAACATGGAAACTCCACCCAGATGGGGATTCGAACCGGGAATCCCTAGTGCTGAGAGGAGAACATGCTAACCACTAAGCCACCGTGCCGCCGAGAAGAAAAATTCATTCATTCATTCATTCATTCATTCATTATCTTCCGCTTTATCCTCTATTAGGGTCGCGCGGGGGTTCCCCATGCCCATCCAGGGGAGAACGTTTCGGGCGCTGGGCAGATAGACCCAGGACAGGGCGGCAATCTATCGCTGGGTACACACTCACTCACACAGACACACTCTATATGGGGCAATTTGGAGAACTCAATCGACTTCATCCATGTTTTTGGACTGTGGGAGGAAACCGGAGAACCCGGAGGAAACCCACGCAGACACGGGGAGAACATGGAAACTCCACGCAGATGGGGATTCGAACCGGGAATCCCTAGCGCTGAGAGGAGAACATGCTAAACCACTAAGCCACCGTGCCGCCCCACTTTACATTCAGACAATTAGAAGTGGTGAGTTAAGGTCATGGTCATCACTGAGTTAGGACGGTCACTCCATCGTACACCCCCCCCCCTGGTGAGGGCGATGCCCCAGGCCTCAGTCCAGCAGAGCCATCGTTGGAAACAGAGTTAGGATGTGAGAGCAGATTCAAAGTTTATCCCGTGGACCTTGACCTGGAGTCAGGACCTGGTGTGGAATGTATAGTGGACGTGGTGCTCAGTGGTCAGGGTGTTGGGCTCTCAATCTGAAGGTTGGGGGTTCAAATCCCAGGTCCACTGATGTTGACCTTGAGCGAGAACCTTAACCCTCATTGCTCCAGGGATGTTGTGATGAACCCTGTGCTCACCTTGTAAGTCGCTTTGGACAAAAGCGTCCAATAAATGACCAAAATGACCAAATGGACCCACCTGATCCTTCCATTCGGCCTCTGAATGCCCGGTGTAAGGAACAGCAGACGTGTTGGCAGGTTTCTTCTGAAGCATCACTCACGTTCTCGTCCCGTCCTCGTTCCTGACACCGTGCTCTACGTCCAGCCGCGTCCTGTCCGTCCGATTCGTCTGTAGTTACTGTACCGCTGGGCGTCCGACCCGCCGCTACCCTTCGCTTCAACAAAATCCATCGGCGTTGGTGACAGCCAGCTGGAACGCCGAGTGAAACCTGACTCATCGCTTTCCTCCGCCGTCACTCAAAAACGGTCCGGCCTTTTTTCGGGACGAAGCCGTGAGATTAAGACGTCTCTGAAAGGCGATGTTCCGTGACGGATTCTAAAGGCTCCTGTGGAATCCGGTGAATTATTCATGGCTTGCGTGCTTGTAGTTGTTAAGGTCAGAACGATTCCTATTTTTAGATTCATGGAAAGACCAAGAGACGCGGCCCTGTGCCTTTTTCTCTTAATGCTGAACAAATGGACGCGGTGTGACGGACGCTGCTGCACCTGCAGGACTCGGCGTCATCTTATACACCTGTGCTAACGAACACTGTTACGTTCCATAAAAACGGTCACAAGTCGGCGGTTTCGTTCCAAAATAATTTAGTACATTTTACTGAATAGACAGTGTAAAATATCAAACAATGAAAACATGGACGATACTAGGGGTGAGCTGCAATATTCGCTGATTCGACGATTCGATTCGGAGAACCGTAGTCGACTGTGAACCTCATAGTCGAATGTACCATTTTGACCACATGGGGGCGCCCATGGCTGCTGCTAAGCATTAGTTTTTACATGAAATGTCTTTGTTTTCGTTATATATATATATATATAGCCTTTTGTCAAATTAAATCATCCTAATTTCTAGAAAAAAAAACAAACAAAAAAAAGTTTTCTTTTGTTAGTAAAACAAGTAAAATATATAAAAAAAATATTTAAAAAAAAACTACGCCCTTAGCGCCATCTTGTGGTGAAATTTTAACTTATTCGACTATTAGTCGACTGTAGGGAAAATCTGACGAATCAGATTCGACTATGAAAATCTTTAGTTGAATACAGCCCTAGACGATAGCAACCCGTTGCTATCCCCCGAGAGCTCTGCCCGAAGTCCTCTCGTTCGTCCATTTAAGTCCTTCAGGAGGGTGTGACCTGCTTCTTCTGTGTGTGTTCATGTGTACATTGACCAAAACATCTCTATCTTCTAACCCATCTGGTCCTGCTTTCTGCCCCCCTCAGGGGTACGAATTTATGACAGGTTCTTGTTGGCGGTCCCATTATTCAAAACTCTCCGCTGACCCTGCAACCGGACATTCATACTCTTTCCCATGCTCCTTCATCAAATGGTCATTTTCTCTGTTCCCTGAACTATTCGACTCATCATGAGTTTTACTAAATTATTACTTTTACTAAATTACTTAAAAGTATTATAAAAATCTAACGAATACGAATAATACGATTTTGTCTTCGTCTATGTAGTTAATGTGCGTGCATGAGGACACGGCACGTGCATGAGGACACGGCACGGGAGCCGAAGACGATGCTCTGTGTTTAAATGTTCTTGTAGAGCCGGAGTGTTAATGAGCCACGGGCTTCTAATGAGCTTTATGAATATTCATTACAGTATTTTAAATGCTGAAGCGAATAGTCTGAATACAATAGACTAAATAATAACGTGAACTCGGATTGCAGGCGCGGTGGTGAGGGGGATTTGCGCTCGTGTTTATTTCAAAGTCATTTCATTTGATTATTAAGCGGCGTCTCTGACACATTTATTATTTTAAGCTGTTTAATTAAGTTTTTTTTTGTGATTAGAAGCAAACTGAGCTACAGTGAACTAAATGCACGTTCAGGTATTCCTTCACTCCTGCAGTTATTACCTTTTCATTCATTCATTATCTTCCGCTTTGTCCCATATTAGGGTCGCGCGGGGGGGGGTTCCCCATGCCCATCCAGGGGAGAACGTTTCGGGCGCTGGGCAGATACAACCAGGACAGGGCGCCAATCCATCGCTGGGCACACACTCACTCACACAGACACACTCTATATGGGGCAATTTTGAGAAATCAATTGACTTGATCCATGTTTTTTGGACTGTGGGAGGAAACCGGAGAACCCGGAGGAAACCCACGCGGACACGGCGAGAACGTGGAAACTCCACCCAGATGGGGATTCGAACCGGGAATCCCTAGTGCTGAGAGGAGAACATGCTAAACCACTAAGCCACCGTGCCGCCCTTCATTCATTATCTTCCGCTTTATCCTCTATTAGGGTCACGGTGGGGTTCCCCATGCCCATCCAGGGGAGAACGTTTCGGGTGCTGGGCAGATACACCCAGGACACACCCAGATACACCCAGCGATAGGTTGGCGCCCTGTCCTGGGTGTATCTGCCCAGCGCCCGAAACGTTCTCCCCTGGATGGGCATGGGGAACCCCACCGCAACCCTAATAGAGGATAAAGCGGGAGATAATGAATGAATGAATGAATGAATTGTGTCACCATATTAAGGTAGAGAGGATGGGGGTGGGGCTAGTGAACTATCCTTATTCATTCATTATCTTCCGCTTCTTTACAGAGTGTGTCTGTGTGAGTGAGCGTGTGCCCAGCGATGGATTGGCGCCCTGTCCTGGGTCTACCTGCCCAGCGCCCGAGACGTTCTTCCCTGGATGGGCATGGGGAACCCCCCCCCCCCCCCCCCCCCCCGCACGACCCTAATAGAGGATAAAGCGGGAGATAATGAATGAATGATTGTAATCAGCTCTGCAGCATCTCAGACCAAAGGCTTTGGGAAGCTGTTCATGTCTTTAATTGTGGCAGCAGATTGTTGGTGGTGTGTGTGTGTGTGTGTGTGTGTGTGTGTGTGTGTGTGTGTGTGACCTCATGGACTCTGTAGGAAGCACACTGACCTCCTCTCTCCTTTTCCCCCCGTCTCCGCCCCTTTCGGCTGGCCGACTTCCTCCTCGGCTCATCTTTCAGCCCATTGATGCAGCGCACTCAGCGTCCTCGCCACCCGGCTCCTCTGCACCCATTAAACATTCATGCCCCAGTCATGAGATACTCTCCTACTGTACACCATCCTGCCCACCAGGAAACTTCCCTCCCCCCTCCGTCCCTCCATCCCTCCCTCCCTCCCTCCATCCCTCCCTCCCTCCCTCCCTCCCTCCCTCCCTCCCTCTCTCCGTCCCTCCCTCCGTCCCTCCGTCCCGCCTCGTTCATTCATCGCACGGTCTCCTTCAAGGCTCAGAGATCAATTCAGGTCCACATTTCCACTTTCTTGCCCAGCGATGGATTGGCGCCCTGTCCTGGGTCTATCTGCCCAGCGCCCGAAACGTTCTCCTCTGGATGGGCATGGGGAACCCCACCGCGACCCTAATAGAGGATAAAGCGGGAGATAATGAATGAATGAATGAATGAATGAATTTCCACTTTCTGTCCTCTCACTTCTCCGTGTCTCACCATATCTGTTAAAATCAGAAGGGCCTTCGGGTCAGGTTGGGCAAACTGCAGCAGACCTCCGTGACGCCTCTTTGGGTCGGGGGACGACGACGGGGACGACACGGACCGTCGCTTTTTGAAGGTTGTGGCGATGGATCACCGTGCCGCAGCTTCGTTTCTGCCCTCGCCCAACTCGTAATAGTGGCTCTTCATTCTGCGCCAATATTCACCCCCTCTGTTCAGAATGAACCTCAGATTTGGGCTATGAATTGGAACTCCGATCTGATCTACACTGCTGTTGGTGATATCCCAACACCCTAACCACTGAGCTACCGCAACTAAACCTGATTGTTATTCGATGCTGCGGCCCCTCCCCCCTTTTTTTTATTTATTTATTTTTTTAAGATCTTTTTTTGTAAGATAATGAATGAATGAATGAATGAATGAATGTTTTTAAGAATTTTTCATCATGTCTTTGGACAGAGCCTCTCGGTGCAGCCCGGCCGGCTCTTCAGCCACACACCTGCTGGATCCATATTTGTATGTAATCGAACCTGTCATCGTTATTTCCAGCAGCTCCCGCTGCAGAGTCAATAGAGTCAGCAGATCTGACTAAATAACTGAGATGGTGGGATGTAGCGTCGACGAACCCAGATCTACGTCCCCGAATCCTGTATATTTTTTTAGAAAAAAATGCTGAGCGAGTCCAATCCTCTCAGCCTTCAACTTTTCTTGAGTGGAGAATCTCAGTAAATCCCCCTCCACTCCCGCAGCAATAACTCTCCAACGTCTCCACCACACTGGAGGCTAAGAGGGAATCTGATTAGAGTGTATGTAGCAGAGACTATGGGTACCACACACACACACACACACACACACACACACACACACACACACACACACGTACGCAGAGCTGAGAAAGACACTAACGCAGTTACTCTGAATGGGCTGTTCATCATGGGGGGGGGGGGGGGGTGACGCTCTGCTGGTGACGTCACGCTGGTCATGCTTTCTACAGAGATACGAAATTAAAACGGGTGTTGTGTCACCAAGGCGGCACGGTGGCTTAGTGGTTTTGCACGTTCTCCTCTCAGCGCTAGGGATTCCCGGTTCGAATCCCCATCTGGGTGGAGTTTCCATGTTCTCCCCGTGTCTGCGTGGGTTTCCTCCGGGTTCTCCGGTTTCCTCCCACAGTCCAAAAACATGGATCAAGTCAATTGAGTTCTCCAAATTGCCCCATATAGAGTGTGTCTGTGTGAGTGAGTGTGTGCCCAGCGATGGATTGGCGCCCTGTCCTGGGTGTATCTGCCCAGCGCCCGAAACGTTCTCCCCTGGATGGGCATGGGGAACCCCACCGCAACCCTAATAGAGGATAAAGCGGGAGATAATGAATGAATGAATGAATTGTGTCACCATATTAAGGTCGAGAGGATGGGGGTGGGGCTAGTGAACTATTCTTATTCATTCATTATCTTCCGCTTTATCCTCTATTAGGGTCGCGGTGGGGTTCCCCATGCCCATCCAGGGTAGAACGTCTCGGGCGCTGGGCAGATAGACCCAGGACAGGGCGCCAATCCATCGCTGGGCACACACTCACTCACACAGACACACACTACATGGGGCAACTTTGAGAATTCAATTGACTTGATCCATGTTTTTGGACTGTGGGAGGAAACCGGAGAACCCGGAGGAAACCCACGCGGACACGGGGAGAACATGGAAACTCCACCCAGATGGGGATTCGAAGCGGGAATCCCTAGCGCTGAGAGGCGAACATGCTAAACACTAAGCCACCGTGCCACTATCCTTATTAACTGTAATAAACCAGCACATTTTACTAGACTGGAGCTTACAGGGGGGCAAAGTAGGACCCTCACCTAGAACTGTTCCACACCCGTATGGGTTTGACTGAGTTACTAAGTCAACATGCAATTTCCACACAGATTAAATCTATCAGCCTTGTGACCTTCTTGCTGTGATATTTGCAACGTCTCCATTGGGCTGCCTTTTTTGGGCGTGGCGTGATGACATGGTACGTGGATGTTGCTTTGATCTTCACCTTTGGTAGTTGTTGTTATTGGATCATTACGAAACTTTAATTACAATATTTAGATGCATGTGGTCATGGACATCATACTGACCCGATCATCGACCACGGCTGAGGCTTCTTCTGAGATCTGTGGGATTCCAGTAATCAAAGCTAACGAACCCCTAATGTGTGCATTACCAATTCAGTGACATCACGGCATTCAGTAAATAAACCTTACTGTTTCCATCAATCAGAATCACGGAGCCCGTAGGTTTCCCCGCTCTGCATTAAGCAGATGTGGCAGATGAGGTTGGGTGTATTGATCAGGGCAGAGTGGTGGAGCTTCGGTGTCCAGTGACCCACTCCAGTGGAAATCTATTGGCATGGCAACCGAAAACACTGCAGCCGTTGGGTCCATTGACAATCGCTTTCAATTAATGGCCCGGTTCAGGCAATAAGTCTGCTTACTGAACCTTCAGTGACACTGCAAACGCCATCTCCATCATCCGTCGTGAAGGTGGTCAGAATGAAAAGCTCATAAATAATTTAACGCCGCTCGTCAGTTGGAAAGCAGTCAGAAGGCTCGACTCCTAAATGAGACCTTAATGGCTTTTGTGGATGTAGATTTCAGGGGGGGGGGGTGGGTTTTCATGCAATTTGGGTCTTTATTAAGGAACCCCTCTGGCTCTCAGTAGCCCTGGTTATAAATGTGATGCTTTGGTTAATGTGATCTAAAGCTACGTTTATATTTAACATCACGGCATCTCCAACCGGAGCAGCACAGTGGGAGCCATTATGGGTTCAGGGCATTTTTGTTTTTTAGGAAAAATGAGTGTTGAGAGGCTGATCCTCTCTGAGGTAAACATCTGGGCACATGAGAGTAGCGCCATCTTAAGTAGGGTTTGGGTATTAGGGGTCGCATGCTCGTCCACTGTACTGTGAACACTTCTTGTGCATGTGCTTTGTTCATTCATTCATTTATTATCTTCCGCTTTGTCCTATTTTAGGGTCGCGGGGAGGGGGGGGGTTCCCCATGCCCATCCAGGGGAGAACGTTTCGGGCGCTGGGCAGATACACCCAGGACAGGGCGCCAATCTATTGCTGGGCACACACTCACACACAGACACACTACACATGGGGCAGTTTAGAGAACTCAATTGACTTGAACCATGTTTTTGGACTATGGGAGGAAACCGGAGAACCCGGAGGAAACCCACGCGGACACGGGGAGAACATGGAGACTCCACCCAGATTGGGGATTCGAACAGGGAATCCCTAGTGCTGAGAGGAGAACATGCTAAACCACTAAGCCACCGTGCCGCCTATGCATGTGCTTTGTTAATTTTATGAAATATTTTTCTTCTCGGCGGCATGGTGGCTTAGTGGTTTAGCATGTTCTCCTCTCAGCACTAGGGATTCCTAGTTCGAATCCCCATCTGGGTGGAGTTTCCATGTTCTCCCCGTGTCCGCGTGGGTTTCCTCCGGGTTCTCCGGTTTCCTCCCACATTCCAAAAACATGGATCAAGTCAATTGAGTTCTCCAAATTGCCCCATATAGAGTGTGTCTGTGTGAGTGAGTGTGTGCCCAGCGATGGATTGGCGCCCTGTCCTGGGTGCATCTGCCCAGCGCCCGAAACGTTCTCCCCTGGATGGGCATGGGGAACCCCCCCCCCCCCCCCCCCGACCCTAATATATAGGATAAAGTGGAAGATAATGAATGAATGAATGAAAGGATTTTTCTTCTCGGTAGCATGGTGGCTTAGTGGTTTAGCATGTTCTCCTCTCGGCGCTGGGGATTCCCGGTTCGAATCCCCATCTGAGTGGAGTTTCCATGTTCTCCCCGTGTCTGCGTGGGTTTCCTCCGGGTTCTCTGCTTTCCTCCCACAGTCCAAAAACATGGTTCAAGTCAATTGAGTGTGCATGTCTGTGTGTGTGTGTGTGTACCCAGCGATAGATTGGTGCCCTGTCCTGGGTGTATCTGCCCAGCGCCCGAAACGTTCTCCCCTGGATGGGCATGGGGAACCCACCCACGACCCTAATAGAGGATAAAGCAGGAGATAATGAATGAATGAATGAATGAATTTTTCTTCTCTGTGCTTTTCCGTCAGCGTTGTTGTGACTCGCGCTGGCTTTACGTCGCTGCAGCGTTTGACCGTAATGCCTCAAATCACTCTAGGCCTCGAAATGAAAGCGGTCCTGAAACGGAGGACACGGCGGAGATGCGGCGCGCCTCGATGTCATTATCCCTGCTTTGATTACTTGGTGGCAATTAAAAAAGCGATAGTCACAGCAGCTTTTAAACCTAATTAGCGAAATCCAATATTTTGTTGCTTTCTCTGCCTGGCTGCATATTGAATCAGGCCCTAACATCGTTACGGTGTCAGATCGCAGCCGAGGCTGGCCGTGAAAATTTGGGGTGGGGAATACGGGGGATAAGACAATGCCCTCTGAAGAGTTCGGAAAAGCTGCATCTTAATCGTATGTCTCCCATCTGGCGGCTAGATTAACCTCGGCAGCCTTGGCAACGCAGGCGCGTAACAGCTGCAGGATATTGAAAAGAGAATTGCCGGCGTTGGGAGATATGAATATGCGTGGCGCAGATTACACGCCGCCAACTCAGAGGCACATTTCTCAGCCGCCTCGCGATCGAGTTGTCATTAAATGCAACGACATTTATACAGCTGCTTTATTCTGACACAGATTCGCCAGCCGGCGCTTGTCCAGCCGTCGCCAGGGCCGAGAGCGCCCCCTCAGGAGGTTCCCCCTCACTCCCCCTCACGAGGGTCTCGGGGGGATGAAGAGGGGATCGGGTTACTTAACCTTAATATCAGCAGATTCACGTCACTGGTACCGTGCTGATCTACTGTACTCCTGAAGGGGGCGTGTTTCTGACGTGCGACTGTATCTATGCAAATATGTTTTCCATGCGCGCTGGCTTAGTGGTTTAGCACGTTCTCCTCTCAGCAATAGGGATTCCCGGTTCGAATGCCCATCTGTGTAGGGTTTCCATGTTCATCCCGTGTCCGCGTGGGTTTCCTCCGGGTTCTCCGGTTTCCTCCCACAGTCCAAAAAAAAATTGACCCATATAGTGTGCCTGGGCGGCATGGTGGCTTAGTGGTTTAGCGCGTTCTCCTCTCAGCGCTAGGGATTCCCGGTTCGAATCCCCATCTGGGTGGAGTTTCCATGTTCTCCCCGTGTCCGCGTGGGTTTCCTCCGGGTTCTCCGGTTTCCTCCCACAGTCCAAAAACATGGATCAAGTCAATTGAAGTCTCCAAATTGCCCCATATAGAGTGTGTCTGTGTGAGTGAGTGTGTGCCCAGCGATGGATCGGCGCCCTGTCCTGGGTGTATCTGCCCAGCGCCCGAGACGTTCTTCCCTGGAGGGGCATGGGGAACCCCACCGCGACCCTAATATAGGATAAAGCGGGAGATAATGAATGAATGGATGTTTTCCATGCTATCAGGGTCTAATAATAACATCATGAATCGTTCAGTTACCCCTGACATGGATGATCGCGCCATATAATAATCTCGTGTCGCTGTTTTATTGTTAGAATTCGTTATGAGGCGCCGATGCTTTGGAGGTGAACCCACATCAGGTGCATCACCAAATCTTTACATCGTAGGGTTAAACTCCCATGAATAGCCTCAGGCCTTCAGCGATCTTGCATTTTCACATTAATTTAAAAAGGTTTTTTTTTTTTTTAATTCTTACAAACTGGATTCATCCCAAGGTCACCTTTTCGCCGCAGCGCCGCAGTCGGACTCACGGCGGCCCGAGAATCTCTTCACGTGACAAACTGTGGAATCCGGAGCGACGGAGGCTATCGATTTCCGAAGAGGTGCAAAGCCAGATAAAAGTTTTGGGCTGTAGAGTGCGTTTAAGGGCAGAGGATGGTGATGCAGAGCCGCTGACCATTTTTGTGAAACCGAAAGCAGACGGATCGGTAATTATTTTCGGGGATTAAAGTGTTGAGCAAACACTAAAATCCAGCAGCTCTCCGGATGAGCTCTCAGCCAAGTCCATAGGGAGCGGTTCTGCATGTATGAGTGTTTTACATATCAGCACCACTCTCTCTCTCTCGCTCTCTCTCTCTCTCTCTCGCTCTCTCTCAGCGGACCAGGAGCGCACTGATCCATCCTCAGCCATCTGCCCCTAATACCCAGCAGCATGCGCAGGAGGCTAACAGGCTCCTCAGAGGAGGGCCCACTTTCCTTTACAACACTGTAGACAGGACGCTGACAACTGATTCAAAATCAAAAGACTTACTGCGGTAGAGCAGGACGTCCCCGAGGTTCTCCCTGTACGTGGCCCGAGGCAGGCACTGCTTTCCATCCATCCATCCATCCATTATCTTCCGCTTTATCCTCTACTAGGGTTGCGGGGGGAGGGTTCCCCATGCCCATCCAGGGGAGAACGTTTCGGGCGCTGGGCAGATACACCCAGGACAGGGCGCCAATCCATCGCTGGGCACACACTCACTCACACAAACACACTCTATATGGGGCAATTTGGTGAACTCAATTGACTTGATCCATGTTTTTGGACTGTGGGAGGAAACCGGAGAACCCGGAGGAAACCCACACGGACACGGGGAGAACATGGAAACTCCACCCAGATACTGGTGGATACTTGGTCCTCCCAAGGTTTCTTCTTTAAATAACAACATAAAAGGGAGTTTTTTTTCCTTGCCACTGTCGCTTCGGCTCGCTCTTTGGGGGATTAAAGGCTTTTCATTCTGTAAAGCTGCTTTGTGACGATGTACTGTTGTAAAAAGCGCGACAGAAATAAATAACTTGAACTTAACTTAAAATAACTTAGATGGGGATTCGAACCGGGAATCCCCAGTGCTGAGAGGAGAACATGCTAAACCACTAAGCCACCATGCCACCCTGCACTGGTTTCCCTTTAAAGCTGAAAGTCAGCGGGTTGAAGACTGTAAATTGCCTTCTAGTTGGGTAAGTGACTTTGTGTCTGCCGTGTGATGGGCTGGTGACCAGTTCAAAGTATACCCCCCTCAGGGTGGGATAGGTATTAGTAGGGTTACTAACAATAAGTATGCAAAACAAGGTGATCTGTCCCGCGATGGGGCTGGTCAGTGTGTATTTTTGGCAGGTCAAGTCAAGTCAAGTAATTTATTTATGTCGCTTTTTACAACAGTACATTGTCACAAAGCAGCTTTACAGAATGAAAAGCCTTTAAACCCCCAAAGAGCGAGCCGAAGCGACAGTGGCAAGAAAAAACCTTTTATGTTGTTATTTAAGGAAGAAACCTTGGGAGGACCAAGACTCAGTGGGGGACTCGTCCTCCTTGAGCAGCCAGGCAGCAACAACAGTGTAGAACAGCCATGTCCAGATACTAAACAAATGGAAAAACTAACAGGGCATCAGGGAGTGAACGATGCTTGGGGTGATGATGGAACCAATGAGAATGAAGGTTTTTAAGGCACCTGCTGATTAAATGGTTGGTATGAGCCACGGTGCTTTGTTCCCTTCACTAACTAATCTTATCGCCATGGTTTCGTCTGTATATAGAGCTCAAAAGCAGATGATAATTAGCTGGATTGCCCGAGGAGAATGATTTGAGAAGCTGTCACGGCTGATCTATCTTTTGCCAATGTGCATTAAAGGTGGCAGAGGGCTCCAGACTGACCGGTCATGTGGTGCGAGCTGATGATAGCTGCATTTCAGATGAGTTCCACACTGCGCTCCATCCTCCCTCACAATCAGAGGCCCATCGACTCTTTGGCTTTGCTCTGTGGTTTATTACGGGGAACTGATTTACGGTTATTTATAACGGCGCAGGGAGGCGCCGCCGCCGCCTTTTTCGCAGGCAGATCATCTGGAAGCGCGTGAGTTTCCGAAGACGACGATTGGAGCAGAGATGACGATGCTCATTAATAACGTTAATTAAAGGCGGAGGGCAGTCTGAGGCCTGGATTCTGCTTTATTTAGACGTCCACAAGGTTACCGGTTCACGGCGCACGGGGAGGGAGCTTCTGAGGACAGAGGTAGAGGGGTGAGATTAAGGTGGTTTTGGAGTTGTACAGAAAGGGATGAGAGGTGGATGTTGGCCGAAGATGCTGAGGATGAAGCCTCCATGTCAGAGGGAGAGAGGAGGTTCGTGGGGGAGGTGCTGAGTATTGTAGAACTACATAGAACATAGAAAGATAAGAACCAGGAGGGTAGGTCTGAAAAGGCTTCCATCCATCCATTATCTTCCGCTTTATCCTCAATATTCGGGGGGGGGGGGTTCCCTATGCCCATCCAGGGGAGAACGTCTCAGGCGCTGGGCAGATAAACCCAGGACAGGTCGCCAGTCTATCGCTGGGCAGAAAAGGCTTTCAGTAAATGTAAAAACATTCCCACACGATTTTTTTTTGTTTTGATTTTCGATTAGCTTCACTCTCTCCCTCTTGCTCTCTCTCTCTCTCTCTCTCTCTCTCTCTCTCGGTTTCCGTCTTTCAGATCGACGAGTCGGATTGGCTTTGTCCTTCGGGTCTTCGGTTGTAAACGGCAGCGTTCCTGCCGGAGCACATCGAGGAACTTGTTAACTGCTTGTTGCTTTTTTTTTTTTTTTTTTTTTTTTTTTTTTTTTTTTTCTTTTCTGTCCGTGCGCTGAAGTCATTCCTTCCATGGCTTGTTTTGTACATCGGTGATGTCATTGCCAGCCAATCAGCAGCGGGGCTGCAGCAGGCGCTAGATGCAGACGGGAGTCTGGGGTATATGCGTAGGGACATGCTTTCATCAGCCGGCGGTCGAGAGCCGGATCAGCGAATGAGAATGTAATCACGCCACCAGCCTGCTGTTTTAATCCCTGCACTCTGACGAAGGACGTGGCTTATCATGAGCAGTAATACCGTACAGTACGACTGGCTTGATTCATTTAGCGGGCATCACACAATCTGCCCTCAGTAAACGCCGAGGTAATTCATTTAATCGCTTTTTTTTTATTTTACACGGAGCTCGTCCAACAGCGCCGACATATTCAAAGCAACAATACAGTACGTCTCAAAATAAATGTAACATTTCAGGGTTAACACACGTTCCTCTTATCTGAACCTCATTCATTCATTCATTCATTATCTTCTGCTTTATCCTATATTAGGGTCGCGGGGGCGAGGGGGGGGGTTCCCCATGCCCATCCAGGGGAGAACGTTTCGGGCGCTGGGCAGATACACCCAGAACAGGGCGCCAATCTATCGCTGGGCACACACTCAGACAAACACAGACACACTATATGGGGCAATTTGGAGAACTCAATTGACTTGATCCATGTTTTTTGGACTGTGGGAGGAAACCGGAGAGCCCGGAGGAAACCCATGCAGACACGGGGAGGACATGGAAACTGGGAATCCCTAGTGCTGAGAGGAGAACGTGCTAAACCACTAAGCCACCGTGCCACCCACTTATCTGAACTTATTACTGGAATATTAAATGATCTTCTGACAATTAGCGGGAGCGTTCTGTAACACGACCTGAGCTTCATCTGAACACAAATGATCTGACGTTCTAAGTGACGTTCCATTAATTAATTTATTTTCTTTTAATTTTGGGCTGCAACTCTGAAACCGTTGACTTGTCTGTTTTATCGGATATAAAATCAGGACCGAGTTTGGATGATTATCCTAAATTAAGTTGACGACAGTGGGATGAACATGATGAACCCAGGACGAGGTCCCTCACAGTAATCTGGAATCGATCACTTCTGATTGGTTGCACATGATCAATACATCAGTCCTGATCCCACGTTACAGATTTATGACAGATTTCTGATGTTATGCTTTAAAACAACATTTCCGATGATTAATGAGATCGTCCGGTAAAATGATTTCAGTCTCTATAAATAAATGTGTCACATGTGCCTGTGGCACCTGTCCCTCGTTTCCTCCTTAATTGTTTCAGTTTGGGTGATTGGTTTGTTTTGTTCACGTGTTTAGTTCCTTTTGTATTTATTCTGAGTTTTCCTTCTCTTCGGCGCACGTCTTTGTTTGTTCCCCATTTTTGTTGGTGTCCCTACACCAATTTTTATTAAATTATACCTTTTGGATTTTATCCCGGTGTTTGTTGAACTCTCCTTCCGCGTTCAACCACGTTATGGCGCTACGCATCTTCTCCGTGTAGGTCGTAATTCCGTGGGAGCGTTCCTCGGACCCACGCACGCATTCTTCCCCGCGTGGTCGGTACCCGGGAGCGCTCACTAGGCGCGAGCGGCTGAACGCAGCAACTCCGCGTTAGCCGCCCTCCTCCCGGGGAAAAACGGACAAAGGTAACAAAATGCTGATGCTGTTTTTTTTTTTTTTTTTTTTTTACGGGTGTTATACATGCGCCGTTTCCTTCTGCTTGAAGCAGCAGATCCCGCTTACGAATAAATAAATCCGTTATTTATTTATTCGCAAAATAATGCCGACCTATATCCCGCTCCAAAGTTTGGCTTACTCATGCAAGATCTAACTAAAAATCAATGTCCTGACTGAAGACATGTCCCGGAGTCGTATTAGTCAGACAGACTCACTAACAAGCGAGCCGCTTGCTCAATTAAACTGCGTTGCGAGCCTCCGGCATTCGGTCGCCGCTTAATTGCCGTCGCTCTCTGTGTGTCTCCCGTTTCCCATTGAGCTGGATTTTGACATTTCTCTTCGTTTACCGCGCCGACGACTTTCTGCTGACTAAGCGTGTGTGCTGGTGCTTCCGCAGGTGCCCGCGGAGTCAGAGAGGAGCCCCAGTTTGTGACAGCGCGAGCCGGGGACACCGTGGTCCTGGGATGTGACGTGTCCCACCCACTCAACGGCCAGCCCTACGTGGTGGAATGGTTTAAGTTCGGAGTGCCCATACCCTTCTTCATCAACTATCGCTTCTACCCTCCACGCGTCGGCCCAGATTACATCGGTGAGCTGAAGTTTGGGACTTTCATGTTTGGGCGGCGGGGGGGGGGGGGGGGGGGGGGCTTTGTGTGTGAGTCTGTGTGTATGTTTGCCCTGTGGTGGGCTACTGGTGACCATCTCAATTTTTTGTCTGGTAAAGGTCAGTCCATCTGTTTACAGGCTGAATATCCATCCATTATCTTCCGCTTTATCCTATATTAGGGTCGCGGGGGGGGGGGGGGATTCCCCATGCCCATCCAGGGGAGAACGTTTCGGGCGCTGGGCAGATAGACCCAGGACAGGGCACCAATCTATCGCTGGGCACACACTCACTCACACAGACACACTCTATATGGGCCAATTTGGAGAATTCAATTGACCATGTTTTTGGACTGTGGGAGGAAACCGGAGAACCCGGAGGAAACCCACGCGGACACGGGGAGAACTTGGAAACTCCATCCAGATGGGGATTCGAACCGGGAATCCCTAGAGCTGAGAGGAGAACATGCTAACCACTGAGCCACCGTGCCGCCCAGGCTGAATCTTAAAGGGTTTGATCTGAGGTGGTCCTCTCTTGGGGGACTTTATGTCGATTCATCCAGAACAGCATTGCGAGGTTAGATATGGATGTTTATTAAATGTTGCAGTCTCAGTTCCAGTTCATCTCAATGGGGTTGAGATCCGAGCTTAGTGCAGATTTTCTCCACGACACTCTGCCAACCACGAGAAACAGAGACTTCCCTAAACTGTTTAAACCCTAAAATCCATGATTAGATCTCTACACCTGTGGTAACCAGGACACTCCTAACACACAGCATGTGTGTGTGTGTGTGTGTGTGTGTGTGTGTGTGTGTGTTCTAGGGGTGTCTTCAACTAAGGATTTTCATAGTCGAATCTGATTCGTCAGATTTTCCCTATAGTCGACTGATAGTTGAATCAGTTAAAATTGTGGTTTTTAAAAAAGATTTTTTAAAAATATTTTACTTGTTTTTCTAGAGCACCGTAAATGGGATCCCCGTTCTGGACTTTTTTCCACTTCAAAGGAAAAACCTAAAAACACTCAGATCAATGAGTTTTAGGATGATTAGGATGATTTTATTTGACAAAAGGCTATATATATAACGAAAACAAAGACATTTCATGTAAAAACTAATGCTTAGCAGCAGCCAGGGGCGCCCCCATGTGGTCAAAATGGTACATTCGACTATGAGGTTCATAGTCGACTACGGTTCTCCGAATCGAATTTGTCGAATCAGCGAATATTGCAGCTCACCCCTAGTGTGTTCTATTTACAACCTTCTGCTTTAAAAAGCCTTCTGTAGGTCGGTTTTAATGCCGGCTGAGTTTCCGGAGCCTGAGTTCTGAACGTGGTGGTTCAGGTGTCGTGTAATTCAGAATTCAACTAAATCAGATTGCAATGATCACGCAGTCCGATCCAAAGTCATTCCATGATTCACATTCAGAAAGAAGGCTGGCAAATCCTGAAGGACCTTTTTTTTATGGGATGTCAATATCCGATGGCGTGTGTATAAAAGTGCTGTGGGTCACAAATTAAAATCGCTGTTATAATTATTTTCTGTTAAGCCCCCCCCCTAGGAAGAAGAAAACATTTTGCGCCCCACCACACACACGCACACTCACCTCACCCCCCTTACATGACAAAATGGGATAAAGTATTTTTACACGCCCTCTGTAGTCTGATTTGTCTATAAATCTGTTATAAGTACACCTCATTTATAACAATTTATATCCTCATTAACAATAAAGAGAACAAAAATGAAAAAAGTTTTTAGTTTGTAACAGAAATGAATAAAATCCTTATTTGAACTAGAAACATTTTTGAACTGACTGGAATTTGATACTGAAAAATGAAATGAAATAAAATCAATAAATAATAATAAATTCAAATTCATCAGCAATATTCATTCAGGAGCTCAATTTATTAACCACTTTAACCTACAAAACAAAAATGAATACAACAATTTGTGCTGTTTTTTTGTTTTTGTTTTTTGAGGACGTCAGAACTAATGTCTCCAACGCGCCTGTTCTGCAGCGCACTGCTTTTCTGGAGCAGCTTTCATAAAGCGTTATGTTTGCTGGTTATACGCGTCACGTTTACCATTAAAAAACCCAAGCGGTTTATCAACGTGATTGGTGTGTAATGTCTTTAAGTGACGCCTTCATTTATTTGGCTTCACGCTGTCCACTGACAACATTTAAAGACACAGAAGACACACCGGTCTTTCTTCGTCTCCACCTCAGTTACAGTGAAGTTACAGTTACAGTGAAGTTACAGTTACAGTGAAGCCAGGCGCTACATTCGCTTCGACATTTAGTTTTCGGTTGATTTTCGTTGCTCTCATATCTGCGTCTCTCTCTGCCTTTCTCTCCTCATCCTGTTAAATATGTTTCCATGTTGTCTCTTGAGGGTTTATTCAGTACACTTAATATCACTTGCTCTGTGATTTCTTGTTATGCGCCCCCCCCCCCCCAGCCACGGCACCGCACCCCCACTATTTGAGAAGCACTGCATTAAACAAAAGAGAACACATCCGGGTTTTCGGTTTTACGTGCAGAGACCACATTTGATTGCAGCATACTGCACAAACTCCACACACACACACACACACACACACACACACACGCACACACACGGTGTAATGCATGGAACTCCGCAACCCCTGCTTCATCAGAGAATCACTGTAAGCCCATTCTGTAGATTATGAATTAGTCAACATGTCTGAGCTCAAAGCGCTTTTATCTGAGCAGATAAATAAGGTATGGAACAGGCCGCGCTGTCAGCTGGTGGCTGGTGTTCCGAACTCCAGATCAAAGGAGCATCTTTTGGAGGAGTTGCTCATTAGTTGGAGGGCTGATGGTATTAAATGTGATGCTTTGCTTACAGAACGAAATGAGGGATCGGGCCACCGACATGAAATCGGCGTCGTTTAAACGCACGTTAGATTCGACCAACGCGTCGTCTGAGGGTCACGGGAGGCCCGATGCCGCGTGTGATAACTGTGACAGCAGCCATTGTATAATTCAGAACCGCTTCCTCACATCATTCCTCAGTTTGAAGAGAGTTCGAAGCGAATTCCTCTAAAGTTCTGAATGAAGCGCTTGATCTTGTTTTTCTAGAGCACCGTAAATGGGATCCCCGTTCTGGACTTTTTTTCCACTTCAAAGGAAAAACCTAAAAACACTCAGATCAATGAGTTTTATGATGATTAGGATGATTTTATTTATATATATATAACGAAAACAAAGACATTTCATGTAAAAACGAATGCTTAGCAGCAGCCATGGGCGCCCCCATGTGGTCGAAATGGTACATTCGACTATGAGGTTCATAGTCGACTACGGTTCTCTGAATCGAATCGCCGAATCAGCGAATATTGCAGCTCACCCCTAGTGTGTTCTATTTACAACCTTCTGCTTTAAAAAGCCTTCTGTAGGTCGGTTTTAATGCCGGCTGAGTTTCCGGAGCCTGAGTTCTGAACGTGGTGGTTCAGGTGTCGTGTAATTCAGAATTCAATTAAATCAGATTGCAATCACGCAGTCCGATCCAAAGTCATTCCATGATTCACATTCAGAAAGAAGGCTGGGAAATCCTGAAGGACCTTTTTTATAGGATGTCTGCTTTAAATGAGGACGAAATGAGGGATCGGGCCACCGATATGAAATCGGCGTCGTTTCAAACGCACGTTAGATTCGACCAACGCGTCGTCTGAGGGTCACGGGAGGCCCGATGCCGCGTGTGATAACTGTGACAGCAGCCATTGTATAATTCAGAACTGCTTCCTCACATCATTCCTCAGTTTGAAGAGAGTTCGAAGTGAATTCCTCTAAAGTTCTGAATGAAGCGCTTGATCTGCAGTGAAGCTCCACTCAGTGCTCACAGACTCGTCTTCAGCCCAATGTATGAGACTGAAGCATCGTTTGACTCGCTGGACCTCAAACATGAAGAGAGCGATCCAGTTTCAAACAGGGTGCTCAGTGTGACGGCACTGTTCTTTAATCCCCCGCAGTGAGGGGATGCAGCACGCGCAGAACGATAGATCATTCAGAAACACAAACCGGCGTCTGTTTTGGGCTTGGAATCTGTTTTGTTGGACCATCAGCATCCGCTCTGTGGCGTTCATGAGGCGTGGACATCTGTAGATATTCATTCATTCATTATCTTCCGCTTTATCCTCCATTGGGGTCGCGGTGGGGGGGGGGGGGTTCCCTATGCCCATCCAGGGGAGAACGTTTCGGGCGCTGGGCAGATACACCCAGGACAAGGCGCCAATCCATCGCTGGGCACACACTCACTCACACAGACACACTCTATATGGGGCAATTTTGAGAATTCAATTGACTTGATCCATGTTTTTGGACTGTGGGAGGAAACCGGAGAACCCGGAGGAAACCCACGCGGACACGGGGAGAACATGGAAACTCCACCCAGATGGGGATTCGAACCGGGAACCCCTAGCGCTGAGAGGAGAACGTGCTAAACCACTAAGCCACCGTGCCGCCCCTGCTATAGTGTTTATTCTAAATATTCATATTCATTCATTATCTTTCGCTTTATACTGTATTGGGGGGGGGGGGGTTCCCCATGCCCATCCAGGGGAGAGCGTTTCGGGCGCTGGGCAGATAGACCCAGGACAGGACGCCCATCTATCGCTGGGCACACACTCAGACACGCACACACTCTATATGGGGCAATTTGGAGAACTCAATTGGAAACCCACGCGGACACGGGGAGAACATGGAAACTCCACCCAGATGGGGATTCGAACCGGGAACCCCTAGTGCTGAGAGGAGAACATGCTAAACCACTACCCCCCCCCCCCCCGCGCGACCCTAATAGAGGATAAAGCGGGAGATAATGAATGAATGAATGAATGAATGAAAGAGACTGAGAGATAAGAGACAGAAAGAGAACGTCCACTTCTGCAGAGGACGGGATTGTCCAGCTGAAGGCCGTCCGTGTTGAGCGTCCCTGTCTCCTCCATGCTTCGTCACTGCAGTGCTGATGATGTCACAGGACCGGACTGTACTGACCTGTTTACTGGTCGGCCTTTTATTTCTGAAGGACACTGCTGTTTGCTCAACTTCTCAGCTGCTTTTAAGCATTTTATATCATCAGTTCATCACTTCATCAGTTCATCAGTTCATCTGTTCATCTGTTCATCAGTTCATCACTTCATCTGTCCATCAGTTCATCTGTTCATCTGTTCATCAGTTCATCTGTTCATCACTTCATCACTTCATCACTTCATCAGGTCATCAGTTCATCAGTTCATCTGTTCATCAGTTCATCTGTTCATCTGTTCATCAGTTCACGGCACCGACTGTAACCTGTACCAACCGGCGTCATTCAAAATGCCCCACTTTGATTCATCAGCTGTTAACAAAGAGAGCTGCTTTTAATTCCTTTAGTAGACGGCAAAGCAGTTTGTGTGTGTGTGTGTGTGTGTGTGTGTGTGTGTGTGTGTGTGTAACAGTGTGTGTATGTGTGCATATTTAACAGTCATGTACTTTATGTGAACCTGTGTATTCATAATTCATAATTAATAATTAATACCACCACATAATGTCAGTCATAAATCTGTTTGAGTGTGTGAGCGGCACCAGGTGCAGAAAACCTTTAATAATTTACATTTCTGACGCCGTGACTTCGTTATCTTCTAATGCAGTGCCATATTTTATTATTTTGCTCATACTGTTTGTTTGTCCATGACGTTTTATGGCTCAGCTGCTGGTTTACTTATTCAGAGCTCGACTCGTGATCATCGGATTTCTATCAGACGTTCGTTGTGATCGTTTGGAGTTTGTCAGTCAACGTTCTCTTGACTTTTCTCTACAGTTCCACTGAACGGAGTTTAATTCTCACACAGATGTATATTTATATGAAGCAGCTGCTATCTTGATGAACCTTTAGTTTAAACGTTTTGACGGGGACACATGGTGGAGGGACCTGTGTGATGGTCGATCGGTCTGAAGGTTTTGACCGTTCGTGGAAATCGGTGCGTATTGGAGCTCATGTACTCTTCATCCCTCCTTTGAAGGACGAGCCACCCTGCATGGGAAGTCATCGCTGCGGATCGAGGGGGTACGTTCGGACGATCAGGGCTGGTACGAGTGCAAGGTGCTGATGTTGGAGCAGCAGTACGACACGTTCCACAATGGCAGCTGGGTGCACCTCACAGTGAATGGTGAGTCCTGACCGGTTGACCTCTTCACATCCAACAGGGTTCAGCAATAAAAGCTTGAATTAAAGAAAGACGAGGGTTTTAATGTTCGCCTCACGAGTATCCTCTGACAAAAGCAACCAATGACTGCTTTATACCTTAAATGTGCTAAACCACTAAGCCACCTTAAATAATTCATTCATTTCATTATCACCCGCTTTATCCTCTATTAGGGTCGCGGCGGGGTTCCCCATGCCCATCCAGGGGAGAACGTTTCAAGCGCTGGGCAGATACACCCAGGACAGGGCACCAATCCATCACTGGACACACACTCACTCACACAGACACACTCTATATGGGGAAATTTGGAGAACTCAATTGACTTGATCCATGTTTTTGGACTGTGGGAGGAAACTGGAGAACCCGGAGGAAACCCACGCGGACATGGGGAGAACATGGAAACCCCACCCAGATGGGGATTCGAACCGGGAATCCCTAGCACTGAGAACGTGCTAAACCACTAAGCCACCGTGCCGCCTCCTTAAATAATTATTAAATGAATTAACTTAAGCATCTTAATCAGCGGGACATCCGCTCATCCACTGTGTATAATGTTTTTAATCTCTGTCTTTAAATCGTTATAATCATATGAATTTTTACTGATTAGTGGACACGGTTCCTAACGAGTGGGAATATAATTCTGCTCTACCTCGATGATTCCCAACTGGAAGCGTAACGCCGTGGAGCGCTGAGGCCTGATCCTCCTTCCTGCAGCATCTGCTCGGGAATCTGGAGGGAGTTGAAAACTTTGCAACTAGTCTGGGTGGAAAAGTGAGCAGGTGCTGAGGGTGGGTTTGTGCCGACGGTCCACCGAAGACGTGGGATCGCATTTCTAAACATAGATGGCTGAGTCTTGTACTCCACAAATCCTGTTGGAGGATGAGGAGAGCAGCCAGGGGCCAAATTGAAAAGCATTGATTTTGCCTTATCAGCTGGCTGTGTGACAGAGTGAAAGAGTGGGACATGACAAGCACCCTCCAGCCAGGAGTGTGTGTGTGTGTGTGTGTGTGTGTGTGTGTGTGTGTGTGTGTGTGTGTGTGCAGGTACAGAAAATAATGTGGGGACCAAAACTGTTTACACACACTTGTGTAATTGTGGGGACATTCAGATTTAGAGTGACACCATGTTGATTGGTTATTCAGATTTAGAGGTTATGTTTGATGGTTATGGTAGAAGTTCAAAATGAATGGATGTCTATATGAAGTCCCCACAATATATGAAAAACAAACTGTGTGTAAGCGTGTGTGTGTGTGTGTGTGTGTGTGTGTGTGCAGGTACAGAAAAGCAATGTGGGGACCTAAATTGTTTACATACACTTGTGTAATTGTGGGGACATTCAGATTTAGAGTGACATCATGTTGATTGGTTATGGTTAGATGGTTAGAAGTTCAAAATGAATGGATGTCTATATGAAGTCCCCACAATATATGAAAAACAAACTGTGTGTGTGTGTGTGTGTGTGTGTGTGTGTGTGTGTGTGGGGGTGATTTGCAGGTCCCCACAATACATGAAAAACAAACTGTGTGTGTGTGTGTGCGTGTGTGTGTGTGTGTGTGTGTGTGCAGGTACAGAAAACAATGTGGGGACCAAACACACTTACACACACTTGTGTAATTGTGGGGACATTCAGATTTAGAGTGACACCATGTTGATTGGTTATGGTTAGATGGTTAGAAGTTCAAAATGAATGGATGTCTATATGAAGTCCCCACAATATATGAAAAACAAACTGTGTGTGAGTGTGTATGTCTGTGTGTGAGTGTGTGTGTGTGTGTGTGTGTGTGTGTGTGTGTGAATTGAGTCGTAAGTTTGGCTGCACAGCACACAGCGGCGTGTAGAGAGCCGCTTTATCTGCAGTGTGTGTGTGTGTGTGTGTGTGTGTGTGTGTGTGTGTGTGTGTGTGTGTGTGTGTGTGTGTGTGTGTGTGTGCACATCACAGACTGTGTCTAACAATCCTGTATCAGAGCTGCATGTCTCCAGAAGCCCAGCTCTGCGCTGTTAGGCTACAGCAGACCCCACAAACGTCATTTTTAAAGCACATAATTCAGCTCGATGTCACCTTTAATTAAAGATCTAATTCATTTCATTTCCACCTGCTTTGCTGCTAAAGAGGAGACGATGCAGGGACTTAAACAGAAAGGTCAAAGCCGTGCAAAAAAAAAAAAAAAAAAAAAACCCACATCTTGTAAAAAGTGGAGTCTGAATCTGGACCCCACGCGGACACGGGGAGAACATGCAAACTCCACCCAGATGGGGATTCCAACCGGGAATCCCTAGTGCTGAGAGGAGAACGTGCTAAACCACTAAGCCACCGTGCCGCCCCTTAAATAATTCATTCATTTCATTATCTCCCGCTTTATCCTCTATTAGGGTCGCGGTGGGGTTCTCCATGCCCATCCAGGGGAGGAACATCTCGGGCGCTGGGCAGATAGACCCAGGACAGGGCGCCAATCCATCGCTGGGCACACACTCACTCACACAGACCACACTCTATATGGGGCAATTTGAGAACACTCAATTGACTCGATCCATGTTTTGGACTGTGGGAGGAAACCGGAGAACCCCCGGAGGAGACCCACGCGGACTATGGGAGAACATGCAAACTCCACCCAGATGGGGATTCGAACCTGGGAATCCCTAGTGCTGAGAGGGAACGTGCTAAACCACTAAGCCACCGTGCCGCCCAATAAATAATTCATTCATTTCATTATCACCCGTTTTATTTTTTTTTTTGAGTTTCCATGTTCTCCCCGTGTCTGCGTGGGTTTCCTCCGGGTTCTCCGCTTTCCTCCCACAGTCCAAAAACATGGCTCAAGTCAGTTGAATTCTCCAAATTGCCCCTTATAGAGTGTGTCTGTGTGAGTGTGTGCCCAGCGATAGATTGGCGCCCTGTCCTGGGTCTATCTGCCCAGTGCCCGAGACGTTCTCCCCTGGATGGGCATGGGAAACCCCACCGCGACCCTAATATAGGATAAAGCGGAAGATAATGAATGAATGAAAATTCTGAGGTTCTCTAAAAAGCTGTTCTCCGAGGTTCTCGGCGAGCAGCTCAGTGAGCGCCCGGCCGGCCCGTTGTGGTCATTTCATCACGTCATCGGCGATTTGGGAGAGCCTTCCTCCCGTTCGATGCTCCTGCGGCTCGGAGTGCTTTTGAAAACCAGCATTTACGTAACGCCATGCATAATATACATGTGGGCCAGTGATGAATCCTCCTGGCTCGTGTGCGGCGAAGGGCGGGACGCCGAGCCGCGGCGCGCGTGGAACCGACGGTGGAACAGTTGTGGGGGTTTGATGGCGGCTGGTTGGGGTTTGGCGTCTGCCGTCGCTTGCTGTACGATTCCTGTGATAGTCTCACCTTCACACATGCTCTCCAGCGCTGCTGCTGAAAGAAAGGCACATGTTAAGCACAGAGAGAACAAGGGGGGGGCAGGGGGGCAGGGGAGCAGGGGGGCAGGGGGGCGGTGATGTAATGCACACTCGGTACACCGGGGATCCGGCACTGTGGAGGTGTGTGGAGGTGTGTGGAGGTGTGTGGAGGTGTGTGGAGGTGTGTGGAGGTGTGTGGAGGTGTGTGGAGGTGGATGTGTGGAGATGCTTGCATGAGTTGCAAAATGGCACGACGCAGACTTTATTAATTAATGCAGCGGCAATTAGTGTTTGTATACATTAACAGGTACTAACTGTGAGGAGGGGGGGGGGGGGGGGTTCAGGGATTGGGGGAGGGCAACTGATTGGCTGCAAAACAGCCGGGGGGGCAAATAGCACACGCGGATCCTGACGGTTCTGTTTTGACACGTCTGCATTTACAACAGTGCAGCGGACAACGGCTCTCTAATCTTGTACGCACTAAGCCCCACCGTAAAAACAGCTTGCTTACACACACACACACACACACACACACACACACACACACACACACACACACACACACACACACACACACACTCACACACACACACACACACACACACACACACACATACTGTAGGACTGTAAATAACAAAAATTTGAAATTTAGATTTTTATCTTGTATATATAGATTTCTGGCGGCACGGTGGCTTAGTGGTTTAGCATGTTCTCCTCTCAGCTCTAGGGATTCCCGGTTCGAATCCCCATCTGGGTGGAGTTTCCATGTTCTCCCCGTGTCTGCGTGGCTTTCCTCCGGGTTCTTCGCTTTCCTCCCACAGTCCAAAAACATGGATCAAGTCAATCGAGTTCTCCAAATTGCCCCATGTAGAGTGTGTCTGTGTAAGTGTGTGAGTGTGTGCCCAGCGATAGATTGGCGCCCTGTCCTGGGTCTATCTGCCCAGCGCCCGAAACGTTCTCCCCTGGATGGGCATGGGGAACCCCCCCCCCCCCCCCCTGCGACCCTAATAGAGGATAAAGCGGAAGATAATGAATGAATGAATGAATATATAGATTTCTGGCGGCACGGTGGCTTAGTGGTTTAGCACGTTCTCCTCTCAGCACTAGGGATTCCCGGTTCGAATCCCCATCTGGGTGGAGTTTCCATGTTCTCCCCGTGTCTGCGTGGCTTTCCTCCGGGTGCTCCGCTTTCCTCCCACAGTCCAAAAAACATGGAACAAGTCAATCGAGTTCTCCAAATTGCCCGATATAGAGTGTGTCTGTGTAAGTGTGTGAGTGTGTGTCCAGCGATAGATTGGCGCCGTCCTGGGTGTATCTGCCCAGCGCCCGAAACGTTCTCCCCTGGATGGGCATGGGGAACCCCCCCTTCCTGCGACCCTAATAGAGGAAAAAGCGGAAGATAATGAATGAATGTATATATAGATTTCTAACTCTATTTAAAAAAATGTTCTCTCAGCACTAGGGATTCCCGGTTCGAATCCCCTTCTGGGTGGAGTTTCCATGTTCTCCCCGTGTCTGCGTGGGTTTCCTCCGGGTTCTCCGGTTTCCTCCCACAGTCCAAAAACATGGATCAAGTTAATTGAGTTCTCCAAATTGCCCCATATAGAGTGTGCTTGAGTAAGTGAGTGTGTGCCCAGCGATGGATTGGCGCCCTGTCCTGGGTCTATCTGCCCAGCGCCCGAGACGTTCTCCCCTGGATGGGCATGGGGAACCCCACCGCGACCCTAATAGAGGATAAAGCGGGAGATAATGAATGAATGAATGAATCTCTTTAATGACTGGATACCGTTTCACCCTCTATCTTATGTTACATAGTACACAACCAGGTTAACAGGTTCGGATGAACGCACACTTAAAAAATCTTCCATTCTCATTCCTGAGCGTTGCAGACGGTTTGTTCCTCTCTCTCACATTAGGGACCCGCTGACGGGTTGCCAGACATCCGTGTGTTTAATTAAGAGGCATCGAGGGTGAACATCACGTGTGAGAGGGACTGCACAGGATGGGAAGGATGGGTATCTCCATCCGATCTCAGCATCAGCATCGTATCCATATTAATCGGACTCGTTTACCGCAGCGTCCTGCTCTCTGCTCCCGTTTGGACTTCAGTTCAGAGCAGCCTGTTCACGTATGGCGTTCCTTTTGAAGGTGGGCGTGATGAATTGGGTGAAAGAGCTGAGCTGGCTGGTGCGGGGGCTCCGGAGCAACAGCCTTATTAGGGAAATATTTAGAAAATAAGGGCTTCAGGGGCAACTCATCAGCATCAGAGAGATCCAGCAATTCACTGAGTCACTAGTATCTCAGAGAACGTAAGCATTAATAATAAAATACATGCGGAAATAAAGTTAAAGTCATCATTCATTCATTCATTCATTATCTCCTGCTTTATCCTCTATTAGGGTCGCGGGGGGGGGGGGGGGTTCCCCATGCCCATCCAGGGGAGAACGTTTCTGGCGCTGGGCAGATACACCCAGGACAGGGCGCCAATCCATCGCTGGGCACACACTCAACTCACACAAACACACTCTATATGGGGCAATTTGAGAACTCAATTGACCTTGATCCATGTTTTTGGACTGTGGGAGGAAACTGGAGAACCCGGAGGAAACCCATGCGGACACGGGGAGAACATGGAAACTTCAGGGTCGCGCAGGGGAGGGGGTTCCCCATGCCCATCCAGGGGAGAACGTCTCAGGCGCTGGGCAGATACACCCAGGACAGGACGCCAATCCATCGCTGGGCACATATTCACTCACACAGACACACTCTATATGGGGCAATTTGGAGAACTCAATTGACTTGATCCATGTTTTTGGACTGTGGGAGGAAACCGGAGAACCCATGCAGACACGGGGAGAACATGGAAACTTCAGGGTTGTGCGGGAGGGGGGGGGTTCCCCATGCCCATCCAGGGGAGAACGTCTCAGGCGCTGGGCAGATACACCCAGGACAGGGCGCCAATACATCGCTGGGCACACACTCACACACACAGACACACTCTATATGGGGCAATTTGGAGAACTCAATTGACCTTGATCCATGTTTTTGGACTGTGGGTGGAAACCGGAGAACTCATGCAGACACGGGGAGAACATGGAAACTCCACCCAGATGGGGATTCGAAGCGGGAATCCCTAGCGCCGAGAACCACTAAGCCACCATAAAGCCATAAGCACTAAAGTCGTCATACACTGGATAAATGCGCGAAAACGATATTGTTAATTAGCAATTTTTATAATGACCAATCACAGTGTACGTGTAACGACCAACACCTTTGAACATGTTTATTAACAGCTCACGGCACGTTCGTGTCGCCACTGCGAACGCCCTCCACCTTCCCTGCCTCTCTCCAGCTCATGTAGGCTTCAAAGGACCAGCCGAACCTCCAGAAGGTGCATTAATTATCTTTAATTACCCCCATTGCTCGCGATCCTGCCCAACTGTTGGGACAGGTTCCAGCATCCACCGGCGACCCGAATGAATCAGCAACTCTCCAGCGATGACTGACTGACTGACTGACCGAATGACTGACTGACTGACCGAATGACTGACTGACTGACCGAATGACTGACTGACTGACCGAATGACTGACTGACCGACCGAATGCTGCTCACACAATCGCTGACTCGTCTTTTTTGTCCATCCTGGACTATTAATTTGACTCCGATAGCGTCTTTGACGCGAAGCCGATTATAATTAGTGTAATCGCGCCGACCGACCAGCCAAAGGCCGCGAGGCTGTCGCTGTCCACCGCCCCGGTGCTGAATATGAGCCGTCCACGGCATCGCGTGGGCGCGCCAGTGTTTGGCCGAGTGATCCGGAGCATACGCTGCCGTCACACTGCAGCATGGCCGCGAGGAACGGTGGGCTGAGAACACACATTGACCCCTCACCACACAGTTACACACTGGCACACACACACACACACACACACACACACACACACACACACACACACACATGGCTGGCCTCCTTTATTCTATTTGGAGTCGTCTCGTCACTGCTGTGTTTTCTATTTAAAAGAGGTCATTAAAATAATTGGATATCATTTAAGAAAGCGCAGAGCGCCGTGCGAGTTGATTACGCCGGTGTGGGATTAGGCAGATCATCTCCGGCGTTAGGGAGGCTCATTTCACAGCGGAATGCCTTTCGACTACTGAATACAAATTATTGCAGTAAACAAAGCAAATAAAAGGTTCGGCTGAATATTTATATGGACGCGTTAGGGACTCGTCCCGTCCTCTAGAGATCTAAATGCCTTTGACTGTGGCGTGGTTGTTGATGTTCAGAGCGAGAGGATTGAAAAACCCGCTGATTCAGAGGAAACGGAGGACGAACGTCCAGCAGTTTGAAGTGCTGTCACTGCGAAGGTCACCGGAAGTACAACGGTGCTTCAGCGGAACGTTTATTCGTTCATTCATTCATTATCTTCCACTTTATCCTCTATTAGGGGTGAGGGAGGGGGGTTCCCCATGCCAATCCAGGGGAGAACGTTTCGGGCGCTGGGCAGATAGACCCAGGACAGGGCGCCAATCCATCGCTGGGCACACACTCACTCACACAGCACACACTCTATATGGGGCAATTTGGAGAACTCAATTGACTTGATCCATGTTTTTGGACTGTGGGAGGAAACCGGAGAACCCGGAGGAAACCCACGCGGACACGGGGAGAACATGGAGACTCCACCCAGATGGGGATTCGCACCAGGAATCCCTAGTGCTGAGAGGAGAACGTGCTAAACCACTAAGCCACCATGCCTCCTTCTATTATTATTTATTTATTTTATTATTTATATTATTATTTATTTATTTTATTATTTATATTATTTCTAGGGCGGCACGGTGGCTTAGTGGTTTAGCACGTTCTCCTCTCAGCGCTGGGGATTCCCGGTTCAAATCCCCATCTGGGTGGAGTTTCCATGTTCTCCCCGTGTCTGCGTGGGTTTCCTCCGGGTTCTCCGGTTTCCTCCCACAGTCCAAAAACATGGATCAAGTCAATTGAATTCTCAAAAATTGCCCCATATAGAGTGGGTATGTGTGAGTTAGTGTGTACCCAGCGATGGATTGGCGCCCTGTCCCGAGACGTTCTCCCCTGGATGGGCATGGGGAACCCCACCGCGACCCTAATAGAGGATAAAGCGGGAGATAATGAATGAATGAATATTATTTATATAACGTTTATTCGTTTCCTAACTAACTTCGTTGCCGTATTACTCTGCATCTCGCAACCGTACGAGCAGGCCATGAAACATGACAATTAATTTATTCATTTATTATCTTCCGCTTTATCCTCTATTAGTGTCGCGGGGGGGTTCCCCATGCCCATCCAGGGGAGAACGTCTCGGGCGCTGGGCAGATACCCCCAGGACAGGGCGCCAATCCATCGCTGGGCACACACTCACTCACACAGACACACTCTATATGGGGCAATTTTGGAGAACCCAATTGACTTGATCCATGTTTTTGGACTGTGGGAGGAAACCGGAGAACCCGGAGGAATCCCACGTGGACACAGGGAGAACATGGAGACTCCAACCAGTTGGGGATTCGAACGCTGAGAGGAGAACATGCTAAACCACTAAGCCAGCGTTCCGCCCTGAAACGTGACATTTGTTCGTTATTCATTTCGTACTTTTCTCCATAATTAAACGTCGTTTACAAACCGTCCCGGTTCCGGAGACGCGTCCCTCGTCCCGCCGATGCTCTGTGTTCCGTGGAACGACGTGACCTGACTGAGGTAACGGCCCCGACTCGTCAGCATGCCGGACCCGGCTTCGGTTTGCGTGTAAGTGTCTGTGTGATAAGGGAAATGCATTTGGAGGCTGATGGGCTCTCAGAGGTGACTGGACTCACAATCACGCAGCCGAATGCCGGAGCGGAATTCCGCGGATTGTAGAGGAATAAAGTAAACATCAAACATGACGAGAATTCCGAGCGGAACGAGGTCCTGCGTCCTGCTCTGTGTCCTCTCGGAAAAATACAAGAGGCAGGTCTGACTGAACGAAAGCACTCTCAGCCTTTGTTATTATCTCAAAGAGGACGGTGGCTTAGTGGTTTGGCATGTTCTCCTCTCAGCGCTGGGGATTCCCGGTTCGAATCCCCATCTGGGTGGAGTCTCCATGTCCTCCCCATGTTTGCGTGGGTTTCCTCCGGGTTCTCCGGTTTCCTCCCACAGTCCAAAAACATGGATCAAAAACATGTGAGTGTGTGCCCAGCGATGGATTGGCGCCCTGTCCTGGGTGTTCTGCCCAGCGCCCGAAACGTTCTCCCCTGGATGGGCATGGGGAACCCCCCCCCCCCCCCCTGCGACCCTAATATAGGATAAAGCGGAAGATAATGAATGAAAGTAAAATACATGCGGAAATAAAGTTAAAGTCATCATTCATTCATTCATTCATTCATTATCTCCCGCTTTATCCTCTATTAGGGTCGCGGTGGGGTTCCCCATCCCCATCCAGGGGAGAACGCTTTGGGCGCTGGGCAGATACACCCAGGACAGGGCGCCAATCTATCGCTGGGCACACACTCACTCACACAGACACACTCTATATGGGGCAATTTGGAGAACTCAATTGACTTGATCCATGTTTTTGGACCGTGGGAGGAAACCGGAGAACCCGGAGGAAAGCCACGCAGACACGGGGAGAACATGGAAACTTCAGGGTCACGCGGGGGGGGTTCTCCATGCCCATCCAGGGGAGAACGTCTTAGGCGCTGGGCAGATACACCCAGGACAGGGCGCCAATCCATCGCTGGTCACACACTCACTCACTCACACAGACATACACACGCAATATGGGGCAATTTGGTGAACTCGATTGACTTGATCCATGTTTTTGGACCGTGAGAGGAAACCGGAGAACCCGGAGGAAACCCACGCAGACACGGGGAGAACATGGAAACTCCACCCTGGATGGGCATGGGGAAACCCCCCCCCCCCCCCCCCCCCCACGACCCTAATATAGGATAAAGCGGAAGATAATGAATGAAAGGACAGCCCTTCTCGTCCCACCCTGTGTCCTCTCATACCGGTGAGACACTTGCATTGACTGCGTAGCCCGGGACGTTGCAGGACATTGCGGGACGTTGCAGAACGTTGCAGGACGTTGCACAGCGATGTGAAGGTCAGATATTCATGGATTAGTTCCGGGAACTGATGGCGAGGTGTTCTTGCTCCTCTGCCCTTCACAGTCTCCAGATCTTAATCCTGTAAAGCATCTCAGGTACGAGGGAGGACAGGCTGTTTAGAGCATGTCCCTAACGTCCCGCAGTGAGCTGCACGCCTCTCATGGGCCATTATTTCTGCAGGTCCATTTCTACCCCTGTCATCTGCTATGAGGGGTACTGGTTTAAAATAATGCCCCCCCCCAACATGATGCACTAACCTGAGACGAGGCCTGTTTCAGTGTCCATCCTCTACGTTGCAGGTAAATATAATTTGTGGTAGTTCCGGGACATCAGTGGAGTAGAGATCATTGACTTGATCCATGTTTTTGGACTGTGGGAGGAAACCGGAGAACCCGGAGGAAACCCATGTGGACACGGGGAGAACATGGACACTCCAACCAGTTGGGGATCCGAACGCTGAGAGGAGAACGTGCTAAAGCACTAAGCCGCCGTGCCGCCCTGAAACGTGACATTTGTTTGTTATTCATATTAGGGGTGAGCTGCAATATTCGCTGATTCGACGATTCGATTCGGAGAACCGTAGTCGACTATGAACCTCATAGTCGAATGTACCATTTTGACCACATGGGGGTGCCCATGGCTGCTGCTAAGCATTAGTTTTTACATGAAATGTCTTTGTTTTTGTTATATATATAGCCTTTTGTCAAATAAAATCATCCTGATTTCTAGAAGAAAAAAGAAAAACAAAAAAAAATAGGTTTTCTTTTGTTAGAAAAAGAAGTAAGTAAAATATATATATAAAAAAAAAAAATCATTTTAAAAAAATATGCTTATAGCGCCATCTTGTGGTGAAATTTTAACTGATTCGACTATCGGTCGACTATAGGGAAAATCTGACGAATCAGATTCGACTATGAAAATCTGCAGTTGAATACAGCCCTAATTCATATCGTACTTTTCTCCTTCTGTTTAAACGTCGTTTACAAATCGTCTCGGTGCCGGAGACGCGTCCCTCTTTTATCGCTGCAAATGTTGGAGCAGCTGGCATAAGACGTGGCGAGTTTAAGTGTGGGGGGTCCGTGAGGTGGTGGCATCACTCAGGTGGTGAGGTGGTGGCATCACTCAGGTGGTGAGGTGGTGGCATCACTCAGGTGGTGAGGTGGTGGCATCACTCAGGTGGTGAGGTGGTGGCATCACTCAGGTGGTGAGGTGGTGGCATCACTCAGGTGTTGAGGTGGTGGCATCACTCAGGTGGTGAGGTGGTGGCATCACTCAGGTGGTGAGGTGGTGGCATCACTCAGGTGGTGAGGTGGTGAGGTGGTGAGGTGGGCATCACTCAGGTGGTGAGGTGGGTGCATCACTCAGGTGGTGAGGTGGTGGCATCACTCAGGTGTTGAGGTGGTGGCATCACTCAGGTGGTGAGGTGGTGGCATCACTCAGGTGGTGAGGTGGTGGCATCACTCAGGTGGTGAGGTGGTGGCATCACTCAGGTGGTGAGGTGGTGGCATCACTCAGGTGGTGAGGTGGTGGCATCACTCAGGTGGTGAGGTGGTGGCATCACTCAGGTGGTGAGGTGGTGGCATCACTCAGGTGGTGAGGTGGTGGCATCACTCAGGTGGTGAGGTGGTGGCATCACTCAGGTGGTGAGGTGGTGGCATCACTCAGGTGGTGAGGTGGTGGCATCACTCAGAGGACGGTGAGCAGAAGGAACGGCGTCTCTGCGGGACCGTGTCCACGCAGGCTGCTGTCGGCGTTGGGTTCGTCCTACGTGTGATGTTGATTAGCTCCCTCCTGTGCCGAGAACTGAATTGTGTATGTTGACATGCCGAAACATCTGCTGTGTGTAACCACAAAGACACACACACACACACACACACACACACACACACACACACACACACACACACGGTTTTGAATTCTTAGTATTGTATTCTTTTCATTTTTATTGATGCCTAATTAACCAACGATTGATGTTTCCACGGCGGCACGGTGGCTTAGTGGTTTGGCATGTTCTCCTCTCAACGCTAGGGATTCCCGGAGTTTCCATGTCCTCCCCGTGTCCGCGTGGGTGTCCTCCGGGTTCTCCGGTTTCCTCCCACAGTCCAAAAACATGGATCAAGTCAATTGAATTCTCCAAAATTGCCCCATATAGAGTGTGTCTGTGTGAGTGAGTGTGTGCCCAGCGATGGATTGGCGCCCTGTCCTGGGTCTATCTGCCCAGCGCCCGAGACGTTCTCCCCTGGATGGGAATGGGGAACCCCCCCACGACCCTAATAGAGGATAAAGCTGAAGATGATGAATGAATGAATGAATGATGTTTCCACATTAAAGGTCCGGGTTGGATTCGCGGGTCTTGTCTGTGTGGGTTACCAGGTTCTCCGCTTTCCCCCCACATTACCTCGTCCACTTCCGTGCAAGCGCCTCCCGGTGGTCATCCGAAACGCACCTCCCTTCCGACTGCTGTGTGTTTCTCTGAATTAAGACCCCGACGCATTCAGTCGGCTGCTCTCTGAGGTCTCAGCGTCTCAGACTCGCCACCCTCTACGCTCACATCATCCCACGACCTCTTAATGAGAGACCCTCGTTAATTAAAAAGTAAAAAACGTCATTAAAACCCTGCACACTCACTCGACCGGCCCCCTCCTCCTCCTCCTCCTCCTCATCCTCACCCGCCGCTTAGCATTTCCAGCCTCTTCTGACAGCCTCCTCCTCCTCCTCCTCTTCGTCGCTTTCGTTTTCAGCTTTTCAAATCCAAAGTAAACCGGTGAGGGTGCGGCAGAGTTTCCTACAAATCCCTTTGCACCTATTTCGTCTGGCATGGCGTGTTCCCGCCACCCACGCTCTCTCACCTCAGCCGGAGCATTTGAAGTTCTCGAAAAGAACTTCATCTTCAAACGAAACGCTTAAATAAACTTAGCTCGTTCTCTGTGAACAGTCCCATGCTCACATAGGAAGCATAGGACGTGCAGTGCATCGAGGTCACCTGCGTCCCCACGTCTGCGTCCAGCTTTCGGTACCTCGGGTTCTGCAGGCCTAAGCGAGTACTAGAAGGGCGCATGTCTTTCGGTCTTTGATGTCTGCCTCGGTCAGGCCCCGGTCCGGTGTCGAGTGGGTTCAGTCCGATGCTTTGGTCCTTTAATTCCGAAGATGCCAAAAATCAATAACAAACCAGCGGCTTTATCGCGCCCCTCACAGGCCGTTATGATCTTTTGTGTTGTCCTAAATATAGTGTGTGTGTGTGTGTGTGTGTGTGTGTGTGTGTGTGTGTCTCTCTCTCTTTTGTGAGGTGTTGCAGTTAGTCAGCATCACAGGTCAGTGTTGTGAGTGTGTGTGAAGCTGAGCAGATAACAGATGGAGCGCTCTGAGTGGACAGATGTCTCAGCGCCTCTCAGCCACATGAACTTCAGTCAAGCGCCTCCCTCTCCTCCCGAAATTTAAACATTCAATTAACCGAAGAAAAACATCTTTAAAACGCTTAAAGTCCTCCTCTTTCCAACACACCCAGAGCCGTGTCCAGGTTGGTCAGCCACCGGCCTGTCCTCTGTCCTCGCTCTGCCGCTCAGGCTTCGTTCAGGGGTTCTCTGAATGAAGGGACTACAAGCTCTTCATATACATCAGCAATTAGAAAATGAGGGTGTGAGGACGTGATTGTCTCCAGGATGATCTTAATGTCTCTTAATGTCTCAGGACAGGCTGTTTAGAGCATGTCCCTAACGTCCCGCAGTGAGCTGCGCGCCTCTCATGGGCCATTATTTCTGCAGGTCCATTTCTACCCCTGTCATCTGCTATGAGGGGTACTGGTTTAAAATAATGCCCCCCCAACATGATGCACTAACCTGAGAAGAGGCCTGTTTTTCAGTGGTCCATCCTAAACGGAACGTTAAAAAAAAAAAAAACCAGGTAAATATCATCAGTCCTGGTAGTTCCGAGACATCAGTGGAGTGGGAGGATCATTGACCTGGCTTGATCCCATGGTTTTTGGACTGTGGGAGGAAACCGGAGAACCCGGAGGAAACCCACATGGACATGGGGAGAACATGGACACTCCAACCAGTTGGGGATCCGAACGCTGAGAGGAGAACGTGCTAAAGCACTAAGCCGCCGTGCCACCCTTAAACGTGACATTTGTTTGTTATTCATATTAGATCTTAATGTCTCTTAATGTCTCACAGTCCGACCCGGAGACGCTGAGTCAGAGTGAGGTGAGGACGAGCTGGTGTGTATGTGTGTGTTAACTGCCCGTGTGTCTGCAGTGTCCCGGGTTCGGTGAATGTGGACCTGCAGACCGAACACACAGACGTCTCATGACTGACTTTTCGCTTGGGGCAGCTGAGACCCCACCCCCCCCCCCCCCCCCCCGTCTCACCCTTTTTTATAGCCCGCAGACACACGGACAGTTAACACACACACCCACACACACACACACACACACGGCGCAGGTGGAGGACACCTGGCCTGATTCCCATGCTTTTCCTCCTGTTTACAAAACCGAGCTTAATTGCAGCCACGCATCACAAAAAGCCGGAGAAGCGAATTAATTATGAATTATTAATTATTAATCATGTAAAGTGTAAATGCGACGTAATGTTTGCTGATGACGGGACAATATGCAACACGAAGGGTCTCTGTGCTGCCGGTGAAACGGGTTTTCATTAGAAGAAGGTGAGACATAAAGGGTTTTCATTAGGTTGGACCGCGAACCCTTCTATGACTGTTTTCCTAATGAGGTTAGATTTTCATTCATTCATTCATTATCTTCCGCTTTATCCTCTATTAGGGTCGCGGTGGGGTTCCCCATGCCCATCCAGGGGAGAACGTTTCGGGCGCTGGGCAGATACACCCAGGACAGGGCGCCAATCCATCGCTGGGCACACACTCACTCACACAGACACACTCTATATGGGGCAATTTGGAGAACTCAATTGACGATCCATGTTTTTTTTTTGGACTGTGGGAGGAAACCGGGAGAACCCGGAGGAAACCCCACGTCGGACACGGGGGGGAGAACATGGAAACTCCACCCAGATTGGGGATTCGAACCGGGAATCCCTAGTGCTGAGAGGAGAACGTGCTAAACCACTAAGCCACCATGCCGCCCGAGGTTAGACTTAAAGATGACAAAAAAACATAAAGCATGTGCAGACACTTTGACATTTTTCACTCTTAAACTTTAGTTAGCATTTTTAATTTTATTATTTCTATTGTTATTATTTTTTTTTATTATTATTTATATTATTTTTTATTATTTCCATTATTTTTATTTTATTTTATTATTTCTATTATCATTCATTCATTCATTATCTTCCGCTTTATCCTATACTAGGGTTGCGGGGGGGGGGTTCCCCATGCCCATCCAGGGGAGAACGTTTCGGGCGCTGGGGTTTCGGGCGACTATAATGGGCAGATACTCACACAGGACCAAGACAGGAACGCCAATCCACGTTTTTCGCTGGGCGGAGAAACCCGGAGGAAAACAGCACTATTCACACGCAAATCTTTTCCAGTACACTTCAGCACTATTATTATTTATTTACATATCTTACGCACACTCTATGTGGGGCAATTTGGAGAACTCAATTGACTTGATCCACGTTTTTGGACTGTGGTAGGAAACCCAGAGGAAACCCACACGAACACTGGGAGAACATGGAAACTCCACCCAGATTGGGGATTCGAACCGGGAATCCCTAGCGCTGAGAGGAGAACGTGCTAAACCACTAAGCCACCGTGCCGCCCTATTTATATTATTATTGATTAATTTGATTATTTATTAATTATTCACTCGTTCGGACCGACAAGCGTGCAGAAGCGTCCATCGCTCTCCTCACTGCTCGGCTCCTCCGTCCCGGTCGTTCGTCGGCTCGCTGGCTGCTGGGTGCGGGTCGGGATGGGACGAGTTCTTGGCGCCGTGTGTGTCACGTGACTCTGAGATCTGGCCCAGCTGCTGTGTCCTTCTGGCTGAAGCTGTGTTCTCTGGCAGAACGAACGGAAGCGGCGCCGGCTTCATTGTGCTGTGACTGTAAAATTGCTTTTGGGGGGAAAAGAGCCAGTTTGAAAATGTGTTCATGTGTTTATACACAGAGACCCGTGCAATAAATACAGAAATGATAATCTGTAAACTCTGCACAAAGACCGACTGTGTGCATTACTGCATGTACGTCTGGAGGAGGATGCAGGGATAGGCCCAAAGGGCAGCTGCACAAGCTTAGGTTGTCTCCTGCCGGCACAGAGCATCCAGACCTATGTCATGGAATATGTGATGTCATGACTCCATACAGGGTGTTGGTGTACTTAAGGTCAAGGTTTACACACACACACACACACACACACACACACCACACACACACACACACACACCACACAGTCCATTATCCTGGTCATGTGTTCTTACTAGGGGTGTCTTCAACTAAGGATTTTCATAGTCGAATCTGATTCGTCAGATTTTCCCTATAGTCGAATCAGTTAGAATTTCACCACAAGATGGCGCTATAAGCGTGGTTTTTAAAAAAGATTTTTTTATATATATATATATATTTTACTTGTTTTTCTAACAAAAGAAAACCTTTTTTTTGGTTTTTCTTTTTTCTTTTTTTTCTCTACAAATTAGGATGATTTTATTTGACAAAAGGCTATATATATAACGAAAACAAAGACATTTCATGTAAAAACTAATGCTTAGCAGCAGCCATGGGCGCCCCCATGTGGTCAAAATGGTACATTCGCCTATGAGGTTCATAGTCGACTACGGTTCTCCGAATCAAATCGTCGAACCAGCGAATATTGCAGCTCACTCCTAGTTCTTACATTTGTCATAATAAACATCTTACTATACCTTCTGTGTGTTGCAGCTCCTCCCACCTTCACGGACACGCCCCCGCAGTATGTGGAGGCTAAAGAGGGGGGCAGCATTACTCTAAGCTGCACCGCCTTTGGAAACCCCAAACCGTCGGTTAGCTGGATACGAGAGGGCAAAGAAATACAGGACGGCACCAAGTACAAGGTGAGCGCATGGCTTTTACGAATATTCGACGGGCTGCGCTCACTGACCCTGGGGCAACGAGGGCTAATGAGGGTGGCAACTGTATTGGTGGGTCAAAATGTGTTGAGTCCCCAACCAACAGAATAATATCCCAAACCCCCTGAGCGCTGAGCGACCACACCCTGCGCAGAATTTCTTCATTTAAAGGCTTTGAGCCTGTCGCTCTGTCCCAGGATGGTCCGAAAGCCCGGGGTAATCAATGGAGATGAGATGGTGTTGCTATGGGGTTGCTATGGTAATCGCATAACATTAGTAGCTGTAGCTTCTTTGAGCGGCTCATTTAGACCGTGTTTGTTGCACATGACTACAAAGATCAGTTCAGAGAAGATCAGGCCTCTTTTTTTAGAACGTTATTTATAGTCTCAGAGGCGGTTTTGCTTTTTTTTTTGGATTTGCGCTCTGATTAATTCTTCGTCTTCTGTCGGCGTTTTTTTTTACGCTTTTATTATTCAGCGGTCGCCACAGCGACGGACTCGCGTTTGAGACTTGGCACAGTGTTTTACAGCGGCACAGTGAATGCCCCAGAGCGGCCGATTCACCTTAAATCCATGTTTTTGGACTGTGGGAGGAAACCGGAGAACCTGGAGGAAGCCCACACGGACAACCTGGAATCCCCAGAGCCGAGAGGCGGACGTGCAAAGCACTAAGCCACCGAGCCGATTCATTTTACAAACAATTTGGACCCAACGCAGCAGAGATCCATCATAAGATTAAAACTATAGTTTCCTCTTTAATAAGTTCATTCATTCATTCATTATGAATGAATGGGGGGGGGGGGTTCCTCATGCCCATCCAGGGGAGAACGTCTCAGGCGCTGGGCAGATAGATCCAGGACAGGACGCCAATCCATCGCTGGGCACACACTCACTCACACACACACTCTATATGGGGCAATTTGGAGAACTCAATTGACTTGATCCATGTTTTTGGACTGTGGGAGGAAACCGGAGAACCCGGAGGACACCCACGCGGACACAGGGAGAACATGGAAACTCCACCCAGATGGGGATTCGAACCGGGAATCCCCAGCACTGAGAGGCGAACGTGCTAAACCACTAAGCCACCGTGCCGCCCTCTTTAATAAGTTACAAAATAATCTGTAAAAGTTGCATAATTCAGAATGAATTTACAGTCAGTTTCCATCCATCATCTTCAGCTTTATCCTCTATTAGGGTCGCGGTGGGGGGGGGTTCCCCATGCCCATCCAGGGGAGAACGTCTTGGGCGCTGGGGAGATAGACCCAGGACAGGGCGCCAATCCATCGCTGGGCACACACTCACTCACACAGACACACTCTATATGGGGCAATTTGGAGAACTCAATTGACTTGATCCATGTTTTTAGTCTGAGGGAGGAAACCGGAGAACCCGGTGGACACCCACGCGGACACGGGGAGAACATGCAAACTCCACCCAGATGGAGATTCGAACCGGGAATCCCCAGCGCCGAGAGGCAAACGTGCTAAACCACTAAGCCAGCGTGCTGCCCCTACAGTCGCTCTGTTCTCACCTCATTTCTCTGTGCCGTTATGTAAGAGGGGCAGATTTGGGTCCGTGCTCGGAGCCTCGCGGAACACCCCCCCACATCCCCCCCCCCCCCCCCCCCCCCCCCCCCCACCCCCCCGCCGAGCCGCGCCGCACATGAGCACACTCAGAGCTCTCCATCCACAGCTTCACGCTCCATTTCCCCGTCAGAGTAAAAACACCGGCTCTAATACTGACTGAGAGTAAAGAGAGAGTGTGTGTGTGTGTGTGTGTGTGTGTGTGTGTGTGTGTGTGTGTGTGTGTGTGTGTGTGTTCACTTATCCACTCGCCATACTTCAGAGTGACGAGTCAGCGGCAGCGGCTGTCATCACAGAGAGGACGGCTTCTCTGCTCAGCCTCTGTGCGACAGACACGGTTCCCCGTTTTCAGAGGCTGCTGCCATGTCGTGATCAGATGTTCCGTCCGATCCGGGGCCGCGGTGTCTGATTGCCGGGTGTCCCGCGGAGTGACGCCGTCTGCGGCCGCCGCTCGGTGCGGCTCGAGAACCATGCTGAGATTAGAAATAGCATAGAATAGAATAGAATTCAACTTTATTGTCATTGCTCATTATAAACAACGAAATGCAGCTTGCATCCATCCAGAAGTGCTTTAGCAGATATATAAATATTCATTCATCCATTATCTCCCGCTTTATCCTCTATTAGGGTCGCGGCGGGGTTCCCCATGCCCATCCAGGGGAGAACGTCTCGGGCGCTGGGCAGATACACCCAGGACAGGGCGCCAATCCATCGCTGGGCACACACTCACTCACACAGACACACTCTATATGGGGCAATTTGGAGAACTCAATTGACTTGATCCATGTTTTTGGACTGTGGGAGGAAACCGGAGAACCCGGAGGACACCCACGCGGACATGGGGAGGACATGGAAACTCCACCCAGATGGGGATTCGAACCGGGAATCCCTAGTGCTGAGAGGAGAACATGCTAAACCACTAAGCCACCGTGCCGACTATATATAAATATATACATTACAAAGTGGTAATTAGAATATACAGATGTGAATGTACAGATTATTCATTCATTCATTCATTATCTCCCGCTTTATCCTCTATTAGGGTCGCGGTGGGGTTCCCCATGCCCATCCAGGGGAGAACGTTTCGGGCGCTGGGCAGACGCACCCAGGACAGGACGCCAATCTATCGCTGGGCACACACTCACTCACACAGACACACTCTATATGGGGCAATTTTGAGAATTCAATTAGTGGCTTAGTGGTTTAGCATGTTCTCCTCTCAGCTCTAGGGATTCCCGGTTCGAATCCCCATCTGGGTGGAGTTTCCATGTCCTCCCCGTGTCCGCGTGGGTTTCCTCCGGGTTCTCCGGTTTGCTCCCACAGTCCAAAAACATGGATCAAGTCAATTGAATTCTGAAAATTGCCCCATATAGAGTGTGTCTGTGTGAGTGAGTGTGTGCCCAGCGATGGATTGGCGCCCTGTCCTGGGTCTATCTGCCCAGCGCCCGAAACGTTCTCTCCTGGATGGGCATGGGGAACCCCACCGCGACCCTAATAGAGGATAAAGCGGAAGATAATGAATGAATGAATGAATAACACACTGAGTGGTATAAACAATAAAAATTACACATTCGCAGCAATTTGGATTTCTCTCTCTCTCTCTCTCTCTCTCTCGTCCCGCCTCTCTCCCTTTTGCTCTGGTTTTATTAATAAATATGATGATGTAATAATAATAATAATAAATTAAAACCAGACCGTGGATCATCACAGCCGGGATGCTCTTCGCAGTGCAACGCCGTTTTACATTACGGTTTATTTAATCTTTTTTTTTTTTGGGTTTCAGAAGCACAAATAATTACCTGGCGCCTCGGCTCTGTTGCTTAGCAACATGTAAACATGATGCACACCAGATTTTGCAGTGAGCTCTTAATGAGGGTCTGTGTGGTGACCACGCTGGACGCGACAGGCGCTTCTGTCTGTGTTTGCACAGCAGACCGAGTGTGTTGCAGTTGCGGAACCTTTTTTTTTTTTTTTTTTTGGGTGGGGGGGGGGCGCTTCTGACAAATGATGTTCATCAGTCTCGCACTCTGTAATGTGATCGTGTCCCACTGCTGGAAATTCTGACCCATGAAGCTGAAAAGAACTGGAATTAAAGCAAATGGTTGATGGTATAGGGGCAATTTCTGTATAGGGGCAATTTCTTCATTCATTCATTATCTCCCGCTTTATCCTCTATTAGGGTCGCGGGGGGGGGGGGGGGGGTTCCTCCATGCACATCCACGGGAGAACGTCTCGGGCGCTGGGCAGATAGACCCAGGACAGGGTGCCAATCCATCGCTGGGCACACTCTCACTCACACAGACACACTCTATATGGGGCAATTTGGAGAAATCAATTGACTTGATCCATGTTTTTGGACTGTGGGAGGAAACCGGAGAACCCGGAGGAAACCCACGCGGACACGGGGAGAATATGGAAACTCCACCCAGATGGGGATTCGAACCGGGAATCCCTAGCGCTGAGAGGAGAACGTGCTAAACCACTAAGCCACCGTGCCGCCGTTAGTATGAACAGAACTCCTATAATAACAGTGGTTCTACATGTTGTCCTGGGGTTCGTTCGGCGTGATGTCTCCGTGATCACGTCTCCGTCATCGGATGACTCCAGTCATCGCGTGAGGGACAATCGAGGGACAATCGCGTGAGGGACCCGCCATGAAACGTGATATAAACATTGATCTTCGTGTCTCATGTGTGGCGAGTCTTCGCTCGTCTCTTTTATTCTGTTCTCTTCACTCGGTCCGTGTCCTCCTCTGGTTTTTAAGGGGACCGTCACCGACGTGCAGGGGTTCGTTAAGGGGATCGTGGTTGGTCTTTGGTTTTAATAGAAACTGTCCGTTCATATCAAATGCTCTGTCCACAGGTGAGCGACGGCAGCGTGACCGTGTTTTCCATCAACCGAGAGGACAGAGGCGCCTACACATGCAGGGCCTATAGCGTGCAGGGAGAAGCCGTCCATACCACACGTCTGCTCGTCCAAGGTAGTACCGATTACATTTACATCACATTTGGTCATTTATTGGACACTTTTATCTAGGGGTGTCTTCAACTAAGGATTTTCGTAGTCGAATCTGATTCGTCAGATTTTCCCTATAGTCGACTGATAGTCGAATCAGTTAAAATTTCACCACAAGATGGCGCTATAAGCGTGGTTTTTAAAAAATAGTTTTTTTTATATATTTTACTTGTTTTTCTAGAGCACCGTAAATGGGTTAAAGCGCACACATCATTTAAAAAAAAAATATTAACAGAAATTAGGATGATTTTATTTGACAAAAGGCTATATATGTATATAACGAAAACAAAGACATTTCATGTAAAAACTAATGCTTAGCAGCAGCCATGGGCGCCCCCATGTGGTCAAAATGGTACATTCGACTATGAGGTTCATAGTCGACTACGGTTCTCCGAATCGAATCGTCGAATCAGCGAATATTTTTATTCAAAGCGACTTACAAAGTGAGCACAGGGTTCATCACAGCATCCCTGGACCAATGAGGGTTAAGGGTCTTGCTCAAGAACCCACATTGGTAACTTCAGGGGACCTGGGATTTGAACCCCCAACATTCAGATTGATAGCCCAACACCCGAACCACTGAGCTACCGCACCCTAAACTTTATTAAAATTAAAATCTGATTAAACCTGTACGGGCGACACAGTGGCTTAGTGGTTTAGCACGTTCGCCTCTCAGCACTAGGGATTCCCGGTTCGAATCCCCATCTGGGTGGAGTTTCCATGTTCTCCCCGTGTCCGCGTGGGTTTCCTCCGGGTTCTCCGGTTTCCTCCCACACTCCAAAAACATGGATCAAGTCAATTGAGTTCTCCAAATTGCCCCATATAGAGTGTGTATCTGTGTGTGAGTGAGTGTGTGCCCAGCGATGGGTTAGCGCCCTGTCCTGGGTGTATCTGCCCAGCGCCCGAAACGTTCTCCCCTGGCTGGGCATGGGGAACACCCTCCCCGCGACCCTAATAGAGGATAAAGCGCAAGATAATGAATGAATGAATAAACCTGTACGCTAATCACGACTGGGTGGATGTGTCTGATAGAGCTTTAAATTCATTCATTCATTCATTATCTTCCGCTTTATCCTCTATTACGGTCGCGGGGGGTGGGGGGGGTTCCCCATGCCCATCCACGGGAGAACGTTTCGGGTGCTGGGCAGATACACCCAGGACAGGGCGCCATTCCATCGCTGGGCACACACTCACTCACACAGACACACTCTATATGGGGCGATTTGGAGAACTCAATTGACTTGATCCATGTTTTTTGGACTGTGGGAGGAAACCGGAGAACCCGGAGGAAACCCACGTGGGGAGAACGCGGGGGAGAACATGGAAACTCCGCCCAGATGGGGATGGGAACCGGGAATCCCTCTCGCACAGAGCTTTAAATTAATACACCACCCAAAATAACTTCGGCGGTGTGGGGTCCTGATGTTGCAAACGTCTCAAGTGTCTTCAGATTCACGTCACCGTCGTTCCGTTGGGCTGAAGCGGCTCCTTCATCTTTGCTGTTTCTTCTACATGTTGCTGTAATGCATGCACAGTGGGGGGGGGGTGGGGGGGGGGGGGGGGGGTTGTGGGGTGGGGGGGGTGCAGCCATATGTTGGTTTCTCTGCAAGATGCTGTGTGTTATGGTTCGAGCGCCGGCTTGTTGGTCTGCCCCTCACGGCGCTTCCACCCCTGACTGACGGAGTTCTGTCGGACTCTCGGGTGGAGGTGAGGAGGAGCCTGTGGAGAGTCAGCAGAACCCCCACCCCTCACACACACACACACACACACACACACACACACACACATGGAGGATAACAGGGCCGACCTCGGATATTCGCGCTGGTTACAGCTCAAGCCTTAAAGTGAATATACCCTCGGTTCTATTCCTGGGCAGCAAGGCCAAGTTCTGTTCTGTGAGTTTGCATGTTCTCCTCGTGCTTACATTTTACGGCGCGTCCTTTTTACGTCCGAATAGGTGGTATGTGGTGCGAATGTTTGTTTGGTGATTAGATAGCGGCTGTTCTTCCCATCTCATCTCCCAGTTAGTGCTGGGATAGGCTTCAGGGCCGCCCACGACTCGATCGGAATGTTGATGAAATGAATGAAACCCATTTATAAACTCTAATAAGGGATGGTGACAATGACGCACAAATCACTGCCCCCCCGACATCTCCCGCTTCACAAAATGAAGCCGACTGACCCCAACCTCAAACATAAAGCCAGTTTAAAACCTGTGAAGCGTGCAGAGCAGGGGCTTATCGGAGCGACGCCGGGGGCTCTGCAGAGATCCCGAATTTACTGCTGGAAATCTGCCTGAGCCTGTTCTGTCTTCAGCCTCCGCCTGATCTCCCTGCATCTTTACAGAGGATTTGGAGGGGGTTCGAATAAGAGCATCACCCAACCGCATATATTTCGGAAGTTTGTTTGTTCATTTAGGAGTTTAACAGAGTCGTCGGCTTCCGGTGGTTCAGTCGTAGAGACAGTTTAGCATCAGCATCAGCATCAGCATCAGCTTCAGCATCCTCTAAAATAACCATGCAGACACAGAGAGGACATTTATTTTCGTGAAATGGGAGTTATACCTGTGATGCAGAGTGCTCACCGCTGCACCATCAGGCCATCCATCTGTTTATGTAAATAAGAGAAGCCTTATTTAAAATGTGGAAGGTTCCTGGGGTTGTATTATATACTTTCTGAGTTCCGTTACCTGCACAAGAAAATAAAGTGCTTTACGAATTAAAAGAACATTCCGTTGCCTGAATGTATCGTGTGCACTTACAGTCTTAAGGTTTGGGATTAGATTACGTGATTAGGTTCCGTGTTTGCAGGTGTTTGTAAATCCCATGATGACGTGAAGCCTGATTATTCACCGGGTGTCTCGTTTTTGACCCGCAGGACCACCATTCATCGTGACCCCTCCAGAGAACATAACAGTGAACATATCACAGGATGCGTTCTTCACCTGCCAGGCCGAGGCGTATCCCGGCAACATGACCTACACGTGGTTCTGGGAGGAAGATAATGTCTTCTTCAAGAAGTAAAGTTATGATCGGGTTCATTACTGTATCGTACCTCACCGTCCTCCATCCCATCGTCACCAGCAGCACCGTCAGCACCTTAATTCTGGGGGAAAGATGATAAACGGCACTCTATGACATGAAAAGAAAGAAATTATACCCGTCCATTCATCCATTATCTTCTGCTTTATCCTCTATTAGGGTCGCGGGGGGTAGGGGGGGGTGGGGGGGGTTCCCCATGCCCAGCCAGGGAAGAACGTCTCGGGCGCTGGGCAGATACACCCAGGACAGGGCGCCAATCCATCGCTGGGCACACACTCACTCACTCACACAGACACACTCTATATGGGGCAATTTGGAGAACTCATTTGACTTGATCCATGTTTTTGGACTGTGGGAGGAAACCGGAGAACCCGGAGGAAACCCACGCGGACACGGGGAGGACATGGAAACTCCACCCAGATTGGGATTCGAACCGGGAACTCCCCAGCGCTGAGAGGAGAACATGCTAAACCACTAAGCCACCCTGAAAGAAATATATTCATTCATTCATTATCTCCCGCTTTATCCTCTATTAGGGTCGCGGTATGGTTCCCCATGTCCATCCAGGGGAGAACGTCTCGGGCGCTGGGCAGATACACCCAGGACAGGGCGCCAATCCATCGCTGGGCACACACTCACTCACACAGACACACTCTATATGGGGCAATTTGGAGAATTCAATTGACTTGATCCATGTTTTTGGACTGTGGGAGGAAACCGGAGAACCCGGAGGAAACCCACGCGGACACGGGGAGGACATGGAAACTCCACCCAGATTGGTATTCGAACCAGGAACTCCCCAGCGCTGAGAGGAGAACATGCCAAACCACTAAGCCACCCTGAAAGAAATATATTCATTCGTTCATTATCTCCCGCTTTATCCTCTATTAGGGTCTCGGTGGGGTTCCCCATGCCCATCCAGGGGAGAACGTCTCGGGCGCTGGGCAGATACACCCAGGACAGGGCGCCAATCCATCGCTGGGCACACACTCACTCACACAGACACACTCTATATGGGGCAATTTGGAGAACTCATTTGTGACTTGATCCATGTTTTTGGACTGTGGGAGGAAACCGGAGAACCCGGAGGAAACCCACGCGGACACGGGGAGGACATGGAAACTCCACCCAGATGGGGATTCGAACCGGGACTCCCCAGCGCTGAGAGGAGAACATGCCAAACCACTAAGCCACCCTGAAAGAAATATATTATTAACATTATTAGGTGGTTGCTTTGAGGAAAATAAAACCCTTTTTATTTATTTAGTTCTTTGTTTTTTGCTTGTGGTTTAGTTTTTTTTTTGTTTTTTTTTTTACCATCAGAGAGTTGAATGCATCTAAAGTGAATCTTGACAAAGTCGATTCATAAAAATGAGTTTCCTGAATGTTTGTGAGCGGTTTTTAAAATAGCGCCCCTTTCGTTCATTAAGGAGTCGTTCTGGTCTCGTCCCAAAGCGTCTCCGTCTCAGCGCAGTGTGAGTTCCTTCGGGTTCCGTCTGATCCCGAACGCTGAGCGAGGTCTTTCAGACATCCCCCTCTCGCCTCCTTAAAACATCTCCACCAGCCTGCTGCTCCTTTCATCCTCCGCATCCCGACCACCGAACCCCCGGCCCGGCGTGGCCTGCACGCTCTGTAGAGAGTTAACATGTTAGGTTATCGCTCTCACGTCCATGAATAACGTTCGTGCTATGTTTAGAATTAGATCGGGTTTTAAAATCCATTTTAATGTGAATTCTTTGTTTGTTTTTTTTGTTTTTTTTAATAAATTCATCCGTCTTTCCCTCTTTAGTGACCTGAAGCGCAGAGTGAGTATTTTGATTGATGGCTCTCTCATCATTGCCCAAGTAAAGCCTGAAGATGCTGGAAAGTACACCTGCAGCCCCAGTAACAGCCTCGGCCGCCCCCCGACTGCATCGGCACACCTGATAGTGCAATGTAAGTCCCCCCGCCCCACAGACCCGCAGCACACAGCACAGACGCAAAGTGCTGCACAAAACTGCAGCTTCAGACTCATTCCCACAAACCTGTTTCAACATCGCGGTCACCATCATGCCTCCGATTTGCTCTGATTTATTTATTTTATTGCCGATTGATGAGACCGCCAGCGATGGATTGGCGTCCTGTCCTGGGTGTATCTGCCCAGCGCCCGAAACGTTCTCCCCTGGATGGGCATGGGGAACCCCACCGCGACCCTAATAGAGGATAAAGCGGGAGATAATGAATGAAGTGAATGAAAGATGAGACGGAATATGTCTGATATTCTCTGAGGAGGCGGCACGCTGGCTTAGTGGTTTGGCACGTTCTCCTCTCAGCGCTGGGGATTCCACCTTCGAATCCCCGTCTGGGTGGAGTTCGCATGTTCTCCCCGTGTCCGCGTGGGTTTCCTCCGGGTTCTCCGGTTTCCTCCCACAGTCCAAAAACATGGATCGAGTCAGTTGAGTTCTCCAAATTGCCCCATATAGAGTGTGTGTGTGTGAGTGAGTGTGTGTCCAGTGATAGATTGCCCCCCTGTCCTGGGTGTGTCTGCCCAGCGCCCGAAACGTTCTCCCCTGGATGGACATGGGGAACCCCACCGCAACCCTAATAGAGGATAAAGCGGGAGATAATGAATGAATGAATGAATGGTAAACTATAGAGGGCGGCATGGTGGCATAGTGGTTTAGCATGTTCTCCTCTCAGCGATAAGGATTCCCGGTTCGAATCCCCGTCTGGGTGGAGTTCGCATGTCCTCCCCGTGTCCGCGTGGGTTTCCTCCGGGTTCTCCGGTTTCCTCCCACAGTCTAAAAACATGGATCGAGTCAGTTGAGTTCTCCAAATTGCCCCATATAGAGTGTGTGTGTATGAGTGAGTGTGTGTCCAGTGATAGATTGCCCCCCTGTCCTGGGTGTATCTGCCCAGCGCCTGAAATGTTCTCCCCTGGATGGGAATGGGGACCCCCCCCCCCCCCGTATCTCAGGCGACGGCGGCTGAGGAGCTCTGATAACACAGTCGCATGCCGGATTCCCGGTTCGAATCCCCATCTGGGTGGAGTTTCCATGTCCTCCCCGTGTCCGCGTGGGTTTCCTCCGGGTTCTCCGGTTTCCTCCCACAGTCCAAAAACATGGATCGAGTCAATTGAGTTCTCCAAATTGCCCCATATAGAGTGTGTGTGTGTGTGTTCGTGAGTGGGTGTCCAGCAATAGATTGCCCCCCTGTCCTGGGTGTATCTGCCCAGCGCCTGAAATGTTCTCCCCTCGATGTTCTCCCCCACGACCCTAATAGAGGATAAAGCGGAAGATGGATGGATGGATGGATTCTTTGAGGAATTTAACTCAACCTGACAGCCGTCCCAAAATCTCAAAACCGGACATTAGATTTGGTCCTGGACAACGATTCGGGGTCACTTTTCATAATCGTCGTGAACTCGTCCCCAGCCTGGGCCCTCCAGCATCCCGGCCCTTTCTGTGTGGATCTGCATTTCCGCCGTGACCTTGAGGCTGAAGCCGGCAGAGCCGTCGGTCACGCCGTCCGCGCTCCACCCGTCTGCTCGAGGGAGACGTTCCGACCGAAGCTTTCGGAGACGCAGGGCTCGCGTGTGGCGAATGGCGGGGCATTCTGACCCGGGAAGTGTCCAGAATAGACGTGCCTTTGCTGGTATCCAAGGCAACAGACATTTTGAACTCCCTCAGTTTCCGCTGCGAGATTGGCCCGCCTCGGTTTTCGTGACAGCGAGAGAGGCGAAGCATTACATCATAATTTAGCAGAGCTGAGGATGCAGAAGCCGAGCAGCCCGCTCCTCCACTTCTCCGCTTCTCGCAGCGGAATACTGCATTCATAAAAGCCAATCAGCATCCCTTTTAATACCACAGCATCTATTTATACCTCGGTGTTCTGCGCCACGTTTCTCCGGGTGGGTTCTAATAAAAGATTAGACAGCTGTTAAATCGACACGGGAAGGAATAAATATATAAAGCTTCGTGCTTTTAAATAAGAGATCCGTCTCACTCGCCATTACTTTATACGTCGGACCAAATCAAAAGCCCCGAAGCCGTTTAAAGCCCCCCGCATTCAGACGAAACACCTCGGCGGCTCATGAATATGAACAGTGGGATGGTAGGGAACAGGAGTGGGGGGGAAGATATTGGATGACATCATCGTTTGTGGAAACCCTCTCCTCTGCAGTGATGTCACCTAAAAAAAAAAACTTGGCACCGTGGCTGTGTAGTCACTGGCGACCCCAATGGACGACCGAGAGCACTGCATATCCATTTCACACTCAGCCTGCTGCTATTATCTCCTCCTCCCTCAATCTGTCACATCGTGGCTTCCCCCTCCTCGCGCTGCTGCTGCTGCTGCTGCTGCTGATGCTGATGCTGCGGCTAAAAATAAAACCCAGCACTTTGCCGAGCATAAAGATGGAGCAGGGCTTTTCTTTATGTGTCCAGCTCGTCGTGCCGCGCACTTCCACTGCCATCGATTAGAAAGTGGGCGTCCGAATTTGTCGCATGTGACCGACTGCGGGCATGCGTCTGCGTTATCGGCGCTCCTCAGCCGCCGTCGCCTGAGATACGCAGCACCGGCCATCGGGAAAGTTAAGCATCTGCCTTTAGAAATGCTGCGTTTGTATAAGAAACGCTTTCACCTTTAATATGAGGGCCAGATTACAGCGCTGGACATACTACCCATCCATCTGTCCAGTCATCCATTATGCTTTATTCTCTACTATAGGGTCGTGGGGGAGGTTGGGGTTCCACATACCCACATCCAGGGGAGAATATTTCGGGCGCTGGGCAGATACACCCAGGACAGGGGCCGTCAACCTATCGCTGGGCACACACACAGACAAACTCTATATGGGGCAATTTGGAGAACTCGATTGACCTTGATCCATGTTTTTGGATCGCTGGGGGCTTTCCCATGCCCATCCAGGGGAGAACGGTTCGGTGCGGAGGCAGGATAGACCCAGGCACAGGGAGCCAATCGATCGCTGGACACACACTCATCTCAACAGATCACACTCTTTAGGTGGCAATTTGGAGAACGTTCAATTGACCTTGATCCATGTTTTTGGGACTGCTGGGAGGAAACGGGAGAAACCGAAGGGCAACCCACGCGGGACACGGAGAGGTGAGAGCATGGAAACTCAACACCCCAGATGGGGATTCGAAACCGGGAAATCCCCAGCGGCTGAGGAGGACAACATGGGGGGGGCTTTCCCATGGCCACATCCAGGGGAGAACGTTGTGCGGGCGCTGGGTCATAGTAGAGCCCAGGTACAGGGCGCACAATCTATCGCTGAGACACACACACTGCACGGGTCACACAGGACACCCACGGGTGCTATAGTGGGGCAAATTTTTGAGAACTCAATTGACCTTGATCCATGTTTGTTGGACTGTGGGAGGCAACGGGAATAACCCGGAGGAAAACCCACGCGGACACGGGAGAACATGGAAGCGGGTCCACCCGATTGGGGGATTCGAGGGGACCGAACCCCAGCGCTGGAAGGGAACAATTGCTAAAGGATTCACTAAGTCCGACCAATGCCGCCCGCGGGGGGGGTGGGCACATAAGTCATAAGTATCTATATTCATATTAATGAAGGAAATCCTCGTGGGTCAAACATGTGACCAGATGATGTCTTAACTCAGTAATGACACGGAGTCGGACATCGCTGGACGTTCCGAGGCGTCCTGGACGTCTGTCTGTGTCCCTCAGAGATGAATCTGAGAGTCGATCACGCGAGAGCCGCTTGCTCACTCCTTCAGCTCCGTGTTCTCGCGCCGGATCTGTTTGCTCTCATGTTGCCCCTGCCTCCGCTTACGACACGTGTGGTGGTGCTCCTCAGACCCTGCCCGCGTGGTGAACATGCCACCCGTCATTTACGTGGCCATCGGACTGCCGGGGTACATCCGCTGCCCGGTGGATGCCAACCCACCCGTCACTTCAGTGAAGTGGAGAAAAGACGGCCTGCCTCTCCGGATAGAGAAGGTGGGTCACACCGCTCGCTGCCTGCTGGGTTCACTAACTAATTAGTTAGTTAGTTAGTTAGTTAGTTAGTTAGTTAGTCAGTCGATCGACGGCATGGTTTGAGTCCCAGGTTGTGCATGTTTTCTGGGTGAATTAGAGATAACAAACTGCCCCCCCAGGTGTGAATGTCCTGTCCCCTCCTGCCACCTATTAACCACCGGGTTAGTCTCCAGCTTCCAGCTGTGATCTTAATTAGTATAAAGGCTTGTAAAACACTGATTAAAGAATAAACACAGGTGACCTTTCCAGGGTCTCACCCTCCCACCACTTTTAAAAAACACCTTCCCTACTATGTTGAGAATCTGTTTCAGCCCTGTTCTGTAAATTTAAGATAACCAATTAAAAAAAATATATAATAATAAATTTTTAATTTCTTAGTTTTTTTTTTTAATTGAGAAGTCATGTTTACAAATATTTGAAAGTATCACCAAATATTTTAACAGACTTTCAAAAAAGATTTTTCCTTACCCCATTTTTTTATCCCCAAGGACAGCTACACTTAGTAAAAAAACCCCCCAGATAGACAAAATTTTTTATATTTTTTTTATTTATTTTTAAATTTTTTTATTGAGAAGTCATGTTACAAATATTGAAAGTAGCACCAAATATTTAACAGACTTTAAAAAAGATTTTTTTTTACCCCATTTTTAATTCCCAAGACAATAAAACTTAGTAAAAAACCAGATTACCACACATTTTTTAATTTTCTTTACTTAACTTTTTTTTTTTTTTGTGAGAAGTCATTGTTACAAATATTGAAAGTAGCAACCAAAATATTTAACAGAACTTCAAAAAGATTTATCTTTACCCCATTTTTATCGACCTCAAGACAATACACTTAGTAAAAAACAGATAAACAAAATTTTTTATTTTTTTTTATTTTATTTTTTTATTTTTTTTATTGAGAAGTCATGTTACAAATATTGAAAGTAGCACCAAATATTTAACAGACTTCAAAAAAGATTTTTTTTTACCCCATTTTTATCCCCAAGACAATACACTTAGTAAAAAAACTGATAAACAAATTTTTTAATTTTTTTTATTTAATTTTTTTATTTTTTTTATTGAGAAGTCATGTTACAAATATTGAAAGTAGCACCAAATATTTAACAGACTTCAAAAAAGATTTTTTTACCCCATTTTTATCCCCAAGACAATACACTTAGTAAAAAACAGATAAACAAAATTTTTTATTTTTTTTTATTTTATTTTTTAATTTTTTTTTTTATTGAGAAGTCATGTTACAAATATTGAAAGTAGCACCAAATATTTAACAGACTTTAAAAAAGATTTTTTTTTACCCCATTTTTATCCCCAAGACAATAAAACTTAGTAAAAAACAGATAAACAAATTTTTTTTTTTTTTTTATTTTATTTTTTTTTTTTTTTTTGAGAAGTCATGTTACAAATATTGAAAGTAGCACCAAATATTTAACAGACTTCAAAAAAGATTTTCTTACCCCATTTTTATCCCCAAGACATACACTTAGTAAAAAACAGATAAACAGTTTTTTATTTTATTAACGAACCCTCGCCGTCTCTCTGGGAGGCCGAGCTGAGTCTCTTACACTCCTCTGAATCTGTCATTAAATGGGGCTCTTATGTTTCGTTCGTGGAGCTTTTTTCAAATATTCGATATTAAAGTTGTGAATGGCGTGACTGTGACTCCCGCCGAACGGCGGAGGAGAGTTACGGCTCTCGTAAACGCTGCCGCCGCCGTCTCGTCTGTGTTAGTACCCTGGCTGGAGTCAGACGGAGGATGGAAGCATTCGAGTGGCTGAGGTGACAGAGGACTCTCTTGGCACCTACGCCTGCGTGCCTTACAACGCCCTGGGAACCATGGGACCGTCCCCATCCGCCCCCCTGGTGCTAAAGGTACTCTGATGTGGTCCTCACTCAGCTGTGGTCATGCGTTAGGAAGGAAGACGTACACAATGATGTACAAGTAACATTAAATACTCTAATTATCTAATACTCTAACACTCTAAATACTCTAATACTAAATTAAATAAATGAGGTTTATGTTTTAATAGACTCGTATCTTCAGCTTGTCTGCATTTCTTAAGCTCAGTCTCACTTGTCTTATTATTTCTGTATGTAGTTCTTCATACTGGTGTAGGGCTGTGTGATATACAGATATAATAATAATAATAATAATAATAATAATAATAATAATAATGGGCGGCACGGTGGTTTAGTGGTTTAGCACGTTCTCCTCTCAGCGCTAGGGATTCCCGGTACGAATCCCCATCTGGGTGGAGTTTCCATGTTCTCCCCGTGTCCGCGTGGGTTTCCTCAGGGTTCTCCGGTTTCCTCCCACAGTCCAAAAACATGCAGCAAGTCAATTGAGTTCTCCCATATAGAGTGTGTCTGTCTGTGTGAGTGAGTGTGTGCCCAGCGATGGATTGGCGCCCTGTCCTGGGTGTGTCTGCCCAGCGCACGAGACGTTCTCCCCTGGATGGGCATGGAGAACCCCACCGCGACCCTATTAGAGGATAAAGCCGAAGATAATGAATGAATGAATAATAATAATAATAATAATAATAATAATAATAATAATAATGGGCGGCACGGTGGCTTAGTGGTTTAGCACGTTCTCCTCTCAGCACTAGGGATTCCCGGTACGAATCCCCATCTGGGTGGAGTTTCCATGTTCTCCCCGTGTCTGCGTGGGTTTCCTCCAGGTTCTCTGGTTTCCTCCCACAGTCCAAAAACATGGGCAGCAAGTCAATTGAGTTCTCCCAAATTGCCCCCCATATAGAGTGTGTCTGCGTGAGTGAGTGTTGTGCCCCAGCGATGGATTGGCGCCCTGTCCTGGGTGTATCTGCCCAGCGCCCGAAACGTTCTCCCCTGGATGGGCATGGGGAAACCCCCCCCCCCCACGACCCTAATAGAGTATAAAGCGGAAGATAATGAATGAATAATAATAACAACAATAATAATAATAGAAATGAATAAGGATACCAATAATAGTTAAAAACTTCATTTATACAGCACCTTTCATACACGCAGCAGCACACAGTGCTTTTTTTTTTATAATAGAATAAAAAATACACTGAATTAACCTCGAGCCTCATCCTACTGTTTGATATTCACATGTCGTATATTAAAAGAAAAACATCCACCCTATTACATATTGCTGTATAATATTAATGTCATATCTCTCTATCGGGATCTGCTTTTCTATTTTCTGTTATCTTTTATAAATCCACCGTGACGCCACCACCCAGTGTGTCGTTTATACCGAACAAATTGTCCAATTATTGACCTTGAGGCATCACTTGTTCCGCACCTGCCCCCTCCATCATTAACCTTTCTGCATACACAACGTTACTGCCTGCTCGACAACCCCATCTTTATCACCCAATACGCCGCCTTCCATTAGTGCCAATCAGCCTAACTGCCAACCCTGTGTCACTTTATTCTTCGTGGCTCCTTGTCGGGTGTCAGAAGCTTTTCATTCATTCACTCATTCATTATCTTCCGCTTTATCCTCTATTAGGGTTGCGGTGGGGTTCCCCATGCCCATCCAGAAGAGAACGTCTCAGGCGCTGGGCAGATACACCCAGAACATGGCGCCAATCCATCGCTGGGCACACACTCACTCACACAGACACACTCTATATGGGGCAATTTTTGAGAATTCAATTGACTTGATCCATGTTTTTGGACTGTGGGAGGAAACCGGAGAACACGGAGGAAACCCACGTGGACACGGGGAGAACATGGAAACTCCACCCAGATGGGGATTCGAACCGGGAATCCCTAGCGCTGAGAGGCGAACATGCTAAACCACTAAGTCACCGCGCCGCCCGTCAGAAGCTGATTTCACGTTAATACCCAAACCGGGCCCTCATGTCAGCGTATCCACTAGGGGTGAGCTGCAATATTCGCTGATTCGACGATTCGACTCGGAGAACCGTAGTCGACTATGAACCTCATAGTCGAATGTACCATTTTGACCACATGGGGGCGCCCATGGCTGCTGCTAAGCATTAGTTTTTACATGTAATGTCTTTGTTTTCGTTATATATATATAGCCTTTTGTCGAATAAAATCATCCTAATTTCTGTTAATATTTTTTTTTAAATGATGTGTGCGCTTTAACAATATAAAACATATAACAAAATATAAAAAATAAAATCTTATAGCACGCTTATAGCGCCATCTTGTGGTGAAATTTTAACTGATTCGACTATCAGTCGACTATAGGGAAAATCTGACGAATCAGATTCGACTATGAAAATCCTTAGTTGAAGACACCCCTAGTATCCACACTCCCGTCCTCGTTACTCGTCCTTCGTCCTGTTTGTATCTTACTTGGTTTCTCCCACCTCCCCCCCCCCCCCCCCCATGTGTGTTATGTCTGCTAACGTAGGATCCCCCCAAGTTCTTGGTGGTTCCTGGTGGAGAGTACAGGCAGGAAGCAGGACGAGATCTGGTCATACCCTGCGAAGCAGAAGGAGACCCGTTTCCCAATATTACATGGAGAAAGGTAACGATCAGGAAATGGGGTCCCCGGCCCCGGCCGTCTTCTTTACGCAGACGGGGCCCGGTGGAGGTCCCGTGTCCGTGGCGCTCGGCTGGTCTGATGAACTCTCCCTGGCTTTATCTCCGGCGTTTTTTGTCTCTTTTGCTTCCCTTTGTTTTGACGAAGGTAGGGAAGCCTAGCAGGAGCAAGCACAACGTCCTACCGAGAGGCAGCTTACAGTTTAAATCTCTCAGCAAGGAGGACCACGGGGAGTGGGAGTGTGTTGCCACCAATGTTGCCACGAGCATCACTGCCAGCACCCATCTCCTCGTAACCGGTAGGAGTAACAGGCACTACATTAAAGGGCATTTGGGTCAGTGTCCGTGAAATGGCTTTGATCTGAAGGCAGAATCCTCGCGACGGCATAATTTAACGACCCAGCCGCTCATTTGAACTGCGGACCAGCGAGCGCTGATGATGTTCCGCACATTACAGATGACTGAGGGGCTCCATGAGATTAAAGGCTTTCATTTGGGTTCGAAGGAACACACAGTGCAGCATTTAATACGGTTCCTTTAGAACTCCATGTACTCTTGCCGTGCAGCGGCGCGATGTTTGCCTTAGAAATCCACAGTGACGCCGTATGAGAAGTGTACGATGTTCTGTAATTTTTAAAAATTGCATTTTTCCTAGGCGGCACGGTGGCTTAGTGGTTTAGCATGTTCTCCTCTCAGCGCTAGGCATTCCCAGTTCGAATCCCCATCTGGGTGAAGTTTCCATGTTCTCCCCGTGTCTGCATTGGTTCTCCTCCGGGTTCTCCGGTTGCCTCCCACAGTCCAAAAACATGGATCAAGTCAATTGTTTATTCATTATTCATTCATTCATTATCTTCCGCTTTATCCTCTATTAGGGTCGCGGGGGGGGTTCCCCATGCCCATCCAGGGGAGAACATTTCGGGCGCTGGGCAGATACATCCAGGACAGGGCGCCAACCTATCGCTGGGCACACACTCACACTCTACATGGGGCAATTTGGAGAACTCAATTGACTTGCTCCATGTTTTTGGACTGTGGGAGGAAAGCGGAGAACCCGCAGGAAACCCACGCGGACACGGGGAGAACATGGAAACTCCTCTCAGATAGGGATTCGAATTGGGAATCCCTAGCGCTGAGAGGAGAACGTGCTAAACCACTAAGCCACCGTGCCGCGGATCAAGTCTATTGAGTTCTCCAAATTGCCCCATATACAGTAGAGTGTGTCTGTGTGAGTGAGTGTGTGCCCAGCGATAGATTGGCGCCCTGTCCTGGGTGTATCTGCCCAGCGCCCGAGACGGAACCCCCGACCACCCTAATAGAGGATAAAGCGGAATATAATGTATGGAATGAATAATTTTTCTAGTTCATCTGCAGAACCCGGATGAGAATGAAGCGTGCAGCCCGTCGGCTCTGTTTTATTGAACCTGTCCTGAAGCGTGTGGTCCGTTCCCGCAGGCACAAGCCCTCACGCCCCGAACAACGTCCGCGTTTCCGTCTCGACGACCTCGGCCAACGTCTCGTGGGAGCCGGGCTACGACGGCGGCTTCGAACAGACATGCTCAGTCTGGTACGGCCATGTGTGAGTCATCCCAGCATGCTTTGCTTTCTGCTTCCTTTCTTAACGTCTTCTCCCTTTTTGGGTTGTATGTAGAATCCAGCCTCGGTTCTCGAGTGCGCACCTAGGATTGACGCCTCCTCGCCTTTGGAACGTGAAACAATCCTAGATGAGCCCTCGGCTTCGAAATTTCCTACATACAAGTCCGGGTTTGCGCCGCGCCCGCCGCTGAATGCCTGCTGCATCTGTAACCGGCCTTCGGTCAGCGACGCGCCGGCCCTCGAACACATTACATTTAAATTACATTACATTTAAATTACATTACATTTACATTACATTTACATTACATTTACATTACATTTACATTTAGTCGCTTAGCCGACGCTTTTATCCAAAGCGACTTACAGATGAGAACATGACAGTCAGAAGTTACGCAGAAAACCAACTACACTGTAAATTCATCAAACCTGATTGTTATTTGATGCTGCACCCCCCCCCCCCACACTTTTTTATTTATTTTTTTGTTCTCCTCTCAGCGCTAGGGATTCCCGGTTCGAATCCCCATCTGGGTGGAGTTTCCATGTTCTCCCCGTGTCTGCGTGGGTTTCCTCCGGGTTCTCCGTTTCCTCCCCACAGTCCAAAAACATGGATCGAGTCAATTGAGTTCTCAAATTGCCCCATATAAAGTGTGTGTGTGAGTGAGTGTGTGCCCAGCGATGGATTGGCGCCTGTGCCCAGCGCCTGAGACGTTCTCACCCCTGGATGGGCATGGGGAAAACCCCCCGCGACCCCTAGTAGAGGAATGATATGAATGAATGAAAGATGCGTCTTCAGTAGTTTCTTAAAACTGCTTAGTGATTCTGCCTTACGGACAGAGTTGGGAAGATTGTTCCACCATTTTGCAGTGCTGAACGCCACGGAGTGAGAATCAGCTCCTCGGTGCGGTGGAACCACCAGGGGGCGATCATCACTGGAGCGAAGTGAACGAACACACACTTATGAACAGATAGTACAGATGTCCATGTCTGATCTCAGTGTACTCACTTTGGAATTGAATGTTAGTGAGGGCGGCACGGTGGCTTAGTGGTTTAGCATGTTCTCCTCTCAGCGCTAGGGATTCCCGGTTTGAATCCCCATCCGGGTGGAGTTTCCATGTTCTCCCCGTGTCCGCGTGGGTTTCCTCCGGGTTTTGTTTTTTGGCCTGTGGGAGGAAAGCGGAGAACCCGGAGGAAACCCACGCGGACACGGGAGAACATGGAAACTCAATTGAATTCTCAAAAATTGCCCCATATAGAGTGTGTCTGTGTGAGTGAGTGTGTGCCCAGCGATGAATGGGCGCCCTGTCCTGTCCTGTCCTGGCACACACTCACATTTTTGAGAATTCAATTGACTTGATCCCCCATCTGGGTGGAGTTTCCATGTTCTCCCCGTGTCCGCATGGGTTACCTCCTGGTTCTCCGGTTTCCTCCCACAGTCCAAAAAACATGGATCAAGTTAATTGAGTTCTCTAAATTGCCCCATATAGAGTGTGTTTGAGTGAGTGAGTGTGTGCCCAGTGATGGGTTGGCGCCCTGTCCTGGGTCTATCTGCCCAGCGCCTGAAACGTTCTCCCCTGGATGGGCATGGGGAACCCCCCCCCCCCCCCCCGCGACCCTAATATAGGACAAAGCGGAAGATAATGAATGAATGTAGGTGCAGTACTATTATTTAAATCTAACGTCTCTGCTTTAATTTAATTTAATTCCGCCCAAGCTTCATTTTTTTTTTTTTTCCCGAGCTTCAGTTTTTACCTCGTGGTGTTGTTCAGTTCTGTTCTGTTCTGTAAGGTATAAAGAGCTGCAACTGTACATGCGTCGCTCTAACCTCAGCGAGTCGGCGGAATTAAGAAGCCGGTGAACCCTCGCTCAGAGGCGTGGCGCGATGAAAACGCTCGATCGTATCGTCTAATGCAATAAACTAAAATGAAAACGCTAATGCGGCAGATGAAAAACACTTAAGTCACTCAGGAAGGTGTGTTTATTCCGTTGCATGAAGGTTATGCGGCGTGATGAATGTTCTCGCCGAGTAACATTATTAAACGCTAAATCCCCAACGGAGCCGCGCGACTTTCATTTACACATTAAAGATGGAAAATGACTTTAAGACGCCGGCGACGCCAATGTGCATTTCAAAATTGATCGAGAAGTGCGACGTGAAAACCTCCAGCGTTTAGGCTCCAGAAATGTGATCCGGAGTTCGCTGAGAAAGAACGAGGAGCTCACAGCAACCGATGAACGATTCACCGAACAGTTTATTCATCTACATCAAAAAAACAATAATTAATTAAATAAATGGGCAAGGCGGCTTAGTGGTTTAGCACGTTCTCCTCTCAGCACTAGGGATTCCCGGTTCGAATCCCCATCTGGGTGGAGTTTCCATGTTCTCCCCGTGTCTGCGTGGGTTTCCTCTGGGTTCTCTGGTTTCCTCTCACAGTCCAAAAACATGGATCAAGTCAATTGAGTTCTCCAAAATTGCCCCATATAGAGTATGTTTGTGTGAGTGAGTGTGTGTCCAGCGATGGATTGGCGGCCTGTCCTAGGTGTATCTGCCCCGCGCCCGAAACGTTCTCCCCTGGATGGGCATGGGGAACCCCACCCTCCCTCCCGCGACCCTAATAGAGGATAAAGCGGAAGATAATGAATGAATGAATGAATGAATGAATGAATGAAAAATTAAATAAATGGGCATGGTGGCTTAGTGGTTTAGCACGTTCTCCTCTCAGCACTAGGTATTCCCGGTTCGAATCCCCATCTGGGTGGAGTTTCCATGTTCTCCCCGTGTCCGCGTGGGTTTCCTCCGGGTTCTCCGGTTTCCTCCCACAGTCCAAAAAACATGGATCAAGGTCAATTGAGTTCTCCAAATTGCCCCATATAGAGTGTGTCTGTGTGAGTGAGTGTGTGCCCAGCGATAGATTGGCACCCTGTCCTGGGTGTATCCGCCCAGCGCCCGAAACGTTCTTCCCTGGATGGACATGGGAGCCCCCCCCCCCCCCCCCCCCCCCCCACGACCCTAATATAGGATAAAGCGGGAGATAATGGATGGATGGAAATAAATTAATAAATTAAAAAGACGTAAACACTGCCGAAGCTCAGACTCAGACTCTGCGATCTTTAGCTCTGTTGTCTTCAGCCAGCAACGTCGTAGCCAATCCCCTTAAAGTTCTGGCTACTTCATAGCTATTTTGTTTCGAGAAGAATTTTATTTTAATCAAATTTAGTACAGACTGAAATCCAGAATCACCAGAAGTCTTGGTGCCTGAGCAAGACCCTTAACCTTCAGTGTTCTGACCCCAACCAATGAAGTGGGACAATAAGTCACTCTGTTTATAAAGCATCTACAAAACGTTGTGTCGTTAATATTATAATATTACGGCGTCATGTCTTAACCGTGTGAACAAACCCGCGTCATTAAATTTAAATCGCCTCCAGATGAATGCGAATACAAAAGTCTGACTAGATTCACGCTGACATGATGCAGATTAGGGCTGTATTCAACTACATATTTTCGTAGTCGAATCTGATTCGTCAGATTTTCCCTATAGCCGACTGATAGTCGAATCAGTAAAATTTCACCACAAGATGTCGCTATAAGCGTAGTTTTTAAAAAAGATTTTTTTTAAAAATATATTTTACTTGTTTTTCTAACAAAAGAAAACCTTTTTTTTTTGTTTGCTTTTTCTTTTTTTTCTAGAAATTAGGATGATTTTATTTGACAAAAGGCTATATATATATAACGAAAACAAAGACATTTCATGTAAAAACTAATGCTTAGCAGCAGCCATGCACGCCCCCATGTGGTCAAAATGGTACATTCGACTATGAGGTTCATAGTCGACTACGGTTCTCCGAATCGAATCGTCGAATCAGCGAATATTGCAGCTCACCCCTAATGCAGATGTTCCGTACGCGTCCTCCTGGCCTCGTGAAGCACTCACATTGTGGAGACCTGGTTTACAGCGTGTGAGTATAAAAAAAAAATAACAAAGTTAATTAGTGAAAGGTAAGACAAGCCATTTTTAATGAACGACTCGGAGTCCCGTTTTAACATGATCCACCAGCAGCATGTTCCATGACTGATCTGCCTCTATGATTCCTCTGCTGCCCCTCCCTCTCCCGTACCTGCTGCCTGTGCTTGTCCCAGTCCTCTTTCCGCCCGCATGGACATCAGCATTCTATAGCCATAGAATGGACACATGCTTTTATTGTTTTAGCATAAGTCTGCCTCACCCCGAGGTCGTGGGTTCGATACCCCGGCCGGGAGCACAATGTCCTCTCTGTGAGAACTTCGTTCTTCTACGTTTACATTTACATTCTGTCTTTTTTTATCCAAAGCGACTTACAAGGTGAGCACAGGGTTCATCACAGCACCCCTGGAACAATGAGGGTTAAGGTTCTCGCTCAAGGACCCATATTGGTAACTTCAGTGGACCTGGGATTTGAACCCCTAACCTTCAGATTGACAGCCCAACACCCTGACCACTGAGCTACCACACCCTCTTCTTTAAAAAAATGTGGCTTTCCTCCAGAAGCCCCGGGACATGCTTATAGATGAATCCTGATAATTAACAGAACAAAAAAAAAAAAAAAAAACCCAGGGATTAAGATAGAGAGAGAGATAACTTTTATTGTCATTGCACATGTGCAACGAGATGTGAGCAGCAATCTTAGGTGCAAGATTCGAATCCCCATCTGGGTGGAGTTTCCATGTTCTCCCCGTGTCTGCGTGGGTTTCCTCCGGGTTCTCCGGTTTCCTCCCACAGTCCAAAAACATGGATCAAGTCAATTGAATTCTCAAAATTGCCCCATATAGAGTGTGTCTGTGTGAGTGAGTGTGCCCAGTGATAGATTGGCGTCCTTTCCTGGGTGTATCTGCCCAGCGCCCGAGACGTTCTCCCCTGGATGGGCATGGGGAACCCCCCCCCCCCCCCCATCGCGACCCTAATATAGGACAAAGCGGAAGATAATGAATGATATATATATATATATATATATATAATATATAGAATTTTTGTGCTGGTGGCACGGTGGCTTAGTGGTTTAGCATATTCTCCTCTCAGCACTAGGGATTCCCGGTTCGAATCCGCATCTGGGTGGAGTTTCCATGTTCTCCCCGTGTCCACGTGGGTTTCCTCCGGGTTCTCCGGTTTCCTCCCACAGTCCAAAAACATGGATCAAGTCAACTGAGTTCACCAAATTGCCCCATATAGAGTGTGTCTGTGTGAGTGAGAGTGTGCCCAACGATGGATTGGCGCCCTGTCCTGGGTGTATCTGCCCAGCTCCCAAGACGTTCTCCCCTGGATGGGCATGGGGAACCCCCCCCGCGACCCTAATAGAGGATAAAGCTGGAGATAATGAATGAATGAATAATGTCATAAAATTGCACATAGTAAGTTATTGCGCATGAATTATATTACACATAAAGGACAATATTAAAGTGGTTAATGCTGAGTCCAGTTATGTTTATTAAATAAATAAACTAATGAGCCTCAGGACAAGGGCCAGATGCGGGACACATTAAGACTGAAGGAAGGGTAAAGCACATGAGACATCCATAAAACGAACTGAAGGGAACATCAGAGGACAGGCTGTCTCTGAATTCAGGTTCTAAACTGGAGTGCTGCTCCAAGCCTGCAGACGAGCTGCGTGGTGGCTGTTCTCTCAGCACATGCTGCATTCTGCTCACCTCTCCGCTCGGACATGTCCTGGCCTGATTTGTAAGCAGCAGGTTCCCTCGTGAGAGCGGCTCATTGCCAAGCGCTGACTAAAGTATTTGGAGGAAGCAAGGCGTTCAGTGACTCATGCCATAAAGGTCCTGTATGAATGGTTTCCCTCCCTAACCTTTAGAGATGCTCTCTATGACCCCCCCCCCGTCAGGCCTATTGATGCGGGCACTTGGCGTGATCGGTCACTTCCTGCGTCGTGCCAAAGTGGCGATAGCTGACCAGCGCGCCGCTGTGAGTGAGGCGGGTTCGCTGCCCTCCTCCCGAGCGATGTTCACTCCACACTCGGATGTGACTCACTTTAAAAACGGGAACGCACCACATGACGCACGGTACGTTTTGTAACCCGAATGGGATTTGTCACTAAATACCAAGCGTGAGATTATATTAAGGATGTACGAGCACGCTGACCACTGAGTTCTGTTCCCTGGATAACGTCTGGTTGGACCAGACCGGTTTAGTTGACTCGAGGTAAATCGAAGGCCCTAAATTGCCCCATATAGTGTGTGTTTGTGTGTGTGCCCAGCTATGGATTGGCGCCCTGTCCTGGGCGTATCTGCCCAGTGCCTTAAACGCCCAAAACGAGGGCATGGGGAACCCTTGCCCTTGATAATAAATGAGTGAATGGATGAGTGATTGACCCAACCTCCAGTACCTCAACAGGACGTCCCTTTGTTAATCGCTGGTTTGTTTCTGAAGTGCGCTTACATTTACATTACATTTACATTTGGTCATTTATTGGACGCTTTTATCCAAAGCGACTTACAAGGTGAGCACAGGGTTCATCACAGCATCCCTGGAGCAATGAGGGTTAAGGGTCTCGCTCAAGGACCCACACTGGCAACGTCAGTGGACCTGGGATTTGAGTTGAGTTGAGTTATTTATGTTGCGCTTTTTACAACAGTACATCGTCACAAAGCAGCTTTACAGAATGAAAAGCCTTTAAACCCCCAAAGAGCGAGCCGAAGCAACAGTGGCAAGAAAAAACTCCCTTTTTAGTTGTTATTTAAGGAAGAAACCTTGGGAGGACCAAGACTCAATGGGGGACTCGTCCTCCTTGAGCGGCCAGGCAGCAACAACAGTGTAGGACAGCCATGTCCAGATATTAAACAAATGGAAAAACTAACAACTGGAAAACTATATGTGAGTCCATTAGGGGGCGTCCTGCAGGACCGCCTTGTCAGGTTCCATCCAGTATTCGTCGGCAGAGCCATGGATGAAGATCTCCAGGAAGCCGGGGGACACCTCAAAAGAAACAGACGAGGAAGGCAGTTAGAGCTGATAATTAAGCACGGCATTTAATTAATAAGTGATTAATTGACACAGTGCAGCATGTGACTCCGGCATCACTGACTAGAGCAGCAGAATTAAAAGAGGCAGATCCTGCAGGGTACATAGTTGAGATGGTGCCCCGGAACAGCATCATTTCAGCGCCACACCCCCCCATTAATGATGAGGTGGGTGAAGAGGTGAAACGCCAGCATACACTGATCAGAGATTACCCCCCCAACACAGCCAAGTCTGAGACCTACATCTTTATCTACAGGGGATTAATTAAACGCAAGATTAAATAAATGTGTTTTTAATTTATTTATTTTTTTTTATTTGAAAACCGGGCGGCACGGTGGCTTAGTGGTTTAGCACGTTCGCCTCTCAGCACTAGGGATTCCCGGTTCGAATCCCCATCTGGGTGGAGTTTCCATGTTCTCCCCGTGTCTGCGTGGGTTTCCTCCGGGTTCTCCGGTTTCCTCCCACAGTCCAAAAACATGGATCAAGTCAATTGAATTCTCAAAATTGCCCCATATAGAGTGTGTCTGTGTGAGTGAGTGTGTGCCCAGCGATGGATTGGCGCCCCGTCCTGGGTGTGTCTGCCCAGCGCCCGAGACGTTCTCCCCTGGATGGGCATGGGGAACCCCACCGCGACCCTAATAGAGGATGAAGCGGGAGATAATGAATGAATGAATTTGAAAACCCCCAACCTTCAGATTGACAGCCCAACACCCCGACCACCGAGCCACCGCGACGTCAGCCTGAATCCCGCTGACAGAGCTGAGTATGAGGTCGCTTCTCACTGCTCTATCTGGAGAAATGGCCGTGGTTCCGTCGGTGATAAAAGCGACCCCTGGGTTCCTGAACGCGGAGCGCCGTATATCAGAGTCGAGCATGCTGACAGTAAGCGCAGCGTAAGCACACTTTGATTCATGCCCGTCTCAGGACTTCAGGCCCATCATATAGGCAATCACTGTCCCCCACACAAGTCTGCCACCTGGATTTATGCCGGTGTTTACACGCCGGTTGTCGGTGGCATCTCCGAGGGATTTGTGACCTGATCCTGATTTACGCTAATGCACGTTCTCCGCTCCACATTCTTAGAATTGTGCATAAATAACACCGTTCCGGCTTCTTCTAACCAAAGGACACTTGATCTGAGCGCGGCGTTTGGAGGAGGCCGTATGTTTGGTGCGTACGTTAGCGAGATCTGTTTGTAGGTGCAGGGAGACGCATGCAGTAGATTCATCTGCACTCATTAAGCTAAAAGCCCTGGCTTTTTTGTCGAGCTGCAGGCAAGACCTTCATCAACACTATGAATGACGTGCCGCTCGTTATCCGTGGAGGTGGGCGGAGAGCGTGAGTGGGCTCAAGGCTGAGCTTTCTGTTTTTTGTGTTGTTCATGTGGCTCCATCTGCAGGGTAAAGAGGGAACACCTGGGTTCGCATGACTGGGTCTCCACGTCCGTGCCCCGCGGGCAGCACTGGCTGCTGGTGCAGGGCCTAGAACCTGAGACGGCCTACCAGTTCAGCGTCTTGGCGCAAAACAAGCTGGGGACAGGTCCCTTCAGCGAGGTCGTCACTGTGAACACTCTAGGTGGGCTGCTGCACTACAGAACACGTCTATAAATTCCCTCACTCATTTAAAGGGTTCTAGATGGAACCTTGACAGGTTCTTCATGATATAGCATTCTTGTCGTCGCAGTTTTTGAGCTTCTTTCTTGACAAACACACCATTAAAAAATTTTTTTTTGCAAGCATAATTGTTTGGGGCGGCTCTAGGGATTCCCGGTTCGAATCCCCATCTGGGTGGAGTTTCCATGTTCTCCCCGTGTCTGCGTGGCTTTCCTCCGGGTTCTCCGGTTTCCTCCCACAGTCCAAAAACATGGATCAAGTCAATTGAATTCTCAAAATTGCCCCATATAGAGTGTGTATCTGTGTGTGAGTGAGTGTGTGCCCAGCGATGGATTGGCGCCCTGTCCTGGGTGTGTCTGCCCAGCGCCCGAGATGTTCTCCCCTGGATGGGCATGGGGAACCCCCCACCGCGACCCTAATAGAGGATAAAGCGGGAGATAATGAATGAATGAATGAATGAATAATTGTTTGTAAACTGGTCTTCCACAATGTAATCTAGTCAGGTTTTCAACGTGAACGCTGAGTAACAGGTTTCTGGTTTCTGTAGCGATCAAACACTGCCATCTAGTGGCCAAATTACAGAATCCAGTTTTTTTTTAAAAAAAAAAAAAAAAAAAAAAAAACATCAGCAAAATGCTGTATTGTATTTCACACGTTGATATGAACGTAAAGCACTCAGAGGGGTGTGTTGTTGTCAATGTCACGGCTGGACCAACAGCTCAGCCAATCAGATCTGACGAGCAGAACAGTGCATAGTGGACAGGACAGAATGGACATGCAGCGGTAAACAAATGTCATGGTTTAACCTAAACGTACGCCCTTTTTGTTCCTGTAGTATTTCCCATAAGTACCCCTGAACCACTGGTGCTGCTTACCCCACCACGGTGCCTCACAGCCAACCGGACACTACAGGGAGTCCTGCTATCGTGGATCCCTCCAGCCAATCACACGTCTCCGATTGATCACTACATCATGGAATTCCGCCTGGGCGAGAGGTGGGATGTCCTTGACGACGCGATCCCCGCGGGGGAGACCGAGCTGCTGGCCAAGGATCTGATTCAGGTAGACGTGTAATTAACGCCAATGTTAACAACAAAGAAGCCCATCGATTAAGACGGCGTGCGAGGGTCGCAGCACGTAGTGTCTAAAGTGCTGAATAATCCCTTTTTGCGCGCTGGGTTTGATTAATCGATGCCCCGCTGTGACTTTCTACCTCATTTACATAACGCTAACGACGGGGAATAGTTATAGACTTCATTTCTCGGAGAATGTACGACACAATTCATTTATTGATGCCAGATTTACGTTTCAGCCGCTTTGATCTGCTCGTTTAAATATGATCTTAATGCTGAGTGAGGGTTTTCACACTTGTGCACGAAAAAAGTTGCACAATGTGATTTTAATGTAGTATTTTAATTTATAGACGTTAAAGAGGTGGAGTTTGTGCAAGTTCAAAAAATCCATCGCTGGGCATAATATAATATAATAATATAATATAATATAATATAATATAATAATATAATATAATATAATAAATATGGGCATTCAGTCATTCATTCATTATCTCCCACTTTATCCTCTATTAGCATGGGGTTCTCCTCCAGGGGAGAACGTCTCAGCGCTGGGGGGATTAGACCCAGGACAGGGCGGTTCGAATCACCCATCTGGGTAGGAGTTTCCATGTTCTCCCCGAGGTCCTCCGGGGTTTCCTCCGGGTTCTCCGGTAGCGCTGAGAGGAGAACATTTCCTCCCACAGTCCACTATAAAACATGGATCAAGTCAATTGAGTTCTCCAAATTTGTCCCATATAGAGTGTGTCTGTGTGAGTGAGTGTGTGCCCAGCGATAGATTGGCGCCCTGTCCTGGGTGTATCTGCCCAGCGCCCGAGACGTTCTCCCCTGGATGGGCATGGGGAACCCCATCGCGACCCTAATAGAGGATAAAGCAGGAGATAATGAATGAATGCATAATAAGGGCGGCACGGTGGCTTAGTGGTTTAGCACGTTCTCCTCTCAGCGTTGGGAATTCCCGGTTCGAATCCCCATCCGGGTGGAGTTTCCATGTTCTCCCCGTGTCCGCGTGGGTTTCCTCCGAGTTCTCCGGTTTCCTCCCACAGTCCAAAAACATGGATCAAGTCAATTGAATTCTCAAAATTGTCCCATATAGAGTGTGTCTGTGTGAGTAAGTGAGTGTGTGCCCAGCGATGGATTGACACCCAGGACAGGGTTTATCTGCCCAGCGCCCGAAACGTTCTCCCCTGGATGGGCATGGGGAACCCCACCGCGACCCTAATAGAGGATAAAGCGAAAGATAATGAATGAATGAAATGAATATAATATAATAATAATAATATAGAAGCTCAGTCAGTGAGATTTAATTACTGACTGCTTCAGACTGAGTACACTGTGCTGTGATGTAACAAACTCAGCGCCTCTCATCTTCTGTCTGTAGGAGGCGTGGTATGAGTTCAGAGTGATGGCGTTTATGGATGATCTCCTCAGTGATCCCAGTAACGCAGTCGGGGTCTCCAGTACAGGTAGGTGGCTCTTCAGTCTGACGTCCCCCCCGAGGTTAAAGGAGATCAGGAGAATCACATGAAGCCATACAAGAAATTAATAACCGCAGGATTGAATATGTTCATCTCAGAGTCCGAATGTGTTGATCAAAGTGAAAAAGAGTGACAAAAAAGTGCAGATCTTAGAACCTGGAATAAAGAATCACCTCAAACTTCATGCTCTGCATTAAACATCTAATCTGAAAACCTTATAGCATCATTTTTTAATTAAAATAATTGTAATTAACTGGGCAGCACGGTGGCTTAGTGTTTGGCACGTTCGCACTAGGGATTCCCGGTTCGAATCCCCATCTGGGTAGAGTTTCCATGTTCTCCCCGTGTCTGCGTGGGTTTCCTCCGGGTTCTCTGGTTTCCTCCGACAGTCCAAAAACATGGATCAAGTCAATTGAATTCTCAAAATTTCCCCATATAGAGTGTGTCTGTGTGAGTGAGTGTGTGCCCAGCGATGGATTGGCGCCCTGTCCTGGGTGTATCTGCCCAGCGCCTGAGATGTTCTCTCCTGGATGGGCATGGGGAACCCCACCGCGACCCTAATAGAGGATAAAGCGGGTGATAATGAATGAATGCATAATAAGGGCATATTATTAATGAATTAATAATAATTAACTGCCATTATTCTGTTTGGTTCCAATATACAGCTGACTCACGATTGAAATCTGTTGTATACTGCTGCCACCTGCAGGACAGAGTTTAGAAATACAACCTGGGTTTTATCTTCATTGCACTATATATGTACATACATATGCTGATATTTGTTGAATATTTAATTCAGTACATAAGAACCATAAACCCTTATCTGGTATTTATTTAATCAACATTATTTATTTAATAAACATTATTAATTTAACAAACATTATTAATTGGTTAGAGTCATCGATACTGAAATTACAATTATGACATTTTTGTTTAAAATCTGCGTGTGGAAGCTTAGTGGTTTAATAAACCTACTCATAACATTTTATAACCTATTTATAACCGATTAACAATTAAATCAGGTTATTAAAATCCAGGGCGGCACGGTGGCTTAGTGGTTTAGCATGTTCTCCTCTCAGTGCTAGGGATTCCCGGTTCGAATCCCCATCTGGGTGGAGTTTCCTCCCACTTTCATAAAACATGGATCAAGTCAATTGAAGTTCTCCAAATTGCCCCATATAGAGTGTTCTGTGTGAGTGAGTGTGTGCCCAGCGATGGATTGGCGCCCTGTCCTGGGTGTATCTGCCCAGCGCCCGAGACGCTCTCCCCTGGATGGGCATGGGGAACCCCACCGCAAAACTAATAGAGGATAAAGCGGAAGATAATGAATGAATGAATTAATTAATTAAAATCCAGCTATTAAGTCTTAATTTGTCAATAACATCCAAATCATCTTATTCATTTATTTATTAAAGTCCTTTGAAATGGCCAACAATTTACTATGAAGTGCCCTAGAAGGGATTCATTAAAATTTTTAAGTGAATCATTAATATTAATAATAAACAGATTACGTTGAGATCCTCGTATCTTTGTGAAAATTCTCTGTAAATATGTTAATTGTGCGTGGGCGGGTGGGTGGGTGGGTGGTGGGTGATTTTTTTTTTTTTTTCCTAACACTGCCCTTCGTTTGTGTCAGACTTCTTTCCGCCTCCAGACGTAGCAGATGAGGGCCTGGCGCGACCCGTAGTGGCGGGCATCGTGGCCACCATCTGCTTCCTGGCAGCGGCCGTCCTCTTCAGCACGCTGGCGGCCTGCTTCGTCAACAAGCAGCGACGGAGGAAGTTCAAAAGAAGGCGAGGTGGGACACGTCCTATCCCGTCACATTAATGACTGAAATCTACCATCAAAATAACGGAACACAATTAGTCACCTAAATAAGCCTGCTGGGAAAATTAATGAATTATAGTTCATATAATTAGAGTCTTTTAATATAGAATTTAAACTATTATATAGTTAATAGTAGGGGTGAGCTGCAATATTCGCTGATTCGACGATTCGATTCGGAGAACCGTAGTCGACTATGAACCTCATAGTCGAATGTACCATTTTGACCACATGGGGGCGCCCCTGGCTGCTGCTAAGCATTAGTTTTTACATAAAATGTCTTGGTTTTCGTTATATATATATATAGCCTTTTGTCAAATAAAATCATCCTAATCATCCTGAAAACTCATTGATCTGAGTGTTTTAGGTTTTTCCTGTGAAGTGGAAAAAAGTCCAGAACGGGGATCCCATTTACGGTGCTCTAGAAAAACAAGTAAAATATATATTAAAAAAATCTTTTTTAAAAACCACGCTTATGGCGCCATCTTGTGGTGAAATTTTAACTGATTCGACTATCAGTCGACTATAGGGAAAATCTGACGAATCAGATTCACCTATGAAAATCCTTAGTTGAAGACACCCCTAGTTAATAGTATAAAGTTAGTTCACACTCCCTCCTTCTGTGCTGCTGTCTTTAATTTCTGAACTGTTGTTTTCTTTTTTTTTTTTAACATTTGATCCTCCAGATCCTCCCCTTTCGATAACACACTGCAGGAAAAGCGTTGAGACTCCGTGAGTAATCGCTTTGCTTCGTTGTTTCGTGCTGTCGTATCTTGAGGTGTGCTGTTCCAGCTCCCTAACATTCCCAAATTCACAAATAGCCCAACATTAGTTTAAAATATCCAGAGAATTCAACTCCCACAATGATTATTCATTCATTCATTCATTATCTCCGGCTTTATCCTCTATTAGGGTCGCAGTGGGGTTCCCCATGCCCATCCAGGGGAGAACGTTTCGGGCGCTGGGCAGATACACCCAGGACAGGGCGCCAACCTATCGCTGGGCACACACTCACTCACACAGACACACTCTATATGGGGCAATTTTGAGAATTCAACTGACTTGATCCATGTTTTTGGACTGTGGGAGGAACCCCGGAGAACCCGGAGGAAACCCGCACGGACACGGGGACAACATGGAAACTCCACCCAGATGGGGATTCGAACCGGGAATCCCAAGCGCTGAGAGGAGAACGTGCTAAACCACTAAGCCACCGTGCCGCTCCCACAATGATTAATTAAATTAGTACTTTATAGTCAGGTATTAGTCGGATGGTGGACGATTCTCAGAACTAAAGTTACACTGATGAGCTGGTGGTGCTGCTGATACAGTGTTACTGCTGGACAATCTGAAATGTCCCGTTTACAGCATCTTATAAATAATATCCATTCATTCATTCATTCATTATCTTCCGCTTTATCCTATATATTAGGGTCGCGGTGGGGGGGGTTCCCCATGCCCATCCAGGGGAGAACGTTTCGGGCGCTGGGCAGATACACCCAGGACAGGGCGCCAATCTATCGCTGGGCACACACTCACTCACACACACACACTCTATATGGGGCAATTTGGAGAACTCAATTGACTTGATCCATGTTTGTGGAATTCATTCATTCATTATCTCCCGCTTTATCCTCTATTAGGGTCGCAGTGGGGTTCCCCCATGCCCATCCAGGGGAGAACGTTTCGGGGCGCTGGGCAGATACACCCAGGACAGGGCGCCAATCCATCGCTGGGCACATACTCACTCACATAGACACACTCTATATGGGGCAATTTGGAGAACTCAATTGACTTGATCCATGTTTTTGGACTGTGGGAGGAACCCGGAGAACCCGGAGGAAACCCACGCGGACACGGGGAGAACATGGAAACTCCACCCAGATTGGGATTCGAACCGGGAATCCCCTGCGCTGAGAGGCGAACGTGCTAAACCACTAAGCCCTTTATAAATAATAATGAAGGATTATAGGATGACCTGCACAAACTGCATCAGCAGATGAGCTACTGTCTCAAATTTGGAGTCTAAAGTGTGAAGCGATGAAGCGGAGATGATGATGTAATGAAGCACGCGGTGAGTGAACCGTACGTACAAACGTAATCAGCGGTGCTGTACCAGCTCATCACTCGCTGCTGCACCAGCACAACGCAGGAGCTTTAGAATTCCAACCCACTGATTGCATTCCCCACGGGACTTTAAAGACAGACTGTCTGAAGAGAGACCTCTGTATTTATATAAGTGTGTCGTCATGACAACCTTGAATGTCATGAATGTTGCGGGATCGATCCGTATCAAGCGGAGAATGTCAGTTTCATATTTCTTACTTTTTTAACTCAGTAGTCAGAGTAACGTCCTTGCGCCGGGGTACAAAACTTACCTTCATACTGCACCACATCGGTTCCCGAGGTTTTAATCCGGATTAGGATCGCAGGGGCTGCTGAAGCTGCTGAGGTCCACCAACGTCCATCCACACAGAGACAAACGTTCACATCCAGAAACTGTCCAGCATCACTTTAGTTTATCTCCTTGAGTGATTTTCAACATTGAGAGAAAAACCCAGACAGACACAGCGGGACACAAAACACACGAGAAACAATATACTACACATTAAAAAGTCTCACTAGGGATTCCCGGTTCGAATCCCCATCTGGGTGGAGTTTCCATGTTCTCTCCGTGTCCGCGTGGGTTTCCTTCGGGTTCTCCGGTTTCCTCCCACAGTCCAAAAACATGGATGAAGTCAATTGAGTTCTCCAAATTGCCCCATATAGAGTGTGTCTGTGTGAGTGAGTGTGTGCCCAGCGATTGATTGGCGCCCTGTCCTGGGTCTATCTGCCCAGCGCCCGAGACGTTCTCCCCTGGATGGGCATGGGGGAACCCCCCCCCCCCTCCCCCCTATGCGACCCTAATATATATGGCAAAGCGGAAGATAATGAGTGAATGAATGTGTTTGATTATTAAAGCGACGTCACATAATTAGGATCGTTAGTCTGCATGCAGGCGGCACGGTGGCTTAGTGGTTTAGCACGTTCGCCTCTCAGCACTATGGATTCCCGGTTCGAATCCCCATCTGGGTGGAGTTTCCATGTTCTCCCCGTGTCCGCGTAGGTTTCCTCCGGGTTCTCCGGTTTCCTCCCACAGTCCAAAAACATGGATCAAGTCAATTGAATTCTCAAAAAATTGCCCCATATAGAGTGTCTGTGTGAGTGAGTGTGTGCCCAGCGATGGATTGGCGTCCTGTCCTGGGTCTATCTGCCCAGCGCCCGAGACGTTCTCCTCTGGATGGTCATGGGGAACCCCACCGTGACCCTAATAGGGGATAAAGCGGGAGATGAATGAATGAATGAGTCTGCATGCAACAAAGTCGTTTTGTGTTAACTGTAAAAATTCTTCCTTTTTCTGTTTTTATATTTCAGCTCCCCCGAAAAGATGAGTCCGGAGAGTGTCCGCTCCATGAGAGCACCATCCGAGTCCTCCGAGGACGGTTCACGAGCCAAGAAAAGTCCTGCCAAGGAAAAGGAGTTATCTCTATACAAGAAGACCAAACGAGCAATAATTAGCAAGAAATATAGTGTCTCTAAACACGAAGCTGAGGCCACCACACCCATCGAGCTGATCAGCCGCGGTCCAGACGGTCGCTTCGTCATGGATCCCTCTGATATGGATGCACCGATCAAAGCCAGGCGCATCGAGGGCTTCCCCTTTGTGGAGGAGTCTGACCTCTATCCGGAATTCCGGCAGTCCGACGAAGAGAACGACGATCCGGGCCCCATGCCTCCTATGATGGCCACACTTAGACCCCATCAGATCTCTCCAATTTCTTCCAGCCAGGAGTCCTACTTGCAGCCTCCAGCCTATAGCCCTCGGTTCCAGAGGCCAATGGAAGGTATGACCATCATGGAAAGCAGTCGACTACATGCCATGGGGCAGATTCGTGGTGCTCCCCATTTCCGAGCTTTCTCGCATGGCCAGTTCTACCTGGGCAGTTATTTGGGCAGTCCCGGTGAGCCTGAGCCTCCACCGCCGTTCTACATGCCAGACACCAGCCCGCTTAGCTCAGTCATGTCTTCGCCCCCCTACCACATTGAGGGGCCTTTCGGTCGTCCAGGAATACCAGAGGAAATGAGTGAGGGAGAAAGTCAACACTATGCAGTCTCCGGCTGCTCCCTGCCCTTGACCCAGACGTCCTCTCTGTCCCCAGATATCTGGCAAAGGCCTGATTTCTCCTTTACCACCTTTGAGGGTCCTCACTTCATATTCCCACCCCGTCATCCTTTGCAGTTTCATCGGGAGCCGACTCTTCCTCCTCCTTTAGTCCTCCCTCCTAGTGCGTTTGCTTCCTCTTCCATCCATTTGCCCCCCTATCCCGGTATCCTACAGCTGGAGGCCCCAAAGGTTCGGCCCGGCAAGTCTCCCAGCAAAATGAAGCCTCAGGGCCTTCCAGCCAGGCATTTACCTATGCAAGAGGCACGTAGTCTAGGGCAGCTAAGACACACAAGCCACGGTATGGGTGTGCCCGTTTTGCCTTACCCTGACCCGGTATCTCGCATCGTCGGCCCGAGCACATTCGGAGGCCTAGACACCCGCTGGTTCGAATTAACCCCGAGACTTAGCCCTAGGCAGCCTCGCAGGATGGAGCCCAGCATGGTGGTCCTCCAACCGTCTCGCCTGTCGCCCCTGACTCAAAGCCCGATTAGCTCAAACGCAGGCTCCCCAGAGATCGTAGTGCGCCCCAGGCCTCGCCCGAACGTCGTCCAGGCACCGATTCCACCCGAGATGTCTGAAATAACCCTTCAGCCCCCTTCTTCTGTCAGCTTCTCAAAGAGATCTTCCCCTTCTTCCTCTCCTGCACAAGGCCAGGGCAGCCGAAGAGCAAGTCCTAGTTACCGACCACACATGGCCTTTGCCTCCTCAGCAGCAAGTTACCCATCGCAGTCACCCTCACCCCCGATGGAACGGAGCGACGTTTTTGGACAGTTGCCAACCCGAAGGAGGAGCGAGGAGGAGATTCTTCCATCAGAACCCTCACCGCCTCAGCTCTCAGCTTCAGGGTAGGTGTAATTGACGTGCAGGAAAGATTATTTAAAAAAAAAAAAAAAAAAAAAAATGCAAAACAGAATGATAACAGAGTGAGACAGTAGTCAGCATCTCATAAAGCTGGAAGGTTTTTTATAAGTCATTTCTAAAGAAACATTGAAATTCATGTCTTCTAAGCTGAACTGCCCTCGTTGCGCTGCATTCTACCATCTTTAAACCCATTTTCGACATAAGACCAGTTGTGCTTTTTAGCACTTGTACTTTCACTAACTCTGCTTTCATGTCCAACGTTAGTTCTCATCCATGTGGTCTGTGAAGCACTTAAAGACACTTGCCTTCGGGGCACCCGCCCAGGGCAGGATGGATTATATGCTTCACAGATATGCTGACAGATCTCATGGGGCCAAGATTCATAATATGTGGCATTTTAAGCTGATTTAAAATGCAGTAACATCAGCCCCTTTTAAAAGCCTGGAATCAGACGGACGCCGACACTGGACCCCGGCTTTGTCATTGTGTTTCATGCTTTACCCTGCCTTTCATCCAACAGGAGGAAAGCCCACATGTACATCCAAATTGACCTCCCCCAATCAAAATGAAACCCTGTTTTGACTGATTTCAGGCTCCTTAGGACGTCTCAGAATGCATGATGTGCAGGTTGACTCGAACGTGGCCAGCTGTGCAGGCACAGGGTGCCCGTCCCGACCCTTAGTAATAAATCTGCATGATTACTTTTTTTTTTTTTTTCTTCCCCACACCTCCCTTTTCCTTCATCACCCAGGTCTCACCCCAGCTCTGACGGCCAGGGGGAGGCTTGTCGGGCGAATCGTCTTGCAAGGACTGTCCGCTCTCATCTGTTGCAATGTTGTCATCATCTCAGTTAGGGGCAGTTGGTCAATTCTTGATGACTCCTGGAGTCTTACCTGCTTTGTTTTTGATTGATCTCAGCTATCTGGGCAGCGTTGTTGTGACCAGGTCCTCTCACCGCAATAGGTAAGGGTTGGATCCATGTCTGAAAGGGGGGGCAAAAGGTGGGGCTTTTATTCACCTCGTTCTTTAAAGGGGAATACAAGTCTTGGTTTCTTTGGTTTGCTAAACCAACCAGCAATTACTTTTCCTTTTATTTTTTTATTATTTTTTTTTATTATCTTTGTTTAATTTTGTGAGTAGCTACATATTTATGTTCTGCAGTCTGTAACCATGTATGCATTCTAACCCTGGTATGCATATGTGCCTTTGAGTGATTGCTTAAGGATTAATCCAGATAATATATATATAATATATAATATATGTATCTGCTGTATCAGCTTTAATTAAACGGAATTACTTGGAAAGAGCATGTTAGACTCTCAAGACACAAGTCTTAAGTGTTCATTAGGTTATGCATTGTGTTTAGGATCTTAAATCCCAATGGACAGTATTGAGACGCACACATTTGGACTGCAGAACCCTCTTCCACCCACATGGAGAATGCAGACTCATGAACTTACCTTTGTAACGGGGAAAATACTACTGGCTCTGGGCATTGAGACATTCGGATTTGTTTGGTTGCGTTTGCCCAGCCTAGTGCTTTTCAGAGTATTCCCCTTTAAAGTTCTGTTCCATGTGCAAAATTCCATGCATGCCATCGCTAAATATTGCTCTTCAGTTGACAAACGAACAGATATCTTGATTAAATTCTTGTTACATTTGTTGTCTGAGTGCTTTGTTTTATTTACCATTATGTGACTGTTCCCAAGTAGCCATTTTCCCCTCCCGCCATCTCTCCCCCTGTCAGCATGGTGAAGCCCATTGTAGACAGTATTCATGTCTATAAACACATTTCTGAAAATGCTTTGTCGCTCAGCTGTGATTTCCCCTCTACTAATGGCTTTAAATTTGTCTCGGCAGCCCAAGCAGAACGACGGCCCCTTTATAATGCTCTTTACTCTTTACTTTGTTTTACCGTGCATTGTCAGAGCCGTGCGTGTGCGTATGGGTGTGTGTGTGTGTGTGTGTGTGTGTGTGTGTGTGTGTGTGGGTGGCAGAGTATGTGGGCTGCATTATAAGTGCCTCCATACCGTATTTGGATGGGAAGACTGAATACAAGCTAAATGTTTAAGCCTGTATAATGTAGCTATTTATTTTTTTTTACAAAAAAAAAAAAAAAAAAGGATATTTAGTTCAATAATTATTTCTTCCTTCATCTTTCACTCAGCAATTAGCAATTTTAGATACACATTATGTTGTAATAAGTGCTGATTCTTTAAGAAAATAGGATGGATATAATGTATTCAAATCTTTGCATATAAATATATTAATTAATATATAAATATATATAAACATACCTCTCTTTCCACTCAAATAATTTCTGGCTCCATGACGTCATGCTGAACAAACTGCCCGATTCCGATTTTGGGTGTGTTGGACTGATTCAGAGGTGATCTGGTGCGCCTATAGCTTGGCACCAAACGCACTTTCCAAAGTTTTGGGCCAAGCCATACGTGACCAGGGACGGCGTTTCCTGTGTGTGATAGCCCTGTCTTCTTTTTTGTCCTGTGCACAGAAAACGTCGAGGTACAAGTGGCCCTGCGGGGTCTGAGAGGATAGAAGCGCTGAGATACCAACGTGTCAAAAAATCCAAGAAGGTTGCCGTTAACAATAACAACTCCAAGGCCAGAAAGAAAATGGGTGAGACTTTACTCACTTTTTTTTATGGTTTGTGCCGAACTTTAAGTTTATAAAGAGAAATGTATTTTTTTTTCCCAGAGGAGACGCGTCTTTTAGAGATACCGTTTTGGAATAGCGTTGAGTTGAGAACCTTGTAACCTTGTTCTTATTTAAACTAAAGCCCCTAAAAATCCCCCCGCAGTTTACTTTTAGAAAAATCTAATTACGTGCTGTTAATCTTTTAGATTTTTTTTTTTTTTTGAAGTTTAATTTGCCTATGTTAATAAAATATTTACAATTAATTAGTAAGTTAATTAGAAACTAATTAAAGTATTGAACTTCTAAGTGCCGTCTACTTCTGAAATTATATGCTAGAGCAGTCAGCCTGTGCGTGAGAGGTGACACGCAGAGGATGGAGATTCTAACAGCCTTATAGTTTTAAGAGTATTGGGGAGTGTATATAGGGCGTGGTAGCTCGGTGGTCAGGGTGTTGGGCTGTCAATCTGAAGGTTGGCGGTTCAAATCCCAGGTCCACTGAAGTTACCAGTGTGGGTCCTTGAGCAAGACCCTTAACCCTCATTGCTCCAGGGATGTTGTGATGAACCCTGTGTTCACCTTGTAAGTGGCTTTGGATAAAAGGTGTCCAATAAATGACCAAATGTAAATGTATTATTGCAGTTTTGCACATTTAATCCAGAGTGAAAGGAAACGTTTACAGGACAGTAACGCGGCCTGCGATGATACCGCTAAGAGGAAGGAGAGGGATGTGGAAATAGAGATGAAAATGCTGAGGATGAGGTTCAGTAGTGTTCAGTCAGAAAGCCGTCGAGGCGAAGTCAGGAAGGCAAGATTAAGGTGGTTTGGGCTATTTTGGTGAAAGGATGCTGAGGATGGAGCCAGCCGGCAGGAGGAGGAGAGGAGGAAGGCCAAAGAGGAAGTTTATGGATGTGGGTGAAGGAGGATGAGATGTTTGGGGTGATGATGGAGGAAAGAGTGAAGAACACATGGTTTATATTCGTGAATTAAGTTAATTATACTGTTTGGGAGGTGAGGGAGGGCCTAGAAAATGACAGGAGAGTGAATTTAAGGTTTCATGTGTTTTTTAGTTAAACGATTAATAGATATTTAACTGGAGTCGTAACGTCAGAGTGTTTTACAGAAAGTTGGTGAACACGACGTCTACAATTCTGAGCTTTTTCACCTAAATTAAACAGTTTCAAGAAAAACAGAAGTCAGGAATCCTGCAAATGAGTTCAGGTCAGGAGAGCCGCAGAGCCTCCAGGCAGAAAATCCTTATTTATCTGGAAGGTTCTTTTGCTCTCCTGAGTCTCTCGTCCTTCCAGCGGTATGATTGCGCGATCTGTTCTGCTTAAAGCCAATAGCTGGCCTGAGATCAGTGTGTGTGCCGGGCTGTTGCTCCCTCTCAGCACTCTTTGTGCTGACTTGCGTCCCCCTTTTGGATCCAGGTGCGCTGACCTCTCAGACCCAGCAGCCCCACACCTCTCAGGTCCTCCCACCAGACGAAGCTCTCTACCTCCGCAAAAAGAAGAGAAAGTTGACCAGACAGGACCCGTACACCCGTTTCTCCGCCCTGCTGTACCGCCGCCCTCTGCGAGACGACCAGAAAGCCATTCTGGCCAGTATGGACTCCGCGGACGCAGACCACGCCACGTTCCTGTGAGGGCCGAGAGCGCGGGCCACGTTTCTTCCCAAAGCCCACTGATTCTGCACTGAGTTTCCTGCCACACCGGCTCAGCACCTCACGGACCCTCCACCCTCTTCTGTTCCAGCTCATCTCTCGTGTGCCGATGCTGATACCAAGTGTTCCAAGGTTTTGCTCCACTGCAAGCTTCCCCCTAATTTAGAACCAGGCTTCGATCTAGACGTTCTCTTTAGCCCTCGGTACAGAACGATGGCTTCTCTTTCTGTGCAGCTCATGCATTCGTTTTAACAGCTTCACTCAATCCTCACATTCCATCTGCCGGTAGTCCCACTCCCCCCCCCCCCCCGTCTCAGCATTATGCAGGCTTTACAAACACAGACCAGATATACCTCAGAGTCACCGACTCCTCAGCTCAACACTGCTGGACAGACATACAGTAACCTCTCGAACAGTTTTCCGCCATCCCTTCCATTTAACGTCTTCGTTTTCAACAATGCAACACGTTCCTAATAAGTAAGGTGGTAGAACTTGGTGAAATGATTACTGAATGTACATAATCGTTGTCATTCTCATACACTACTCAGCTCCAGGGCTCCCCCAGGGATCGTTTTTTTTTTGTTTGTTTGTTTTTTTTTAACGAGTTTAAGCATTTTCAGCCGATGTGGAACGCAGGAGGTCCACGCCGCTGAACGTTGTGACACGGAGGAACACGCAGGTTTATTTCTACTACAACCACAAGCTGCTATGGCCACGTGTGTACGTCACGTACCGCGTTGTGTCGATGTCATTGCATTGGAGCAAAGTCTTGGTAATCACTGTGATGTTTTAATTTCACGCTGATGTAACCTTTTTTGGGTTTGCGAGCTTTTATTGAAAACATACGACATAGGGGGGGGGAAAAATACGACAGTGATGCCAAAAACACTACAGTTTCCTTAAATCAATAAATCTATTCGAAAGGTGCACTGTACTGTGAGGAGGATAGCATTCTGTGCCATAGAATACTGTAGTATTTTTGAACAATAACCCCCCACCCGCCCCGCCCCGCCCCCACCCGCACACACACACACACACACTTCTATTTAAAAAGACATATTTCCGCCTCAGTAAATACCTGATTGCTTTAGGTCTCTTGATTTTATTGCTTTATTAAAAGTGAACCTACTGCCTTTGTGGGCCATTTTTGTAGCCTTTTTGTGTTTAGAGGTAAACCTGGCTGCGAGTAAACAGCAGCACCCCAGCGCCTGGCTCTTTCTTTTGGAAAGACATTAGGGGAAGTGCCCTGAGGGCGACCTTTAGGCTTTCCCACGTGGCCAAAGTTTTTTATTGTGTATCTATCATCCAAGGGTGCTTCTTTTTTTACCAGTTAATATGTATTCAGACAGTCAGGACAAATGTATCTGGGCTCATGTACATTCACTTCGGTGGCCTGTCTACGAAAGGCAATGGTGCAGGCGTTGGTTCGGAGGTGGTGCTTCAACTCTTACTTTGTAATGTCTGTAACTTTCAACAAAAAAAAACAACAAAAAAAAAAAGGAAAAACTCTGGTTCTAGTTAAATCTACTCCACAGGGCATTGGTTGGCTTTGGCCACCCCAGTGGTACTCTGAAAGTCTGGGATTAACCTGGTTAGGTTGTAAGTGATTGCGTTGGTTGATGATCGATCCCCTCCCAAAGGCCAATCAATACAATACAGGCATTTTCAACAGCCTACATTGGGTGCTATCAGACTTTGGGAGTCCTCTGACTGTAATCACTTGAAACCGCTTGATTTCACTAAGTTGATCTTCCAGCAGACTCGGCTGCTGCTCGTCATCTCGATACCACAGTATTTAATATTTTAGAATTGCGACGTCATCTAGTGGTCGATTCAAACTTCCAGCGTCTGCTGTGGCATTTCGATGGTTGCTGTTCGTTAAAATGCATTTTTTTTTTTTTTTTTTTTTTTTTTTTTTTTTGGTAAAGCGTCAGCAATGTCCTCATTCATACTTGACTCTCATCTGGGTGCTGAATGTGATCACCAATTTGCATTTCGGATTTTTTGCCACGCTGAGAACCGGTTAGACTTTAGGACGCCAACTCGGCCGACTGTCTGTCCTTTGAAATGGCTGCAGAATTCTTTATCATAGATATTCCTTTCTGTCTTCGTTTTGGTGATCGCACTTTTTTTTTTTTAAAAGAAAAAAAAAACAAAACAAAACACGGATCCATTTGATGTATTCTTTGCTCTTGTGAGACCAGCACGTTCTAAAAGTCCCTTTGACGGCATTTACGATGTTACAGGAAGACCGTCTTTACTTTTTTTTGCCTCGATGGGGCAAATGATTGTCAACTAGTCATACGCTGTCTGAAGATTTTAGATATACTGTACTGGCAGGAAGCATTGTGATTAGTTTATGCCTCTTTTTTTTAATTTTTCGTGAAGGGTTTTCTTTGCAAACAAAAAAAAAAAAAAGAAGAAGATGCTGTTCCTTTTGTAATTAAGAAGTAACTTGTCTGATTAGATGACAGTTGCCCATGAAGCAAGTGGGAAAACACCTTTAGTTAGATCTTTACAATAGATCATGTAGTTCATTTCGAAAACGTGCTCCTCAAGTATTTACATGTAACTGGGCAATTTTTGGTCGACTATGGTGCTTTGTAAAAGATATAGAACTATTTAATTAACTACATATTATTTCTTTTTGAAAAGAGTAATATTAAAAAGAATATCCAAAATGCTAGGAATGTACTGTAATATGTCTAAACACTGTATATAATAGCATATATTGCACAATGTATGATAAAATTTTAGTAATTTTAAATAAATTGGACAATATATGCACGACTTCACATATTCATGAAAGGTACATATTTTGAATTTATTTTGTAAAAATGTGTTGATTTTTTTTTTTTGTTTTTTGTTTTTTGTTTTTTTTTACACGAGCATCGCTTCTAAACGTTGACACTGCGTACGATGTGATCACGAACCTCACGGCAGATTTCGTCAATCGAAAGTCGGCTCGAATATAATCTGTGAAAGTTTATGTCTGAATTTAAGGTGAACAATGTTCTCTGTAGCAAAACCAAGTATATTTTCACTCCGTCGTGCCAGGATAGGATCGAATCTCAAATGTGTATAGATTCTTCAAATTTTAATTTGACTAATTGTAAGCTTTTAAGTTAATGTTAAAGACTGGCATTGAAAAAAAAAAAAAGGTGCATAATCGAGTCTTAAGCTCAAAAAGCTGGCATCGGAAAGCACTGTAGCCTTTTCGAGTGTCAATGTGAGAAGCTCGACCTCACTCCATCCAATGACCTTTGTTTTTTTGTTTTTTTATTGTATTTATTTGTATGTCTTTATATCTGGGCACAGAACGAGAATTCTGTTACTTTACTACAAAAGCTCATTTCAGGAAAAAAACGTTTTCCATTTCAGTCCATCATTTGCGTTTGCATACTTTTGAATAAAACAACCATCTTAGTAAAGCTTGAGTCGTTGTTTCACTTAAAAACAATTCATAGTGGATGATATATCTTTCTCTTTCCATCTGTGTGAAATGTTTATTTGTAACATGGAGTTTTCAGATTAGTTTTTTATCTAATATGATAAAGAAGCTGTTTTGGGAAACTTGCTAATAATATATTATATTATATTGTTATAAAATAATATGTTATTATACCTTTGCTGGTATAAAAATGGAACCAGTGTTATCTCTCTAATCAAGTCACATTATGTTATTTATTTTCAACAGCCTATAATGTATATTTATACACGGATGATCTATATTTCATTATATATAATATATATCAAAGATTTATAAATGTATATGTTGGCAAATCCATGACATTTTTTCCCATCTTGTAATGTTATGTAATCATTCACCGACATCAGGTCGTCATATCCATACAGTATGTTCTTGTTGACATCATGTTTTTATGCTGCTACTTTTTTGTTTTTGTTTTTATACATCAGCATGCATTGTTTCTTGATTGATTTGCTCGATCTTGACTTGTTCAGGATTCATATCTCATGTTTCTGTCATTTCCGATATCTCTTCTGTGTAGAATGAGCTAAACATGTTGCTTTTTTTTGTATTATTTACATTATTTTTATTTTCTTGTTTGTTTTTTTTTGTTTTTATTTCATACCTGAGACACCTTTGGATCACAGTTTTTTCTTAGCTGTGTAGTTTACTAAATTAAGAAGTCACATAAATATGAAACATTACTACACTGGTGTTCCATTCAGTCCGATAGCGCTCATATGTTGCTACAAGAAGTTGTCATATTTTTTAAATTAAAAACAAATAAACTGTATATCTGGTTGGTAATGAAATCAACTCTAATGTGATACGATCCAATAAACCTGTTTAAATTCCGAGCTAAAGCTCATCAGGCATTTAAACCTTGATCTTGCGGCTGAATTAAAGGTGGGTGGCGTAGTTTAGACATATGTGAATACGGACAGCTTCTGGCACTTCTGTTTTTTTCTGCAGGAAATAAAACCAAAACTATCAGGATGTCAACTGACAATAAATACACACAACACAACGGCGCTTTTATTTACTAGATGTGAATAGAACAGACATACAGCTTACAAACTCTTTTATGTAAATGAGAAACTGTTGCACACTCTGAGATATAGAGATAAAAATAAAATGCACTTTTATGGTCTATATTTTGATTCAGCATTATAAAAACCATGTTGTGATAACAGGGGCGGCACGGTGGCTTAGTGGTCAGCATGTTCGCCTCTCAGCTCTAGGGATTCCCGGTTCGAATCCCCATCTGGGTTTAGTTTCCATGTTCTCCCCGTGTCCGCGTGGGTTTCCTCCGGGTTCTCCGGTTTCCTCCCACAGTCCAAAAACATGGATCAAGTCAATTGAATTCTCAAAAATTGCCCCATATAGAGTGTGTCTGTGTGAGTGAGTGTGTGCCCAGCGATGGATTGGCACCCTGCCCAGCGCCCGAGACGTTCTCCCCTGGATGGACATGGGGAACCCCCCCCCCCCCCGCGACCCTAATAGAGGATAAAGTGGGAGATAATGAATGAAGGATTATAAAAACCATGTTGTGATAACAGGGGCGGCACCGTGGCTTAGTGGTTTAGCATGTTCTCCTCTCAACGCTAGGGATTCCCGGTTCGAATCCCCATCTGGGTGGAGTCTCCATGTTCTCCCCGTGTCCGCGTGGGTTTCCTCCGGGTTCTCCGGTTTCCTCCCACAGTCCAAAAACATGGATCGAGTCAATTGAGTTCTCCAAATTGCCCCATATAGAGTGTGTCTGTATGAGTGAGTGTGTGCCCAGCGATAGATTGGCACCCTGTCCTGTGTGTATCTGCCCAGCGCCCGAAACATTCTCCCCTGGATGGGCATGGGGAACCCCCCAGCGACCCTAATAGAGGATAAAGCGGAAGATAATGGATGGGTGGATGTTGTGATATCTAGTGTCAATTTTCTGACGTTATGACGTTGCTCTGCTGGACTCCAGCCAGCCACCAGCATCCTGTAGAGAGAATTCCATCAGCATTGATGAAGGATTATAGCAGGATTAACAAAAACCACTAAAGTTTCTGGTCTTACATCCACCTCTATCTTATCTAACATGTAAAGAACCTAATGAACTCTGTAACTACAAAGTGCTTCTTTATGGTCCAGTGACTGCTGAACCCGGGAAAGTGGATGGTGAGTGTAAGTAAAGCTGACTGAGTATTTATTTTGCTACCCAGTTTTTAGGACCTCTATAAGAAAAGGCAGTCATGCTTTCTTTCCACAACTTGCTCTGGTGCTGTGACCAGACAGTGTGAGTCATTGTTGCAGCAAGAAGGATTTTAACTCTTATAGTTCTCTTAACCTTAAACAGCCCTAATTTAGTCAGTATCGTTCATGTTCCTGTTGATGGTTCTAATGAGAGAGGATCTTTATTCCAAGAAGGAGCTTTTTTTTGTTCATTCATTCATTCATTCATTTATTCATTATCTTCCGCTTTATCCTATATTAGGGTCGCGGTGGGGTTCCCCATGCCCATCCAGGGGAGAACATTTCGGGCGCTGGGCAGATACACCCAGGACAGGACGCCAATCTATCGCTGGGCATACACTCCGACACGCACACAAACACACTCTACATGGGGCAATTTGGAGAACTCAATTGACTTGATCCATGTTTTTGGACTGTGGGAGGAAACCGGAGAACCTGGAGGAAACCCACACGGACACGGGGAGAACATGGAGACTCCAACCAGTTGGATAAAGCGGATGGATGGATGGATGGATGTTCGGTTGTGGGCCACATGTTCTCCTCTCAGCACTGGGGATTCCCGGTTCGCATCCCAATCTGGTTGGAGTTTGCATGTTCTCCCCGTGGGTTCTCAGGCTTCCCTCCACAGTCCAAAGACATGGCTCAAGGTGAACTCAATTCGCCAAATTGCCCCATATAGAGTGTGTTTGTGTGAGTGAGTGTGTGTGTATCCAGCGATAGATTCGCCCACCCCCCCCCCCCCCCCCCCCCCCCCCCCCCCCCCCCGTCGTCCTGGGTGTATCTGCCCAGCTGGATGGGCATGTGGAACCAATTCCCCCCCCCCCTCCAGCGCGACCCTAATAGTAGATAAAGCGGATGGATGGATTTTCGGTTGTGGGCCACATGTTCTCCTCTCAGCGCTGGGGATTCCCGGTTCGCATCCCAATCTGGTTGGAGTTTGCATGTTCTCCCCGTGGGTTCTCAGGCTTCCCTCCACAGTCCAAAGACATGGCTCAAGGTGAACTGAATTCGCCAAATTGCCCCATATAGAGTGTGTTTGTGTGAGTGAGTGCAGCGATAGATTGCCCCCCCCCTGTCCTGGGTGTATCTGCCCAGCTGGATGGGCATGTGGAACCCCCCCCACCCCCCGCGCGACCCTAATAGAGGATAAAGCGGACGGATGGATGGATGGACGGATGGACGGACGGATGGATGCTCTTCCCGGTTTGGTTGAAAGTGTAAAACGCACCCGCTCGCCTGTTGGCGCCATAAGCGCTGGGCTAATCCCCCTCGTGACGTCACGTCGGCGGCGGCGTGGGTGCGCGTTCGAATGCGGGGCTGTTCGGTGCGGCGTTGCGCGCGGCATTCGGAGCACGTTGCCCGCGTTCCGTTCCCCGCAGCCGAAATAACGAGCGTTCACGGTTAATCCCGAGAGGCTCTCCCCGACTCGAAGCTCTTCCGGAGGGAATGCGGACTCGGAGTCCGCGCTAGCGGAACACAAGGCGCCGGAGCCGTTCACGGCGCGTCCCGCGGTGCTGGCGACGGAGGAAGCCCCGTGCGTCCGCTGCGCCGCGCCGCGCCGGGGAGGAGCGCTCCGAACCATGAGCCTGCGCCCCGGACGTCCCGCGGGTTCTGCCGTCCAGCCAGAGTGACGCAGCGGGCACCGAGCGCACCGGTAAGCGCGACCTCATTACAACGTGTTTATTTAAAACTCGGCTTATTCTGCGCGAACGCGACGGACGTGCCGTGTTTTGGACCAAGCCACGAAGATTTGTGTATTTATTGTATTTGTTGTTGTATAAATAGCCAGGCGTCGTGATGCGGCTGGTTTTTGGGGGTTTATTGCGTCGCTGCCCCGGTGTCCTGGATTAACCGCGCACCGCACGTCCGTACGGGCCTATCCCGGCTCTTTTGTGCGTTCGGGCAGATGACCCGTTCGGCTCGTTTGATGTTGGACCCGCTGCGCTTTGAAGTATCAATTAAAACATTTAACGAGCAGGCTGTGCGTTCTGACGGTCCGGCGTGGTTTGGCTTTCGGTAACTCATTCATTCATTCATTATCTCCCGCTTTATCCTCTATTAGGGTCGCGGGGGGGGGGGGTTCCCCATGCCCATCCAGGGGAGAACGTCTCGGGCGCTGGGCAGATAGACCCAGGACAGGGCGCCAATCCATCGCTGGGCACACACTCACTCACACAGACACACTCTATATGGGGCAATTGACTCGATCCATGTTTTTGGACTGTGGGAGGAAACCGGAGAACCCGGAGGAAACCCACGCAGACACGGGGAAAACATGGAAACTCCACCCAGATGGGGATTCGAACTGGGAATCCCTAGCGCTGAGAGGCGAACGTGCTAAACCACTAAGCCATCGTGCCTTTCGGTAACTGTTTTGTTATAATAAACAAATCCTCAAGCGGCGCGGTGGCTTAGTGCTTTAGCACGTTCTCCTCTCAGCGCTAGGGATTCCCGGTTCGAATCCCCATCTGGGTGGAGTTTCCATGTTCTCCCCGTGTCCGCGTGGGTTTCCTCCGGGTTCTCCGGTTTCCTCCCACAGTCCAAAAACGTGGATCGAGTCAATTGAGTTCTCCAAATTGCCCCATATAGTGTGTGTCTGTGTGAGTGAGTGTGCCCAGCGATGGATTGACGTCCTGTCCTGGGTGTATCTGCCCAGCGCCCGAGACGTTCTCCCCTGGATGGGCATGGGGAACCCCACCGCGACCCTAATAGAGGATAAAGCGGAAGGTAATGAATGAGTGAATGAACAAATCCTGGGGGAGGGGGGTGTCAGCGGTTGGGTCAGCGGTGTTGGTGTGTTGTGCAGGCTGCTGGAGGTTTGCTGGTGATTTCATCAGAAGTGACTTTAAATCAAGCACTTAGCTTCTTTCTCTTTAATGCGAAGGCATGCAGAGTTTACATCAATATTTTACAGAGTCGCTGTCTGCCCCAAATTTGTGAGAACGGCACTGCCTTTAAAAAAGGCTTCGGTCAGATGAACAGTATTGTGTTGTTTTTTGTTTTTTGAAAGGCTTCCTCGTATGTTTTTAATCTGTATTTTTATTTTTTTGCATTCCTGACAGTTTTTCCTCAATTTAAAACAGAATGTAAATGTGTTTTTGCTCCGTCCCCGTTTCAGCAATCTTTGCCACATGGACCCAATAAGCCACACCCACCACATGGCAGACATGTGTGTGCATTCTCAAACATGGCATGTGTGTATTATTATTATTATTATTATTATTATTATTATAGACTTTTGACCGTTCACCAGGACCGGGATGTCACGGCGTTGAGCCGTAATTGCATTGCCACCAGATACCTGATGATTATGTATTTTTAGGAGTAGGATACACTTAATAACAGGACACTAGCTTTTTGACCTATTTTAATGTGGCAACACTTTATCTAATCACACAGTTTATTCCACCTTAAAAAGCATGTAGGTCTCACGTTCTGGTGAGTAGATGCACTGTAGTAACTTTTACTGAATTAGATCCTGAGAATGTTTTTTTGCCGAATGAGAAGCCGCCTCCAGAATTGAGGTAGGACACGTGGAGTTAAGTGTTATAAGCAGTGGTTGAGGTTCGTTCAGTCTCTTTGGTTGTGAACAAGGAAAGAAAACAATACCACCAGACCCCTACCTCCCACCTGTCCAATGTTATTGTCCATTTTATGGTTCTTTATAGATGTCCTCATCTGTCAATAATGTAGACTTTGCTTAACCCTAACCCAGACTCTGACCCGTTTTTGCCGTTTTCTTCCTAAACTGTGAAAAGGTGCTTCACTTTGTTTGTTTGATCCCACGACAGAAATGATAATGATGATGGTTGCTTTAGTTGTTTTGGTTAATAGTATAATGATGGTAAGGATATGTTAAAAGCCTCCGCTTTGGGAATCAAGGATCCTAAAAATAAGAAGAAACAACGCTGCTTTGCTTCGACTTTATTACTAACATGCAACAACAACAAAGGTTGCACCAATAAAGATGTCTTAATAAAATGAGCTGTCCACAGCTGTTTTGGCTGTTTTTCTACATGCCGTAGGCTGAGTTTGTGCCGCTTGTTTCATTATTGGAGTTGTTTTAGAGGCTTAAACCATTTGCATGTTTTGTCGTGTACATTACGAATGCCTCCTAGGTTTCGCCATGCCGGTTTTATAAGAAACAAAATGTTAAGTGTTTGACCCAATGCCTCAGACTCGGGCGGTAATATTATAATGACAGCCTTAAGGGTATTAACAAATGAAGCCTTTGGTCAGCGGCGAATATGCGCATCATCAATGCTGCCTTTGTGACCTTGTGAGCCAGGACAGAGTATATGCAAATTTCACACGTGACCGCTTGAGTCACGTCACCAGTGTTGTTTCCCAGGCGGGATAGTGCCTGTGGTGACATTCACCCAGTTTGTTTCACCATTGTATGCGCAGGAAGTGCGTTAAATAATTTATTTAATGTGCTTTCAATATTAAATGGGGTTTGTTGCTGAATTTATGATGTTATCTTGAGTATTTACACTCATGGGCTACTTTTGTAGGTTTCGTGTCTAGTTCTACTCCACTAATATCGGGTACAACACCACCATATCAGGGTCACTGCAGTGCTACAATGATTCTGCACTTACCGTATCATAAGCAACACAATAAAGCGGGCTGACAAAAAAACCGATGCTCTGCAGTTTGTAGTTGTAGAATTCATTCATTCATTCATTCATTATCTCCCGCTTTATCCTCCATTAGGGTCGCGGTGGGGTTCCCCATGCCCATCCAGGGGAGAACGTCTCGGGCGCTGGGCAGATAGACCCAGGACAGGGCGCCAATCCATCGCTGGGCACACACTCACACACTCAAACACAGTCTATATGGGGCAATTTTTGAGAATTCAATTGACTTGATCCATGTTTTTGGACTGTGGGAGGAAACCAGAGAATCCAGAGGAAACCCACGCAGACACGGGGAGAACATGGAAACTCCACCCGGATGGGGATTCGAACCGGGAATCCCTAGTGCTGAGAGGAGAACATGCTAAACCACTAAGCCGCCAGTTGTAGAATTAGCACAGTAATTAGATCCAAAATGGACAATAAGTGTAAATGCATATCGGTGTATCTCTTGTGTCTAATGTCAGAGTGAAACGTATGGATTAAGATAAGACACTAAGGGTACTGAAGACACGACGGACGTTTATGGCCGTGCATTTCAAGCTTTGATGGTTCAGTGCAAACAACAGCATTATAATGGATCATCAATTCAGTCACTTAATTGTTCAGTCCCATTTATTGTCTACATGTTTATAGAAAGACGAGAATCTGTTTCTAAACAGCTCTTTGTATTGAGAGTGCGCGTCATTAAGAGTTTGGAATGGCTTTGTGAGTTAGCTGACAGTAAAAGCCGAATCCTGAAGTGATGAGGGCAGGACAGGTTTATTGTAGTGGACTCATCTCTTTGCATTGTACCCTAAATGTACAGAATTGCGATGCTTCAGCATCATCATCACCTTCAGGCGCAGGGTGTGCACTTCTGTTCTCCACTTCTCTTCCAAAGTTCCACCGGCCGCTCACTCAGTCGTCAAACGGGTTTCTGTTTACTGCCGTTACTTTCTGTTGAATGGCTTTGTTCGTATGTTTGCCGTATATTTGGGGGTGGTCGATTTTACCAGATAGGCCATTCTTTCTGTCCTTTCAGGGATGATCCTGATCTTATCACAGCGTTTTTTTTTTTTTTGTTTTGTTTTGTTTTTTTTTACATGTATTTTATTAAACAGTGAAGCCAAACTTCCTTGTTAAGTACATGGCTTTACAAAGTAATCAAAAGAAACAGAAAATGAAAATAAACATATCTTCGGATTAGGAAACGTCCGTTCCTCGCTCAATGCGTTTTCAGATCACTCCAGCTTTCATATCTCCGTGTCCCCTCTGGCTGTGCACTCAATGTTCTGTGTTTATTCTGCTCTTTCTCTGCTCCAAGTTTCCTATGTTCCATTATGTGCTTGTACTGTAGACATACTTACTTTTGGAACAAGGACCTACACTTAAACCTTCTTTACATGTACTGTAGATATAACATAGTAGTAACTACAGTACTAACAGTACTCCTTACAGTTATATCTATCAGTCAACAAAGTGTATAATGATGGTACATGTCTAATATTTTTAAACTTTAAAGGGACATTTGACTAAATCTCAAAACATATTGTTATTAATTATTAATCTTAATAATTGTAATAAAAAGCAGGATGTTAAAAGGTTACTTGATCGTTGTGTATAACATATATATATATATATATGACATGACCAAATGGGGTCAGTATGTGTTCAACAACCAGTATCCGTGCAAACAAAGCCTGGAGTAACCTCCAACCCAAGGCTTTGAATTCTGTGGGTGCTTTAAGCAGTAATGAGGGCTTGCCCATTAATTACAGGAGGCTTTCTCTTACACGGACACAAACAGTTCTGAATTGTGCGTGGCATGAAAAGCATTTGCATTGGCCTCAATCAGGAGGAGATGCTTTGGAATTCTATTAGGAATCCTTGTACTCAAACAGACGCTGCATTGAAAGCGGTTTTGGGAGGAAAGGCCAAAGCATTCCTACAGAACATGAAATGGAAATATGTGGAGAATCTGTTCATGATTCCGCTGACGTCGTGGTCGGCATTACATTCTGATTCCAGAAGTGACCCGCCGTCTGTGTGGACAGCTGATCTCTCTGGTTTAATAGGATTTAAACAGATTTCGATGTAAGGACTCGTCTGAAATACGAAATGAGACCACCTTTAGTGCCTGCACTTTAACACACCAGGTTTTCTGCCGCAGACGTTTATATGTGTGGAATAAATTACGAAACTATTTTAACTACCGCCAATTACACCATTAAATCTGCGCTGTATCATCCTTATGTAGTTCTCAAATAGTTACAAGCTAAAGGTTTTCAGAGTCAACCGTTCGTAATATAAATGTTATATTATCGTAATAACTGACAGAGTCTGATTTTATGACAGCGGTGCCTCGTGGCCGTTATTTTCTGGCTAAAGTGTTAGAGTTAGAGTTGAGATTGTGAGCTGGTTTAAGCATTTACAGCAAACTGTGGAATCCCATATGCTCAACACCTGCGCAGGCTCACAATCAACTGCCATAAACACCCCTATTTAACAAGTTGTTTGCTTTGTTCTTTAAGTACAGCCTCTTAGAGGCTCCAGGAATGCCTTGAGGGTAAACCTTTGCAAATTCTCTTTTCCCTTTGTATGTGTACATGTTTGAAAGCTTTTGCCCATCTTTTAAAAAAATGATAAAAGACATTGTTGGAGTTATGTTCCTTTGCTTATTTCAAAACCGCTTATGTTGTTGATATAAAATCAACACACACACTAACACACCTCTTAATTAATTAATCCAGATGTTTAGTATAATCCCCCTGCCACAGATGTGTGAAACCTGCAGGCATTGTGCAGACAGTTTTTCCCAATGTGACTTACAGTAGAGAAAACAACACAAGCCAATAAGTTAGAAAATAAACAGGTGAACAACTCTGTGTCAACTCTGACCATTTGTTGATCCGGTTCAATGGTTCAATGTCCAGTTCCTCCCCCTCTTCTTCCAAGCCATGCATTAAAAACAATTGTGTGGCTCCTGTGTTGTAGAAACAGTTGGAGAAATGTATTTATCTTTATTACTGAATGTAATAAAGAGATGTTGTGTGTAGGTGTAACTGTGTGTGTCCCAGTACTCTTGTACACATAGTGCAGTTTGTTCATCTATCTTATTATAAGGATGGTCTGTTTTAAACAGCTGTATAAATAATTGAGGCGATGTCTGAATTCACTGGTGTGTAACAGTTGGAGAGAGAGAAAAAAAAGAAAAGTAGCCTAAAATATGTTTCTTTGTCATTAAACTGTCAGCTGTAGCACATTTTTAAAACAGCAGCAGCATTTTACACAATCTGATCCCCTACTGCGGGAAGAAGCCATTTGAGCAGAGACTCATCAGTCCAGAGTCTTTTCTTTGTTGACCGGCACGACTCCTTATTTTCAGGTTTGCTTCTTTCTAGAACTAGAAGCAGAACCTCAACGTTTGCCACTTTGGTTTTACTGAAGTGAAATTGCATCTTGAACCCGTGAGAACCGGAAAATAACGGAGAACACTCAATGACACTAATACCCTTTGAATGATCCAAATACCTGTTCTGGTGGTGGACCATTTCATATTATTAAAGAACAAGGAAAAGGGGACTAACACAGGATGTAGGGAAGCTGGTGAATGCCTTATTCAAATATTTAAACAACTGTCAGAATTTTAATTAATATTTATATTAATAATTTAAAATGTTTCGTTATTTAAAATCTTCATACTTAATAACAATTTTTGCTACACAATATTTGTTCTGAAAGCTTTTCAATATTTGTTTAATATTTTAAGCGGCTTTAAAAACATAACTTTACTCCTATAGGATTTTAATTATGCACTTGAAATGGTTTTGGTAGTGTGGGGATTCACCAAATCTTTGAGTGAAACTGTGTCTGGCAGATTTGGGCCAAGCATCGCAGATAAAACGGAGAGAACATCAAGAACCAGAAGATTCTCGTACTTTGATATTCCAATGACCTACAAAAAAAACCGTTTCTTTGCTTCTCCTTTCATTGTTGCTCATTAATATGAATTTTTTACTAAAATCAGATTAAAAAAAAATCGTATTTTGCCCGTGTTTTGCTAATTTACTTTCATTTAATGGCAGCTTGGATTAACATTTAAAGACACGTCTTGTCTGAATGTCAGCAAAGTACAAATCAGCCATCCTCCCTCTGGGTATGGCCCAGTAAAACACAGATTGTGAGATATAAAAGAATTATTAAAGATGGAGAATTTTAATTATTCATCGTTCATGCAGCCAAAAAAACCAAATCCGGACTTCTTTTTCTGCGAAATTTCTGTAGATGTCTGTCGAGAAACACAGAATGAACAAAATCCCTGCATTTATGATTCGACAGATCATCTAATGATATAGAATTTGTGACCTCAACCTCAAATGTCAACTCATGAGCCTTGTTTTTGACCCGTGGCCTGGATGTGGTGTGATGTACCTGCTGGTTTTATAGATCGTTTAATGAGTCGGTTTTTATTAAAATTTAAAATTGAAATTAGCCAGTAGGCTGACCGGGTCTTCATCAAAGGTCACTAGTCGCATCATGTGCATTCATACCCCAGTATAATTTGGAAAACGCAGACATGAGGACATATTTAAAGACCCTGCAAATCGAACCCAGGACCTTCCAGTTGTGACGGTGGGCTTAAAGGTGCAGTGGTCTAAAGTTTCATGGGTCATTTTCGGTGTATAATTTATCAGTTTTTTTTTTCCCTGTAATGTTTAATTTCGTCTCATTTGTGCAGAATACCCTTATTTATTTACTGCCCAGTTCTCCCTGCGTGGTTTGCATCTAATGCTATAAGCTTCTGTGTTCTTTGATCAGATGCTGGCACTTGACACTGGCTCATGCCACCAGCTGCCTGGGGTCCTGTGAAAAGCACCGGAGCATTCACACGACACTCCTGCTCGCTGCAGAGCTCTCAGTCTGCTCTCTCAAAAGCTTTATTGATGTGAGGCTGATTACCCCTTCATCCTGCTCTTAGGTTGTGCCCATCCTGGCATCTCACATCCTTTACTATGACTAAGTCATACCAAGACAGACTTAATGTCCATATATGCTGCAATTTTCGCATTTTGTTTTTGTTTTTGGACCAAACTGCATGGACTTTTAACATTTTCAACATTTATTTGTGCACATTTCGATGTCCTCCCATTTCCATGTGTTTAGACTGCAATCAAGTGCAGGGCCCGAACATCTTCAAAGCTCCAGTGTTTGGATTGCTGCCATCGATTTCTGATTATGTCACTAATTTAATAAACCAAAATAACTGCATTCAAACCTAACGGTCAGCGTTCCCAGTCAAATGCAACGTGACACTAAGAAAAATAACGAGACTAATGAGCAATTGGAAACGTAAGGCCAGCTGTGATGCACGAAGCATTAAGGCAACGTAATTTAATGGTTTCCCTAAAACTTTTAATGACCTGTAACATTTCTCTGAGGGTTTATGTAGATTTCTTTTAGTTTCATATCGTTTTGCTTTGAACCATAGTCAGTGTTGTCAGCTCACCCTGATAAGGGCATTGTGTATTCATGTCTTTTCAATGAGGCTGTAGGTTTTGTTCGACTCTTCCACAGAAAGGCTTTTCACTGCTTTCTCTTTTATTTCTTCTTAATCCCTGCACAGAAAAGCCGCCTGTAGACGGTGTAGCATACTGATGCCTGAACACTTATAAAACACAAGAAACTGCTTAAAACTGCATTACTTGGGGCTTTGGTTTATCAATTCTTTGTCGTTCCGTTCGTGTAAATTTAAGTTCCCACTGCAAACAAACAGCCGTGTGTTGATTGTGTTGCTCCTTTTGCAGTTTTTAATGCAATGAAATGAGCATGAGCTGCAAGTGAGCCTTTCCATGGGTCTTATTAGTATTTTTTTTTGTAAATTTGGAAGGTTTACTTTAAAGACTTAGAGCTGGAATGAGAATCGTTTTTTCTTTAGGATTCATTACCTTTGAATTGGCTGAATTTGGAAAAACGTTTATTGAGTATCCTATTTTGGACGTCATGATGTGTCAAAATAATACTACTAATAATAAAAAAAAACATTTTGAAGTTAAAAAAATCCCTCACGTCATGTGACTAAGCTTTCTATTTGTAACAGCTGAGCACTAACAATGCCGTTAACATGGAAGCAATGATTTGTGTGAGATCGACTGCTGAATGGTCTTAGGGTGACTTCTGGCAGTGCGGAAAGCGTTACACGGCTCAGATACCCGGACCATTGAGTTTTAAACACATGAGATCAGATTGCTGGGGGGGAGGAATGAACAGTGAAAGAGAATTCCTCATGATCTCATGCCTATCGATTTTGTGTCAGATAGCATGACAGCTGGGAAAGATACCGTAATACAATAACCAAAGAGCAAGAGACTATAGAGAGCTATAGCTTTAGTTATATATGAAACCTCTGTGTCTAAACACTGCTTTATTATTGTTTTACAGTTTTTTTTTTGGTGTTTCTAAATTATATTCCACTTACCGTATTTTCCGGACCATAAGGCGCTCTGTACTATAAGGCGCAGTCTGAATTACGGGGTCTATTTCTGTACTTGACCCACGTATAAGGCGCACCGTACTATAAGGCGCAGTCTGAATTAGGGACTTTATTTCTGTACGGTACTTATTCTGTACGGCAGCGTGTTATAAGGCACTCGCTAAAACATACGATCTACAAGAAACGTAAAGGATGCAGAACGCTGATGTATAATTGAAGTTTATTCTATTTGATAAAACACACATTATTTTAATCTCTCTTCTCCCACAAATCCATCAGCGTCCTCGTCTTCTGTGTCTGAATTAAAAAGCTGGTTCTCTATCGAGCACTCCGGTGTTCTCTCTCATCGATGTCCGAGTCCGTCTCGTCTCCGGGCGGCCGTTCGGCGACGACGCCGGCTTTCGCCAAAGCTCGGACGACGGTCACGGCAGAAACCTCAGCCCAGGCATCCACGACCCATTCACAGACGGTGGCGTAACTCGCCCCGCCGCCGCCTCCCGAGTTTTAGTAAACGTGTGTTCGCCGTCTATCATCCATCGCTCCCACGCCGCCCGCGACTTTACTTTAAACGCCCCGTTTACCCCAATGTCCAGCGGTCGGAGTTCTTTATTTAATCCTCCTGGAATGACGGCGAGCTCCCAATTAATTTTCTTCACTCGGCTTTTCACGAATCCACCCGCTCGCACAACAATACTTTCATAGATTTTGGAACTCGGTACACGTATAAGGATTATAAGGCGCACGTCAGATTTCTGGGAAAAATTTTTAGGCTTTTAGGTGCGCCTTATAGTCCGGAAAATACGGTACTTGGCGTTTTTTTTTTTCACCAAGTAAATGAACTCCACAGAGGCCCGAAATGAGAATATTGCCCTCTTTAAGCAAACACGGTTTGTGTACACAGTGTTATGACGTAGAGGGCCCGTTTGAGAGAGTGCTTCAGGTTAAGTGGCTCTTTTCTTTACTGCGGGTCTTAGATTAGGTTTAGTTTAAATCCAAACCATGTCTTAGTGGCTTTGCTCCAGGAGATGTTGCAGTCCTCAGGGTGGTGGCCCATTTCCTCAGATTTACGGCTATAAATTACATCATGAAGATGTGCTGCTCATTAAATTAGGGTCAGTGCGTTTTAGGAGGCGAAACTAAACAGGTCTGACTGACATGAGAGGGAGTGCACTGATGGTAGATCCTGGTGTTATGCTTCCGCTGTTAGCTTGTCCCAAAGAAGTACAAATAAAAATTTATTTTTCTGTATTTTAACAAATAGTTAGAATAGTTAATTGTGTTGAATTGTGATTTGCAATTCCCCCGAAAGTAACAGACCTGAGAATATGGTTTGTCAACTTTGCATAGCGATTTGGAGCGAAAGCTGTGAGTTCTTTCGCTCTGAGCGTTCACAGATTTCAATCGTCTGGCTGTTCGATCTGCGAGACGCTTGAGCAGAAAGACACGCAGGCTTCAAAATGGTTACACAGAGTATTTCTGGTTCTTTGGGACGCGTTTGATGATTTATTAATCATAGAACTTTGGACTCCGAAGTGGATATACTTTGGTTAGGAGTTAAATAAAAATCACTCAACGAAAACAAAAAAAAACACACAAGCTTGGTTCTGTCTGTAGATGTCTCGGTGGTTCTGTCTGTAGATGTCTCTGTGGTTCTGTCTGTAGATGGCTCTGTGGTTCTGTCTGTAGATGGCTCTGTGGTTCTGTCTGTAGATGGCTCTGTGGTTCTGTCTGTAGATGTCTCTGTGGTTCTGTCTGTAGATGTCCCTGTGGTTCCGTCTGTAGATGTCCCTGTGGTTCCGTCTGTAGATGTCCCTGTGGTTCCGTCTGTAGATGTCCCTGTGGTTCCGTCTGTAGATGTCCCTGTGGTTCCATCTGTAGATGTCCCTGTGGTTCCATCTGTAGATGTCCCTGTGGTTCCGTCTGTAGATGTCCCTGTGGTTCCGTCTGTAGATGTCCCTGTGGTTCGGGCTGTAGATGTCCCTGTGGTTCCGTCTGTAGATGTCCCTGTGGTTCGGGCTGTAGATGTCCCTGTGGTTCTGTCTGTAGATGTTCCTGTGGTTCTATCTGTAGATGGCTCTGTGGTTCTGACTGTAGATGTCCCTGTGGTTCCGACTGTAGATGTCCCTGTGGTTCCGACTGTAGATGCCTCTGTGGTTCCGTCTGTAGATGTCTGTGGTTCTGTTTGTAGATGTCTCTGTGGCTCTATCTGTAGATGTCTCTGTGGCTCTATCTGTAGATGTCTCTGTGGTTCTATCTGTAGATGTCCCTGTGGTTCCGTCTGTAGATGTCCCTGTGGTTCCGTCTGTAGATGTCCCTGTGGTTCCGTCTGTAGATGTCCCTGTGGTTCCGTCTGTAGATGTCCCTGTGGTTCCGTCTGTAGATGTCCCTGTGGTTCCGTCTGTAGATGTCCCTGTGGTTCCGTCTGTAGATGTCCCTGTGGTTCGGGCTGTAGATGTCCCTGTGGTTCCGTCTGTAGATGTCCCTGTGGTTCGGGCTGTAGATGTCCCTGTGGTTCTGTCTGTAGATGTTCCTGTGGTTCTATCTGTAGATGGCTCTGTGGTTCTGACTGTAGATGTCCCTGTGGTTCCGACTGTAGATGTCCCTGTGGTTCGGGCTGTAGATGCCTCTGTGGTTCCGTCTGTAGATGTCTGTGGTTCTGTTTGTAGATGTCTCTGTGGCTCTATCTGTAGATGTCTCTGTGGCTCTATCTGTAGATGTCTCTGTGGTTCTATCTGTAGATGTCCCTGTGGTTCTGTCTGTAGATGTCCCTGTGGTTCTGTCTGTAGATGTCTCTGTGGTTCTGTCTGTAGATGTCCCTGTGGTTCTATCTTGGTTGTCTCTGTGGTTCTGTCTGTAGATGTCCCCGTGGTTCTGTCTGTAGATGTCTCTGTGGTTCTATCTTGGTTGTCTCTGTGGTTCTGTCTGTAGATGTCCCCGTGGTTCTGTCTGTAGATGTCCCCGTGGTTCTGTCTGTAGATGTCCCTGTGGTTCCGTCTGTAGATGTCTCTGTGGTTCAAAATGGTTACACAGAGTATTTCTGTTTCAAAAGTGATTTTTTATTTTCAATGCCGCATAAACGATGTTCCACCGATGGACCACCTCACGTCTAAAGATTCACGTCTGATTCATCGTTCTTCTCACCGTAATCCACAGATTTGTCTCCACCCCGTGGATTTGATTAAACTCTTTTAGGAATCCATATTTTGCCTCAGGTCAACCTCTCTGCCCACGTCAGCTTAAGAAAGAAAAACCATGGCTGATTAATTGTTGTTCTTTCTTATAGGTGTGTCTGTGAAAACGGTACCACCTCAAAGACAAATCCTCTGTGTGTTGAAACCTGCTTAATATGTAATGTTGCTTTTAAATAATTGTATTGTTTATTACAACTTGCGTCGATGTCCAATAACACGCAGCGCCGTTATTCTCATGTTCAAACATGCTGTTCAGTTTTGGGAATATTTTCTTTAATAAAAAAAAAAAAACAAAAAAAAAATCTATGGGATAAGAGATGATTCCTGGCAGCGCTGTAAAAACCAGCTTACGTTTTTGGTTTTCTGATTTATGAGGCTTTATCCAAATGACATTAAGTTGGTGTAGTGCTTTGTTTAGTCATTGCTCATATGTTCCTTCTGAGTATTTGGGGCCAGACATTTCCCAACCCAGCCATGTTGCAGAAGAATTAGTCCTTGAGCATAATGTCTTTGTACCATGGATGGGGACGTGAGCTTCGGGTTTGGTCGTTTTTCTTTGTGTATTGTTACATCCATTAAGGCAAAACATATTTTAGGTCAATATTTATATAATGTTCAATCCTTCAATGGATGAGACATGCAGGCAGCAGCCATGTTATAGGATGTTATGTTTAATGCAGTGCTTCTCAAATAGTGGGGCATGGGGGGGGGGGGCGTGGGGGGGGGGCGCATAACAAGAAATCACAGGGCAAGTGATATTAAGTGAACTGAACAAATTGGTTTCTGTTACAAACAAAAAAAAAAAATTAATAAAATGATTCTTTGTTCTAAGTCGATCTATACTTCTTTCTTTTTTGTTTTCTTTATTGTTAATAAGGATGCATTGTTATAAAAGAGCTGTATTTATAACAAATTTATAGACAAATCATCAGCGCGGGGTCAGCAGTGATGCGGACCCTATACTGGTCTGTTGTGGTAAAGAAGGAGCTGAGCCACAAGGCAAGGCTCTCGATTTACCAGTCGATCTACGTTCCGACCCTCACCTATGGTCATGAGCTTTGGGTAATGACCGAAAGAACAAGATCGCGAATACAAGCGGCCGAAATGGGTTTTCTCCGCAGGGTGGCAGGGCTCTCCCTTAGAGATAGGGTGAGAAGCTCGGTCATCCGGGAGAGACTCGGAGTGGAGCCACTACTCCTCCGCATCGAAAGGAGCCAGTTGAGGTGGTTCGGGCATCTGGTCAGGATGCCTCCTGTGCGCCTTCCTAGGGAGGTGTACCAGGCAAGTCCGGCTGGAAGGCGACCCCGGGGAAGACCCAGGACACGCTGGAGGGATTATATCTCTCAGCTGGTCTGGGAACGCCTCGGGGTTCCCCCAGTCGAGCTGGTGGAGGTGGCTGGGGCGAGGGAGGTCTGGGTCTCCCTACTTCGGTTGCTGCCCCCGCGACCCGAACCCCGGACAAGCGGAAGATAATGGATGGATGGATAGACAAATCATACTACAGCGTGCGTGTAAAAATACGTTTTCACCCCATTTTTGATAAATTTGGGGGGATAAATCATGTGTGGGGGGTGCAAAATGTTTTCTTCTTCCTAAGGGGGGCTTAACAGAAAATAATTGAGAATCACTGGTTTAATGGGATGCACCAGATTCATCCCTTCACAAAAATTCTTGGTTCTTTATATTTAAATATGCTTTCTAGTCCGGGATTTATTCAGTAACTTGTGCCGGTCGGTAGTTTGTGTGTTTACATGCCTTCGTACTCCATCAGCTGTCCATAAAACATTGTAAATCATTGTGAATACAGCCGATATGTTATGGGATGCTTAATGTTCAAGAAAACAAAAGTTCTGCTTGAACATGCGCGCCGTCTTCCTGCATAATTAAATGTCTTTTTCGACCCTCAGCCTACACAGGGCTTTGTTGGCCGACAGTAAGCATTTGCACTTGAACCATCTGTATTGTTTGTGCTGCAGCTTCACTAAGGCCACGGGGTCCAGATACATTGTCTAGAGTAAATCAGTGAAGCTGTGAACTCGCAGATATGCAGGGATTTGTTCAGGTCTGTCTGACTCGCATAGTAACGGACTTTCTTCTCTTTAAGACATTAAGCCGACTTGCTTTCTACGCGAATCATGCAAATATGAACCTGAGTTTGAGCTATCCATAAATACTGTGCGTTGTAGTTGAATAAACATCGATCTGCATTATTATTTCAGAAACCTTCGTTTCCATCTGTTGCCATTTTCAGATCCGACCGTTCGGTATGGAATTGGATTATTGGATTTTGGTTTAGAAAAGAAACGATCTGGATTCTGACACCATGCTGTTACTGCCACTGGGTGATGTGCAGTCTCGGAGGTCTAAGAGCTTAACTGACCCGTGGTTGGTCCACCTTGTGTGCTGTGGCTTTCTTTGAGACCTTTACCTGTCCAGCCGTTTTACCTTCAGAACCGTAAGGGCATTTTAACATTTTATACATCACGGTCGGTCTGGGGCGGCACGGTGGCTTAAGGCTCATTTATGCTCAACGTTAAATACGGAGACGGATACGGACGGAGCCTTTTGTCCGTACTCTGCGTTCATTTCGTACGTAATTTGCACGTTTTCTGAAAGCTTGCGGATGCGGACAGGACGGAGCAATACCACTGGAAACCGTGGGGGCAGTGCATGATGCGACCACTTCCATATGTACACGAAGGAGAAGAAAAACATGGTGGAACTTTTTGAAGACCGGTTATACGAGTGTGTGCGCAATTTTAATCATTTATATGATGTTCCTTCGCCGGGGCTCAGGGACAAACAGTTGTTACAAAGCAAAGCAAGTTATCGAATGCCCTGGCAGACATCCGAAAGTATTGGAAATGACGTTCGTCATCAATTTCCCTCATTGGGCGGACAAGTGAATAAAATTCTCCATCCAAATGTCGTGACCTGTTCAGTGGCCTCACAGACCACCGCCTCTAGAACGCTGCCTTTTTTGTCGTTTTTGCAGTATGTACAAAATCAGAAGTTCCTCCGCCGTCGCCATGTTTGATTTTTACTCTAAACTGCCCTCTAATGGATGTAGTGTTCAACAACCATATCAACGGAGCTGACGCAGGGAAGTATGTGGGCAGTAACTATTATAACGCATGAAACGCACGCACACATTTTCGTACGCAGAGGGAGTATAAATGAGGCTTTAGTGGTTTAGCACGTTCCCCTCTCAGCGCTAGGGATTCCCGGTTCGAATCCCCATCTGGGTGGAGTTTCCATGTTCCATGTTCCATCCCGTGTCCGCGTGGGTTTCCTCCGGGTTCTCCGGTTTCCTCCCACAGTCCAAAAACATGGATCAAGTTAATTGAGTTCTCTAAATTGCCCCATATAGAGTGTGTTTGAGTGTGTGAGTTTGTGAGGCACCCTGTCCTGGGTGTATCTGCCCAGCGCCCGAAACGTTCTCCCCTGGATGGGCATGGGGAACCTCACCGCGACCCTACTAGAGGATAAAGTGGGAGATAATGAATGAACGAATGAATGAATAAAATAAAAATAAAATTTAACTATGTATTTACACTGTGCAAATGGAATTGGAAATGGAAGTGGGTTGTAGACGTCGAAGGTGGTAGAGACGCCGACGAGACACCGATTAAATAAATAATAACATTTACTCAGGATGTAAAGCATAAAAAAAAACCCTGGATGCTGATGACTGTTACCATAGTCCGTTCTTCCCCGGAGGAGGGCGGCTACGCGGAGTAAATGCGTAAAACCGCTCGCGCCTAATGAGCGCTTCCCGGGTACCGACCACGCGGGGAATAATGTGTGCGTCAGTCCACGGAACGCTGCCACGAATACGACCTGTGCGGAGAAGGTGTGCAGCGCTGTACCGTGGTTGAACGCGGAAGGAGAGTCCAAGAAACACTGGGATAAAATCCAAAACCTCAAATTTATTAAAACGTGGTGACGGGACACCAACAAAAAGGGGGGAACAAACGAACAAAGTAACATTGGGTGTAAAAACCACAAACAAAGATGTGCGTCGAAGAGATGGGAAACGAAGACTAAATACAAAACCAACTGAACACATGCACAAACCCAACCAATCACCCAACTAAGACAATTAACACCCCAAACGAGGGACAGGTTTGGGGTGTGGTTCTTTTCTGTCTGTACTTTGACTTTGACTTTGAGGTGCCACAGGCACCTGTAACAATGACACAACTACTAAAGGTATACAGACTTAAATAAGTATTAAATACTTATTAAGTGAAAAAATTGACTTATTATTAATATCACAATCAAGGCAATGATCAAGGTCTTTGTCGTGAGGAGGAATTGTACCTTAATATCATGGATGACATGATTTATCACATGACCTTGTTGACCAAGTTCCAGTGTTTTGTGTACAAACACGTGTTCATCATTCTGTCTTCAAATTTGCCTGAAAAACACGGAAGGTTTTACGAAAACAGGTGTCTTTCTCTGAATATACAAATTCTGTGACCTCCATCCTGCAAAAGCAAACTCTTCACAAACTATTGCTGAGGCAACATCATAAAAGAGAGAACGGGTGGTGTCCATTTTGTGTGCATGTGTGTGTGTGTGTGTGTGTGTCTTAATTACTTGTTCTGTACTGATTCTTCAGGCTTGTAATGTATTGGGAATTCTGCCCACGAGTTCGTAACGAGTTCTATGTCTCTTGTTTTCTCAGACTAATTAGAAACAAGTAACACTCTATTAGAGGCATAGCTTTTCAAAGTTCTCGCTACACTAATTGTTTTTTGGCAAAACGTACACAAAACTATAAACAGACTTGCAAACCGACTCTTTCATGTTAAATATGATTCTTTGGGACGCGTTTGATGATTTATTAATCAGAACTTTGGGCTCCAAAAATATAAAGTGGATATACTTTGGTTAGGAGTTAAATAAAAATCACTTAACGAAAACAAAAAAACAACACACAAGCTTGGTTCTGTCTGTAGATGGCTCTGTGGTTCTGTCTGTAGATGGCTCTGTGGTTCTATCTGTAGATGTCTCTGTGGTTCTGTCTGTAGATGGCTCTGTGGTTCTGTCTGTAGATGGCTCTGTGGTTCTGTCTGTAGATGGCTCTGTGGTTCTGTCTGTAGATGGCTCTGTGGTTCTGTCTGTAGATGGCTCTGTGGTTCTGTCTGTAGATGTCTCTGTGGTTCTGTCTGTAGATGGCTCTGTGGTTCTGTCTGTATGTAGATGGCTCTGTGGTTCTGTCTGTATGTAGATGGCTCTGTGGTTCTATCTGTATGTAGATGGCTCTGTGGTTCTATCTGTATGTAGATGGCTCTGTGGTTCTATCTGTATGTAGATGGCTCTGTGGTTCTATCTGTCTGTAGATGGCTCTGTGGTTCTATCTGTCTGTAGATGGCTCTGTGGTTCTATCTGTCTGTAGATGGCTCTGTGGTTCTATCTGTCTGTAGATGGCTCTGTGGTTCTATCTGTATGTAGATGGCTCTGTGGTTCTATCTGTCTGTAGATGGCTCTGTGGTTCTATCTGTATGTAGATGGCTCTGTGGTTCTATCTGTATGTAGATGGCTCTGTGGTTCTGTCTGTAGATGGCTCTGTGGTTCTGTCTGTAGATGGCTCTGTGGTTCTGTCTGTAGATGGCTCTGTGGTTCTATCTGTAGATGTCTCTGTGGTTCTGTCTGTAGATGGCTCTGTGGTTCTATCTGTAGATGGCTCTGTGGTTCTATCTGTCTGTAGATGGCTCTGTGGTTCTGTCTGTATGTAGATGGCTCTGTGGTTCTATCTGTATGTAGATGGCTCTGTGGTTCTATCTGTCTGTAGATGGCTCTGTGGTTCTATCTGTCTGTAGATGGCTCTGTGGTTCTGTCTGTAGATGGCTCTGTGGTTCTGTCTGTAGATGGCTCTGTGGTTCTATCTGTCTGTAGATGGCTCTGTGGTTCTGTCTGTATGTAGATGGCTCTGTGGTTCTATCTGTATGTAGATGGCTCTGTGGTTCTATCTGTCTGTAGATGGCTCTGTGGTTCTATCTGTCTGTAGATGGCTCTGTGGTTCTGTCTGTCTGTAGATGGCTCTGTGGTTCTGTCTGTCTGTAGATGGCTCTGTGGTTCTATCTGTAGATGGCTCTGTGGTTCTATCTGTCTGTAGATGGCTCTGTGGTTCTGTCTGTATGTAGATGGCTCTGTGGTTCTATCTGTATGTAGATGGCTCTGTGGTTCTATCTGTATGTAGATGGCTCTGTGGTTCTATCTGTCTGTAGATGGCTCTGTGGTTCTATCTGTCTGTAGATGGCTCTGTGGTTCTATCTGTCTGTAGATGGCTCTGTGGTTCTGTCTGTATGTAGATGGCTCTGTGGTTCTGTCTGTCTGTAGATGGCTCTGTGGTTCTATCTGTAGATGGCTCTGTGGTTCTATCTGTCTGTAGATGGCTCTGTGGTTCTGTCTGTATGTAGATGGCTCTGTGGTTCTATCTGTATGTAGATGGCTCTGTGGTTCTATCTGTATGTAGATGGCTCTGTGGTTCTATCTGTATGTAGATGGCTCTGTGGTTCTATCTGTCTGTAGATGGCTCTGTGGTTCTATCTGTCTGTAGATGGCTCTGTGGTTCTATCTGTCTGTAGATGGCTCTGTGGTTCTATCTGTCTGTAGATGGCTCTGTGGTTCTATCTGTCTGTAGATGGCTCTGTGGTTCTATCTGTCTGTAGATGGCTCTGTGGTTCTATCTGTCTGTAGATGGCTCTGTGGTTCTGTCTGTAGATGGCTCTGTGGTTCTGTCTGTAGATGGCTCTGTGGTTCTGTCTGTAGATGGCTCTGTGGTTCTGTCTGTATGTAGATGGCTCTGTGGTTCTATCTGTATGTAGATGACTCTGTGGTTCTGTCTGTATGTAGATGGCTCTGTGGTTCTATCTGTAGATGGCTCTGTGGTTCTATCTGTCTGTAGATGGCTCTGTGGTTCTGTCTGTATGTAGATGGCTCTGTGGTTCTATCTGTATGTAGATGGCTCTGTGGTTCTATCTGTCTGTAGATGGCTCTGTGGTTCTATCTGTCTGTAGATGGCTCTGTGGTTCTGTCTGTATGTAGATGGCTCTGTGGTTCTGTCTGTATGTAGATGGCTCTGTGGTTCTGTGTGTATGTAGATGGCTCTGTGGTTCTGTCTGTAGATGGCTCTGTGGTTCTGTCTGTCTGTAGATGTCTCTGTGGTTCTATCTGTATGTAGATGGCTCTGTGGTTCTATCTGTCTGTATGTAGATGGCTCTGTGGTTCTATCTGTCTGTATGTAGATGGCTCTGTGGTTCTGTCTGTATGTAGATGGCTCTGTGGTTCTATCTGTATGTAGATGTCTCTGTGGTTCTGTCTGTAGATCTCGGTCTCTTTTTCTGAACCCCTGAAGGCTCTGTTTGCTGCTGATTGTCTTCCCCGGTGGCTCGAGAACGTCTCTGCTTTTCTACATTGAGCTCAGCATTTGCTTATTTATGAACCTGAAGTTTTCTCATTAGCATAACCTTTGTGTTCCAAAGTCAGAGCTAGTGTCTGTATCTAAAAATAGAAACACAATCTGGAATACTTACACAGAACGCAGACCTCCTGTTGGATGAAGTTTGTGTAAAATGCTTAACCTTTTCTGTCAATTTTACTGTCATTCATTCATTATCTCCCGCTTTATCCTCTATTAGGGTCGCGGTGGGGTTCCCCATGCCCATCCAGGGGAGAACGTCTCGGGCGCTGGGCAGATACACCCAGGACAGGGCGCCAATCCATCGCTGGGCACACACTCACTCACACAGACACACTCTATATGGGGCAATTTGGAGAACTCAATTGACTTGATCCATGTTTTTGGACTGTGGGAGGAAACCGGAGAACCCGGAGGAAACCCACGCAGACACGGGGAGAACATGGAAACTCCACCCAGATGGGAATTCAAACCGGGAATCCCCAGCGCTGAGAGGAGAACATGCTAAACCACTAATCCACCGTGCCACCAACTTTACTGTTATTTTAAAAAAAATAATTAAATTTTAAGTAGGGCGGCACGGTGGCTTAGTGGTTTAGCATGTTCTCCTCTCAGCACTAGGGATTCCCGGTTCGAATCCCAATCTGGGTGTAGTTTCCATGTTCTCCCCGTGTCCGCGTGGGTTTCCTCCGGGTTCTCCGGTTTCCTCCCACAGTCCAAAAACATGGATCAAGTCTATTGAATTCTCCAAATTGCCCCATATAGAGTGTGTCTGTGTGAGTGAGTGTCCAGCAATGGATTGGCGCCCTGTCCTGGGTCTATCTGCCCAGCGCCCGAAACGTTCTCCCCTGGATGGACATGGGGGGAACCCAAAGATAATGGATGGAATTTTAAGTAGATTTGAGAAAGTAGAGAGATGTTTATAATCAACAGGAGAAGCTAATCATTCTGAACAATTAATTGATTTCAGCCAGGTTCTCTATTCCAACATCAATGTTTGACCTCACAAAGTTCCCACAGACACAATCTTCATCCTAGAAGAGTGGAGGCTTGAAATGAGATGATGAATCGCCATCCCAATACATTTTACTGCATTGCATGCCAATGTTTTCTCTGTATCTTTTACGATTTATATCTCAGGGGGAATTAATTTAACATGGAATTCAACTTTCATTCATTCATTCCTTCATTATCTTCTGCTTTATCCTCTATTAGGGTCGCGGGGGGGTTCCCCATGCCCATCCAGGGAAGAATGTCTCAGGCGCCGGGCAGATACACCCAGGACAGGGCGCCAACCTATCGCTGGGCACACACTCACTCACACAGACACACTCTATATGGGGCAATTTGGAGAATTCAATAGACTTGATCCATGTTTTTGGAGGAAACCGGGGAACCCGGAGGAAACCCACGGGAAGAATATGGAAACTCCACCCAGATGGGGATTCGAACCGGGAATCCCTAGTGCTGAGAGGAGAACCTTATTAAACCTATTTTTTTTTCAAAATCACATTGAGTTTAGTCTCAAGTCCTAAAACGCTGAGAACTGGACCAGAGCCGAATGTTTTTTAATCCGTTTCTTGAAAGAAGTCTTTGACTTGCTTATCTTTGTAATTACTGTTCGATTAACACGGAATGAGCAGTTTCTTCTCTCAGCATGCGGAATTTCACTGACTGTTTGGTTTGAGTAGAAAGAAAGGGGACTGATTGTGATAACAGACTGAGCCCACGCAGACACCAATGACAAGAGGCAGTAATTGGAAATGAAGTGTTCCGATGTATAGCCGGATTCCTGCTCTCCGTACGCCGTCTTTTAAGAGCCGACGCGTTTATTTAAATCGTATTAAACGTTGAATAGTGTTGGGAATAAGGTAAATATCAGGTATGAGTAATCCCAGAATGAATAGCCCGAGACCGGGAGCATGGCAGCCTTTCAAAGAGATGACTAAACACTTGAAAGGAACCCTCGAGAGGAGACACTCCATCTCTGTTTTTTTTTTTTTTTTTTTTTTTTTTTTTTTTTGCTAAAAGGTTTTCAACGTGGTTTTGATGTGAATCTCTAATTTCCGATGTTTGACTAATTATTTACATACTGTTTATATGATATGGGATTAGTCTGTGATTATTCTCATCACAATGAATTAGTAATTACTACGACACAATTTGAAAACACATCCAAAAAAACAAACAAAAAAAAAAACTGCATGCAACAGAAAGTAGACTTTTTCAAAACTCTTCCCACATAGTTATTCATAATACATGACCAGTAGCTGGATTTTGTTTACCCGTGTTAATGGGACTGAATGAAACGTGCAAATTCAATCATTTAGAGCTCTGTCCCAAATCTTTGGTCCATGATGTTCATTCATTCATTATCTCCCGATTTATCATCTATTAGGGTTGCGGTGGGGTTCCCCATGCCCATTCAGGGGAGAACGTTTCGGGCGCTGGGCAGACACACCCAGGACAGGACGCCGATCTATCGCTGGGCACACACTCACTCACACAGACACACTCTATATGGGGCAATTTGGAGAACTCACTTGACTTCATTCATTCATTATCTCCCGCTTTATCCTCTATTAGGGTCGCGGTGGGCTTCCCCATGCCCATCCAGGGGAGAACACCTCTGGCGCTGGGCAGACACACCCAGGACAGGACGCCAATCTATCGCTGGGCACACACTCACTCACACAGACACACTCTATATGGGGCAATTTGGAGAACTCACTTGACTTTATTCATTCATTATCTCCCGATTTATCCTCTATTAGGGTCGCGGTGGGGTTCCCCATGCCCATCCAGGGGAGAACATCTCTGGCGCTGGGCAGATAGACCCAGGACAGGGCGCCAATCCATCGCTGGGCACACACTCACTCACTCACACAGACACACTCTATATGGGGCGATTTGGAGAACTCACTTGACTTGATCCATGTTTTTGGACTGTGGGAGGAAGCCGGAGAACCCGGAGGAAACCCACGCAGACACGGGGAGAACATGGAACCTCCACCCAGATTGGGATCCGAACCGGGAATCCCTAGTGCTTAGAGGCGAACGTGTTAAACCACTAATCCGCCGTGCCGCCCTCGTCCATAATGTCTTTGTTTTTAATATTAAAGAGAGATTTCATTGCGTTTAATTGTGCGTACACGTCGACGTCTAACATCTGTGTGTCTGACTGTAACGTGCAGCACTGACTCAGTATTCCGCCGTCTAAGACACAAACCTTTTAATGTAGAAAATCGTGGTCTAGGCACGAAAATCTCAGTCAGGCGGAAGACACAATTAGGCCAGACCCATCAATCCGCTGACGCCTTGGTCTCCAACAACGGAGAGGCTTTGCTGAGTCATTTGGAGAAGTTCCTGAATGGATTTCGGATTCGGGACGTCATGGCATTCTGGATGCTTGTGTCTTTTGAATAATAACCTTTCATTACAAACCCCCCCCCCAACCCCGCCAACACATCCCCCCCCCCCCCCCCCCCCCCCCCCACATACACATCTCCTACACCGGACAACAAGCTGCTTTTAGACTGTGTGTGGGTGTTTTATGCCTCCTTCATTTTTCTGCCTGCCATTCTTTGATTTAATTGCCCTGTTTGCCTCGGAGCATGCTTAGTGGCGAGGTTTAGATGAATGCAATGTGGACTGCAGCTTTTGTTCTTGCACGTTGATGAGGGATGGTCTTTTAATCAAGCTGTCATTCACCTGCTGCTGTTTGCAATTAAATCATATCTCGTGCCAGGCTTCAGAGTGGGGGGTTCCACAGTGACGCACGCCATTGGCAGCACTGTTTATGGGACAATTATGAAAGGTACAGAGCTTTGAAACCGATGCAAAGTGTTTCAAGCCGTGCCACGGAACCAAACATATGACCGTAGTGCTTAGGCTTTGGCCAAAAGCTTTTGATCGCATTCATGTTTACAGTCTTGTTGAGATATATCTGTATCCCAATAGGTTAGTGGTTTAGCCCAGTTCGAATCTGGGTGGAGTTTCCATGTCCTCCCTGTGTGGGTTTGCTCTGGGTTCTCCGCTTTCCTCCCACAGTCCAAAAACATGGATCAAGCCAATTGAATTCTCCAAATTGCCCCATATAGAGTGTGTATGTCTGTGTAAGTGAGTGTGTGCCCAGCGATAGATTGCCCCCCTGCCCTGGGTGTATTTTTCCAGCGCCCGAAACGTTCTCCCCTGAATGGGCATGGGGAAACCCCCCCCCCCCCCCGCGACCCTAAGGGAGGATAATGCAGAAGATAATGGTTGGATGGATGTATCCCGGGCGGCACGGTGGCTTAGTGGTTTAGCACGTTCTCCTCTCAGCGCTGGGGATTCCCGGTTCGAATCCCCATCTGGGTGGAGTTTCCATGTTCTCCCCGTGTGGATTTGCGTGTGTGTACCTGAAAATTCTACTAAATAAGATGATTTTTATTCCCAGTTCGAATCCCCATCTGGGTGGAGTGTCCATCTTCTCCCCGTGTCTGCGTGGGTTTCCTCCGGGTTCTCTGGTTTCCTCCCACAGTCCAAAAAACATGGATCAAGTCAATTGAATTCTCCAAATTGCCCCATATAGAGTGTGTCTGTGTGAGTGCGTGAGTGTGTGCCCAGCGATAGATTGGCGTCCTGTCCTGGGTGTATCTGCCCAGCGCCCGAAACGATCTCCCCTGGATGGGCATGGGGAACCCCCCCCCCCCCTCTGCAACCCTAATCGAGGATAAAGCGGAAGATAATGGACGGATGGATGTATCCCAATATTTTGGCCATATAATATAATATAATCGTGAAAACATTAATGTCTGCGCAGGGTGTGTCAACCCCCCCCAACCCCTCCCCCCAACCCCCCCCCCCCTCTGACCCTCTGAATCAAATTCAAAAATCCTTTCTTTAGGAGCATTATAAAAGACTTCACCTGCACGGCAGACCTGTGAATGTTATTAATTGGTCCGTTCGTCACGCTGACGGCAGTAAATCCATCTGAAATGCAACAGAATGAAACAGATTTTGGTTTCTTTAGATCAGTTTTTATTATTTTTTATTATTTATTATTATTATTATTATTATTTTTTTAAAGATTCTGTCATTCTTCTTTACTATCCTCCTGTCTATCTTGCAGCATCTATGTCTTTCTGACACTACATCTCTTCGATTCTGGCTCTTTCCCCCTCCCCGCTCTCACACTCTCTCTCTGTGTGTGTGTGTGTGTGTGTGTGTGTGTGTGTGTGTGTGTCTCTGGCAGGCTGATCCTGCAGTGAGTCAGTATCATGGAGGCAGGCAGCGGAGCTGCTGCAGTGGTGGGGAGTGCTGCACTAGGACTGTTCACAGCTACGGGAAGTCATGACATCTCTGACAGGTAAGCCTCATTCCTCTTCGTCCGTTTGTGCTCGCCCAGCCACGCCGGGGTCATTACCACATTAATGGGCGTCTCATTGCGTGTGGCGATGCTGAGTGGATGTGATTAGGCGCAGGTTCACTGCTGCTCCTGCTCGTCTCTCGGTGGTCTCTGAAGCCTTTTTCTTTCTTTTTTTTTAATCAGAGTGTTGTGTTTTGTTGTTTTAACCCCTCACTGTGGACACTCTGCTTTTTTTTGGGACTGTATAATAAGATTTAAGAAGTGTTGGGCTGCGCAGATGTTGCAGTTCGAGCGCTCCCCTGAACGGCATCGATCTTTCCGCAGCAGTGATCGGTCGGTGATGGGGACAGTTCCTGACCAAAACTTGAATTTGCAGCCATTGATCCACGAGCTGAAATGACAGCCTCTCCGTGTCCCGATCGATCGGCCGCCAGCCATGTCACCACCCGGCCGTCCCCCGGCCTGCTCCCATTAAGTTTTGCGGAGTCCCCCACCGTAGCGTTCGCACCGTCACGTGCGCTCCTGTATCGAGATGCCGGCCGACTCCCACCCACTCCCCCGCGCAAGACATCCGAAGCACGGCGCCGCGTGCCCGTCACATGATCACGAGCGCCTGCCCGCATGCCTTGCGGTGTCAACTCTTCCTCTGAGCGTCTTCCGGAGATTCAGCGTTAAATCCCGCTCACGGGATCACCTCGCCACCTCCGCTTTCGGGCCCAGAGGGGCAGGAACGGTTTGTGTTTCAGGATTATTGTCTAGCTACGTTCTAGTCCTCTGCCTCATTGCAACGAGGTTGCCATGGCAGCCAGGGCTTAGCATACATTAGATATTAACATGACGTTACACAGTAATAGAGGAGGGGCTTTCCCTTTTATCCTGTGAGCAGCTCTGCATCTGTAGTAGCTCGTTGCTCGGAGAACGGCCTCGGTCCTGTGTACCCGTCCTGCACGGCGTTGACCCGAGGCAATGCCGGCAGCTCTTTTTACACCGCTGTCCTGCCAGCGCCCTTTGTGCACATCTTAAGCCATAAGTCTCCAGAGCTCGCCCCCGACTTTGGCCAACGATGCAAGTCTGCTTGAAGTGAAGTTCATGAAAATGAGACCATATTCAGGTTGTGAGCAGCATATTAATGTGCTTTACAGCAATGACAGACTGAGATACTATTACAACACCTTTATCATTGGTAAATTCATTCATTCATTCATTCATTCGTTCATTATCTTCCGCTTTGTCCTATATTAGGGTCACGGGGGGGGGTTCCCCATGACCATCCAGGGGGGTTCCCGATGACCATCCAGGGGAGAATGTCTCGGGCGCTGGGCAGATACACCCAGGACAGGGCGCCTATCCATCGCTGGGCACACACTCACTCACACAGACACACTCTATATGGGGCAATTTTTGAGAATTCAATTGACTTGATCCATGTTTTTGGACTGTGGGATGTAACCGGAGAACCCGGAGGAAACCCACGCGGACACGGGGAGAACATGGAAACTCCACCCAGATTGGGATTCGAACCAGGAATCCCTAGAGCTGAGAGGCGAACGTGCTAAACCACCAAACCACCGTGCCGCCCATTATTAAATTGGGGAGGTTAATTAGTATGTAATTTAGAGCTATCTTGTTACTCTGGTTCTGTTTTTATTGCCATCAGAACAGGCTTTAGTTTGGCAAGATTGATGAATAGACAGTAATTCTATGCGAGAAACGCAGATTATAGTCAGCATCGCATTTAAGGCACCGAAATATGATACTAAGAAACCCACAGCGACTTTCCTGCCAGATCGACGTGAAGCGGCTCTCTTTACCTGCCGTTCTTCACTTGTGTTCTGCCATTTTGCATTCACACGAGTAAATATGGCAACGTGAATTGCACCACGAGAACCTTTTCTTGACATCTGGCAGATCAAATAGTTAAAAGAAAGCTTTTCTTCTCTATAGTGTCTTTTCTACGTGTATAAGTAACCATGGATATATCTTTAAAAGATAATCGCGGGGTAAATGGGCTAAGGAACTTAGGAATTACAAAGCATCCGAAGCATATAATTAACAGTAAAAAGATCAGAGGCGTTCTCAAGGCTGAGCGAGTTCTCAGAGCAGTCAGGCCTCAGAGAAGCGAATCATGTAGCGGAAGGTTGTACGTGCTTTTATTTTGTTGCTGAAATGCGGCGAACAAACATGCGTGTGGCGAGGAGAGCGCTTCGGCGTGCGGCCCGTCTCTGCGCTCGCCCTGCGTTGGCATTTTGTGAAGTTTAAACGCCTTTCCACATCGACATGCTGACCTTTTCCTGCCTTTGTGTTCAGAGCACAGTGTTTTAACGCGGTCTTCAGCACTCCATAGCCGCTGGATGCACAATAATGTATTAAAACATATTACGGTTCGAATCCCAATCTGGTTGGAGTTTCCACGTTCTTCCCGTGTCCGCGTGGGCTTCCTCCGGGTTCTCCGGTTTCCTCCCAAAATGGTTTCCAGTCCAAAAACATGGATCAAACTCATATAGAGTGTGTCTTTGTAAGAGTGTGTGTGCCCAGCGATGGATTGGCGCCCTGTCCTGGGTGTATCTGCCCAGCTGCCGAAACGTTCTCCCTGGATGGGCATGGGGACCCCCCCATGAGAATAATCTTCCAACCCTAGTAGAGGATAAAGTGGAAGATAATGGATGGATGGATGGATGGAAGCCATAATTGGGTATTGGAAAGGTGCAGCCGTTATGCCTCATGTTGGAAGAAGTGCTGGGAAAGGCCATGGACAGGTCACTGAGCCCTCAAACTACAGACACAAAGAACGTGAAGCGGTCAGAGGTGGGGATTATTCTCAATAATGTCACGGCCGGACAAAGGGCTCAGCCAATCGGATTCAAGGGCCGGAACTACTCGTTTTATAATTAAACTTAATTAAAACTTAATCTCCAGTTCACTTGGCTTTGCACCGTGTTGGGAATCAAGAGCTCCAAGAGGAAAGCCACGCAGAACTGACCAATCAAAATGGAAATCGAACCCTGGAGCTTCTTGCTGTGAGGTGATGGTGCAACTCCATGGGTGATGGGGCCTTTTGTTCTGCCACACCTCGCTTGTGGAATGCTCTACCTGACCAGTTGAGAGCTCCTCAGAAAATAGAAAGTTTTAAAAAAGGACTTAAAACGTTTCTTTTTTAGAAGAACTTACCATTCTTAATTGATTGATGGTTTTATAGTGTTGTTACTTTGCTTTTTACTATGTAGCACTTTGAGGTTTGTGACCAAATGTAAAGTGCACTACAAATAAAATTTATTATTATTATTATTATTATTATTAACTCCTGGGCTTTGAACGTTTGGTTATTTTGGGCTGTTTGAAGGTTGACTGTGTATATGCATCTGCTTGAGTATAGTCAGGGGCAGAAGAACGGCATGTGTACACATATTAAGATTTCCAGTAATCAATGTGTAGAATATTGCAATAAGCTGCATATTTTGTCCATCAGTTGTGTTTCCTCGTCTAAAAAAAGACTCATCGACGAGTGTGAGTCCACTTGTTTGGTGTCTCGTGGTTTAATCTCTGGGAGCTTAGATGACATCATGGCCTTTACAGCATGCTTCTTTCACACATGCTCGATGTTTCTAGCTTCCGCAGAACCGATTTGAATACGACGGGTATGTGGTTGCAATTTAAAGAGGCATTTTTAGGCGAGTCCAGATTGTTACTGCTCCCAAATGTCCCAGGGTGCCCTCTGAAACGCCACGGCCAAAAGATGAAAACAGACTCGGCTTGTTTCTACAAAATCACGGGGAAAAGAAATGGGGCTGCCGCCGTTAACAGCCTTCCTGCGATTTCGGAAGTGGCGAGTTAGAAAGTGTCCCTCGGCGAGGCTTGACCTGACTCTCAGAATTTCATTAACCTCCTGCCACCCTTCTGCGAAAGTTTGCAGATGGCCGCAGCCTGCAGGAGACTGCCACGTTGAAGGTCTTGTATTTGCTCTGTGAGCTCACTCGTGAAGTCCTATCCAACCATTCATTCATTCATTCATTCATTCATTCATTCATTATCTTCCGCTTTATCCTATATTAGGGTCGCGGGGGGGTTCCCCATGCCCATCCAGGGGAGAACGTTTCGGGCGCTGGGCAGATACACCCAGGACAGGGCGCCAATCTATAACTGGGCACACACTCACTCACTCACTCACACTCTATATGGGGCAATTTGGAGAACTCAATTGACTTGATCCATGTTTTTGGACTGTGGGAGGAAACCGGAGAACCCGGAGGAAACCCATGGGGAGAACATGGAAACTCCACCCAGATTGGGATTCGAACCGGGAATCCCTAGTGCTGAGCTGAGAGAACGTGCTAAACCACTAAGCCACCGTGCCGCCCCCTATCCAACCAGTTTAACCAATTAAACCAGTTAAACTCGGGTGTCGTGTCCATTATTAAGCCCCCTCTTAAAAACAGACGTATCTGGATCTTGCGTTTATTCAGATTAGGACTGTTACCGCAGGAAGTGCAAAGCTTTAAAGCAGGCTCTATACAGTGAGTATTGTTTTAAATGTCTGCAGGATGTAATGCAGTGAGGTAGTTGCTTAATCAGACGTTCTCTGTGGTATCAGATCTCTGGCTGTTCCACTAAAATTACCCAAAAACTTTGAGATGTGAGCCAATAGAGTCCTGTGGTCCAGCTCTGATTCTGCAGGATGAACGTCTGTGCCAGCATGCGGGATATGAACACTTGGACGATTCTTTATAATCTGTCGGAGACGCATTTATTGGATGAGTACAGATCACACCTAAAGGATCTTCTGTGACATCCGGTTCCATCCACACAATGCAGCCATTAGAGATTTCACATATCACGAAATTCAATCTTTTCAAGTGAAGTCTGTGGGAATTTATTCTGATGCCGATGTGAGATTCGAGCGCCTGGCTTACAATCTTTGTTCTCGTTTATTCAAAAGGTGTTTGAGGGAATTTAGGTCAGGGCTCGGTGCAGGCCAGTTAAGTTCTTCTACGCTATGGGTGCAGCTGAGAAGTACAAAAAGGGGCCTTTCCTTAATCCATTTCCACAAATCTGAAAGCCTGCCGTTGTTTATATAATTATACCAATAAGACTGAGTGGAACATTTAGATTCTAGCTGATGGGCTTAATACCTTTGCCAATATAGTATACCTCCCTACTGGCAAAGTTCTTTTTGAGAACCACAGACTTTTTTAAAAAAAAGAACCTAGATGCAGCTATTGGTAGAAGAGTTGTCGGGTTGTCACGGGTACCTGAAAATTCTACTAATTAAGATGATTTTTTTATTCCCGGTTCGAATTCCCATCTGGGTGGAGTTTCCATGTTCTCCCCGTGTCTGCGTGGGTTTCCTCCGGGTTCTCCGGTTTCCTCCCACAGTCCAAAAACATGGATCAAGTCAATTGAGTTCTCCAAATTGCCCCATATAGAGTGTGTCTGTGTGAGTGAGTGTGTCTCCAGTGATAGATTGGCGCTCTGTCCTGGGTGTATCTGCCCAGTGCCCGAAACATTCTCCCCTGGATGGGCATGGGGAACCCCCCCGCGACCCGCGAAAGATGATCTTTATTTAGAGGGTTGTCCCATTATGACGGTAGAACTTCGCACTCTATCAATCATATGTGTCATGACTGTAAACTAACAATTTTGTTGCTTTGTTATGGACATAATCAACAAAGTAAACTTAAAAAATAACAATAGAATGAATGGATATACTCATAGCGTTTACATGCGTGTAAAACCGTAATAATGACCTGCGCTGTTTCGACGGAACGCTGTACCTGGTCTGAGGTTTCATGCTCTGTGGGCGCCTCTGCTCGTCGTGATCGAGCGATTTTAAACTGGTCTCTGTGAGACGTGCAACCAGGACGACAGTTTGAGGTCAATCACACATCCATACAGCCCGAAAGTGTTGACGTGGAAGTAAATATTCAGTCAGAAAAGCTTAAGCCTTCATGAAAGAGAATGGAAGACTACATGATGTAACCGCACGCTCATAACGATATTGGGCGTATCCGGTTCCGTGCCGTATCTGCCGTCCTCGAGCTGAATTTCTGCGTCTCATTTGAAGACGGGTTCTGTCTCAGAGGCTGGGAGCAGAAACCGAATTTACATTTGAGATGAATGTGTTTGGGCTTCTGCAGCAAGACGAAACGGTTGATGTTTGTTTTTATTCGGCTACTTTAAGCTCGTCTGAGCAGCAGCGCCGTCATCTCAGATCCGAATGACCTTTATTTACGGAATTCTGTCCGATCTATCAGACAGCACTGAGCATGGCATCATACTTTCATTCAATATCTCCCACTTTATCCTCTATTAGGGTCGCGGTGGGGTTCCCCATGCCCATCCAGGGGAGAACATCTCGGGCGCTGGGCAGATAGACCCAGGACAGGGCGCCAATCCATCGCTGGACACACACTCACTCACACAGACACACTCTCTATGGGGCAATTTTTGAGAATTCAATTGACTCGATCCATGTTTTTGGACTGTGGGAGGAAACCGGAGAACCCGGAGGATACCCACGCAGACATGGGGAGAACATGGAAACTCCACCCAGATGGGGATTCGAACCGGGAATTCCCTAGAGCTGAGAGGAGAACATGCTAAACCACTAAGCCACCGTGCCGCCCTTATTATGCATTCATTCATTATCTCCCGCTTTATCCTCTATTAGGGTCGCGGTGGGGTTCCCCATGCCCATCCAGGGGAGAACGTCTCGGGCGCTGGGCAGATAGACCCAGGACAGGGCGCCAATCCATCGCTGGGCACACACTCACTCACACAGACACACTCTATATGGGGCAATTTGGAGAACTCAATTGGCTTCATCCACGTTTTTGGACTGCGGGAGGAAACCGGAGAACCCGGAGGATACCCACGCAGACATGGGGAGAACATGGAAACTCCACCCAGATGGGGATTCGAACCGGGAATCCCTAGCGCTGAGAGGCCACCATGCCGCCCGCATGGCATCATCCTTTGCAAAATCACACATGTCTTAAGTAATAAATGTGAACAAAGTTTAAAAAAAAAAATAAATAAGAAAAAAGAGCTGTTTACTTTATAAGGTCATGCAGTTTTTATGTTTCCATTCAAGTCCTTCATTTAAAAGCACATTATTTGATCTGAAAGATCCCGTTCGATTGTCTGTAAATCGATTGGCGGGACGGCAGCCGCTGAAATGTCTGAAGGTCTCTGCTATACGCCGACGGCTTTGAGTCTGCTCAGGATGGAGCTCGTCGCTGATAATCTGATCACTTCATCTGGGTCTTCAATTCACCACAACTCTTATTCAGTTATTGAAGGCTGGTTTTTTAAAAAGGACCCACTTTAACAGTTTTGTTATCGTGTTACGGGTCAGTCTGGGTCCTGAGTCACTGCCATCAACACTGCAGACAGTCAGAATGTGCCACGAGCAGAAATCTGCTTATTTTCAGCACATTCGGTCCAGCGTCGCTGTCTGATCTCGTCCCAATAAATGAGCAGACGTTTTCCGCAGACGCTCAAATTTATAGAAACCCTTCCCACAAAAGTGTGAGCTGTTAGAGCTGCGACGGGGGGGGGGGGATCAAGTTCAAGTTAAGTAATTTATTTATATCGCCCTTTTTACAACAGTACATCGTCACAAAGCAGCTTTACAGAATAAAAAGCCTTTAAACCCACAAAGAGCGAGCTGAAGCGACAGTGGCAAGAAAAAACTCCCCGTTATGTTGTTATTTAAGGAAGAAACCTTGGGAGGACCAAGACTCATCCTCCTTGAGCGGCCAGGCAGCAACAACAGTGTAGGACAGCCATGTACAGATATTAAACAAATGGAAAAACTAATTACTGGAAAACTATATGTGAGTCCATTAGGGGGCGTCCTGCAGGACCGCCTTGTCAGGTTCCATACAGTATTTGTCAGCAGAGCCATGGATGAAGATCTCCAGGAAGCTGGGGGACACCTCAAAAGAAACAGACAAGGAAGGCAGTTAGAGCTGATAATAAAGCACGGCATTTAATTAATAAGTAATTAATTGACACAGTGCAGCATGTGACTCCGGCATCACTGACTAGAGCAGCAGAACTAAAAGAGGCAGATCCTGCAGGGTACATAGTTGAGATGGCGCCCCGGAACAGCATCATTTCAGCGCCACACCCCCCCCCATTAATGATGAGGTGGGTGAAGAGGTGAAACGCCAGCATACACTGATCAGAGATTACCCCCCAACAAAGCCAAGTCTGAGACCTACCTTTATCTACAGGGGATTAATTAAACGCAAGATTAAATAAATGTGTTTTTAATTTATTTTTAAAGATTAATAGTGATTCAGAATCACGAACAGTAACTGGAAGGCTATTCCAAAGTTGAGGAGCCTTGTGGGAGAATGCTCCTCCACCAGCAGTAACTTTATTTATTCTAGGAGCTAAGAGAAGACCAGCACCTTGAGATCTGAGCTCACGTGTCGGCTTGTACGATTGAATCAGCTCACTCAGATACTGTGGAGCCTGATTATGTAGAATTTTATGTTATCAATACAATTTTGTACTCGATACGAAACTTAACTGGTAGCCAGGATCAGGAGACTACGACCTCCAAAAAGCCATGTACAGTGTTGGTGTGTCACATTGGGGTGTTGCAGTCCGTCCAAAGGCGGCGCTGCGCGGTGCGATGTAGTGGGAAGGAGCGAGCCGGGCGACCAGGTAAGCAATAGAGAAAACTTTAATAAATTAAAAGAAAAAACCCGAACCGAGACGAACACAAACGAAGCGCATTAAAAACCCCAAAGTAACATAAGCATAAACATATTCATAATGCTGGCCTGCTGACCCGGGGCGCATGCGCACTTAAGTGTAGTCAGCAGGCCACATGTGATTAGGTAGGACCCAATCCCAGCTCTAGGGGATGGGCCCTACCTACGGGGACCCTGAACGGCCAAAACCTGAAATGAAAACGGGGGAGTGGCCTAGCACTCCCAACCCTGACATGGTGTCACAATACTTTTGTTAATGTTATAATAATAATAATAATAATAATAATAATGCGGGACGGCACGGTGGCTTAGTGGTTTAGCACGTTCTCCTCTCGGCTCTAGGGATTCCCGGTTCGAATCCCCATCTGGGTGGAGTTTCCATGTTCTCCCCGTGTCTGCGTGGGTTTCCTCCGGGTTCTCCGGTTTCCTCCCACAGTCCAAAAACATGGATCAAGTCAATTGAATTCTCAAAAATTGCCCCGTATAGAGTGTGTCTGTGAGTGAGTGTGCCCAGCGATGGATTGGCGCCCTGTGCCCAGTGCCTGATCTGCCCAGCGCCCGAGACGTTCTCCCCTGGATGGGCATGGGGAACCCCACCGCGACCCTAATAGAGGATAAAGCGGGAGATAATGAATGAATGAATGAATAACAATGCGTTTTATTTATAAATGGACACCTTACACTCAAGGACACCTTACAAAAGTTAAAAGGGACACAATATAAAAGGGGATAAAATAAAATCAGACAAACAGATTAATATAATAAAAATAAAAATCAGTGTACGAAAACACGGTAACAAAACAAGACCACGGCAGTGTCGCGGCAGCCAAACGTGCAGTTAATATAACATCTTATGCAGACCGAGAAATGTAGTAAATTGTTATAAGCCAGGTTGTTTTTAACCCTTTGTGTCGGTGTTTTTGAAGGGGACTGAGGTCCGGTCGCAACCTGGAAGCAGACGACATTGTGCCGGAACTTACCCGGAGTATCCACCCACGGGAGAGGCCCGACTGGGAGGAGACCATCAGTGCTATGGTGAGGCGAGGACGAGCTCGACGGATGCACACACACACACACACACTCATCACTCATTCACCTGCGCTCTCAAACAGCGCACTAATTATCCGATCTTATGTAATTAGAGTAAAGTCTCTACTCACTCTCTGTCCACAGTGGCGTCTCGGGTTTGTCATCGCGTACGAGTGATTTCCAACCGAATCGCAGAAAATGTCACATTTACATTTAAATGAATTATTATCCTGAAGGCTTAATGAATGTTGCTCGCAGCTCAGACACATTCTCATTACACACTGACTGTTTGCAGGATTCCCCAGTGTGGATTTTAGGATATTATTATTATTTCCCACTTCAGTATCGATGGCTTCACGCGCTGGATCCAACTACTATAGTCGTACTTTTGCTGCGTTGAGTGCAGCTGAATTGGCTCTGTCTCCATGGCAACCTGACTACTGGCTGATGTTTTGAGCGCAAACAGATTTCAGGGACTATTTACAGTGGTCAGAGAATCGGTGCGCATCATCCGTCCCATCGAACAGATTTGTTGGGTTCTCTGAGTCAGCGGGATGTTTATCCCCATCACCGGAGCCGAATTTACTAATTATACGTTAAGGCAGTGTCACGATGACTAAAGCTGTTGCCTCGTGTTTACAGCAGATTAGAGTTATAGATTAATCCAGTATATACATGGAGGCGCAATGTCGGCTCGTTTTATTTATTATTTTCTTTATAGATTACGGTCATCATGTCAATGCACTGGAAAATCCATCCATCCATTCATTTATCTTCCACTTTTATCCTCTATTAGGGTCGTGGCGGGGAGGGGGGTTCCCCATGCCCATCCAGGGGAGAACGTCTCGGGCGCTGGGCAGATACACCCAGGACAGGGCGCCGATCCATCGCTGGGCACACACTCACTCACACAGACACATACACACACGATATGGGGCAATTTGGAGAACTCAATTGACTTGATCCATTGGACTGTGGGAGAAAACCGGTGAACCCGGAGGAAACTCACGGGGAGAACATGGGAATTCCACCCAGATGGGGATTCGAACCGGGAATCCCTAGTGCTGAGAGGAGAACGTGCTAAACCACTAAGCCACCGTGCCACCTGATTAAGGGCCCTTTGGAGCAATAAAGGTTAAGGACCCGCATTGGTGACCTTGGCATGTTCATGGGATCAAACAATCCAACTGTCCAACTGTCCATAAACAGTTTCCGGCACGGTGGTTTAGTGGTTTAGCACGTTCTCCTCTCAGCACTAGGGATTCCCGGTTCGAATCCCCATCTGGGTGGAGTTTCCATGTTCTCCCCGTGTCCGCGTGGGTTTCCTCCGGGTTCTCCGGTTTCCTCCCACAGTCCAAAAACATGGATCAAGTCAATTGACTTCTCAAAATTGCCCCATATAGAGTGTGTCTGTGTGAGTGAGTGTGTGCCCAGTGATGGATCGGCGCCCTGTCCTGGGTGTATCTGCCCAGCGCCCGAGACGTTCTCCCCTGGATGGGCATGGGGAACCCCCCCCAGCGACCCTAATATAAGATAAAAGCGGAAGATAATGAATGAATGAGTTTCCAGCCCTGTTATTGGGAGTGCAGCCAGTGTAGTGCATTTAGTGTAAATGCTGCAGCTTTTTATGTGCATTATGAATTTTTTTTTATGAATACATAATACATAAAGTGTCCTGTTTTCATTAAAGAAGTACAATATAGGCTGGACTTTGCGGCCACACTCTGACCTGATCATCCACAACTTTAATTAGAGTAGAACCCAGCGTGTGGTACAGCATCATGTTCACACCAGCTATAGTTACAGGGCTTTAGAAGAGCTGCTGTCTGGCCGTGAAGCAGCCCTAAGAATGATTCATATTTAATAAGAGTTTTTGACTCACTGAGCTTTTTTTTTTTTTTTTTTTTTTTTTTTTTTTTTTTTTTTGGTCGACCTTGCCGGAAAACCACGTCTGCCTTGCTCTTGGCTAGAGAGTGGACTGACTGGTAGCAGGTTTAGGTGGCATACCAGCTGTCAAAAAGGTTTAGTCCCTCTTTTCAGCCGGGGAATGGAATTACTTAGGACCTCACCGCTAAATGTTGACATTCATGTCACACTGAGTGTCCTTCGGTTCTCTCTTTTTTAAATTTTCTTTTTTTTTTATCCTCTACCTTTTAGGTGTTCAGTGCATTCAGCATTCGATATGTCGCACCTTCTGTAGTTGGAGGTGTGGAGGTGCTGCAGGATGAATGTTTAATTCAGCTCTGCTTGCTTTACTAACTATACTGTCCTTTTCTTACTTATCTGCATGACGTCCTTTTCTTAGAGGTCAAACAAATACTTTTGAACTCTGGGTTTCTGGGAGGGGGGTACGGTATTTTTAAACAACTCTGCATCAGAATTAATGCACGTTTTAATATGTTAAAGCATTGAGGTGTTTACCAGAAAGGTACACAACTTTAAATTCTTAAATTTTAATTAAAATTTAAATTCTTACGTGAATTCTTACGTGTTAAATTTTTGCGTGTTAAATTCTTGCGTGTTAAATTCTTGCGTGTTAAATTCTTAAATTTAAATTCTTGCGTGTTAAATCTTACGTGTTAATTCTTACGTGTTAAATTCTTGCATGTTAAATTCTTGCGTGTTAAATTCTTGCGTGTTAAATTCTTACGTGTTAAATTCTTAAATTTAAATTCTTGCGTGTTAAATCTTACGTGTTAATTCTTCCGTTTTAAATTCTTGCGTGTTAAATTCTTGCGTGTTAAATTCTTGCGTGTTAAATTCTTAAATTTAAATTCTTGCATGTTGAATTCTTGCGTGTTAAATTCTTGCATGTTAAATTCTTGCGTGTTAAATTCTTGCGTGTTAAATTCTTACGTGTTAAATTCTTAAATTAAAATTCTTGCGTGTTAAATCTTACGTGTTAATTCTTACGTGTTAATTCTCACGTGTAAAATTCTTGCATGTTAAATTCTTACGTGTAAAATTCTTGCGTGTGAAATTCTTACGTGTAAAATTCTTACGTGTAAATTCTTACGTGTAAATTCTTGTGTGTTAAATTCTTACGTGAATTCTTACGTGTTAAATTCTTAAATTTAAATTCTTACGTGTGCCTTTCATTTTGGTGTACGCGGTCACATGACCGTCAACAAGAAAGCAACCCAAGAAAACACTGCCGTTAATGGAAATGTTGTTAACACTAAAAGTGATTATATGTAATTTAAGCTCCTATGAGTGTAATGAATGGGTCTCTGTATCCTGAACAATTTAAATATATCTTTATGAATGAGGGGTGGAGCCCGGGAATCAGGTGAGGTGATGGCTTTCAACTGGGGCAGGTTTGGGCTCATTACTATTAATTACTCTGCTTTCATTATAGGGTCAGTTTTAGGGGTTTTGCTTTCTCGATGCTCAAGGATTTTTACTTTCAAGGTTCTAAACGTGACGAGACACTCGATTACATACTGCTGAATTGTTCTTCCCTTCAGGCCCGGAGTGCAGAAGTCCCTGAGCTGACCTGCGAGCCGCTGCTCCGCTCCTGCAGCAGCACCGCCAGCATCAAGGTCAAAAATGTGAAAAAGTGAGTGGGCGCTGGTTTTTTACTTTAAAATATCTTCTCTCCACCATATAGTCCCACAAATCTGAAGTGGTTTAATAACCGTCGGATAAAACTATGTGCAAAAAATATAAAATATGTTAAAAAAAAAAAAAAAATGAAATGACCCAGAATACGGAAATGTCGACGGTGCGAAAGTGCTGGTTTAAAAAGCAATGGAGCGAAAAATGTGTCCGCTCGTCCCGAGACGAGAACAAACCGATGCACTTCATTTGTAATAAAACGTGAAGAGTGCTACCGTGAGGTACCATTACGGAAGCAGCCTTGCAAATTTTTGAACGGGAAACTGCCCACAAAGCACGTAGGTAAGAACCACAAAATCATCACGCCAGGCCACAAGCAGAATAATAATGCTCCAGAATAGAGAGCTCTCACTTTGCATATCAGCCTTGGCTTCTGCTTAATGGAAGGTATGGGATTATATTGTGTATTTTTCATAGTGAGCCTTCAGCATCATGATAATTTAATAAGTGCACCTTTAATATACTTATTTGAGTTCCGCCGACCCAGTTAGAGGACACGACCCAGCAGTGTTTTGTACATTGGACTTCATTATTTCAAAAGGATTCGGAGCTGCAGAGTCACGAGCCCAAAACTGCCCGATTAAACCCCCCAGTCTGTAATTAATACCATTTATTAATTATAATACGTAGCGGCACGGTGGCTTAGTGGTTTAGCATGTTCTCCTCTCATCACTAGGGATTCCCGGTTCGAATCCCCATCTGGGTGGAGTTTCCATCTTCTCCCCGTGTCCGCGTGGGTTTCCTCCGGGTTCTCCGGTTTCCTCCCACAGTCCAAAAACATGGATCAAGTCAATTGAGTTCTCCAAATTGCCCCATATAGAGTGTGTCTGTGTGAGTGAGTGTGTGCCCAGCGATAGATTGGCGTCCTGTCCTGGGTGTTCTGCCCAGCGCCCGAAAGGTTCTCCCCTATACGGGCATGGGGAACCCCCCCCTGCGACCCTAGAGGATAGAGGATAAATTGGAAGATAATGGATGGATGAATAATTATAATACCAAACATTTAAAAGTCAGATTAGTGGTTAGAAGTGAATTCGTTATGTTTTACAAATGAAACAATGTTTAATAAGAGTTTTGTAAAATCATATACGGTCACAATACGGTTTGTTCATTAATTAAGAGGTTTTATTGAATTAGTTTGTGTTTTATTTGTCATAGTTATGTAATAAATACTAAATACTCAACAAACTTTTTCTCGCTTGCTTTCAGACTCTCGTTCACCAAGGGCCATTTTCCGAAGTTAGCGGAGTGTGCTCACTTCCACTACGAAACTGTCGACTTGGGGACCATACAGGTCAGATGTCTTCTTTATTATATTATATATATATATATATGGAAAAGTTTATTTATTCTTCTAGAACAATTAAAGGGGCTGGTTTACTGTTCACTGACAACTAGTTAAGAAACAAATGAGACTCAGATTTAAGTAATGTTAGGTCAACAGAGAGAACGTCCGGCAGTCTTTCCCCGTTTAGGATGGACGTGGTGTTTTCTGCGTGGTTTTCCTATAGCTCTGGGTTTCTTTGATGGGTAACGTAGACGCTTGTGGATCTGCTCTGCAATGGGCTGGCGTACTGTTGTCCGAGCATCACTCTGCAACGCAGCGTAGAGATTATATTAAAATATTCAGAACTCATTGGAACAGGGGTTCACGTGCTTCAGCTTATCCGATTTACATTGCCATCAGTTGGAAAAGCTGCCGACATTGTCCTTAAACGTTCGAACTTCGAATTTCGTAGGCCGTCAATCGTCGGAGCCCTTTACATTCAGACTGAGTTTGTGCAAAACAAGCGGCTCTACTCAGTAAACATGAAGATTACGTCTCCATCCAACGAGAAGTATCGAACTTTTCAGCGTGAATCCAGATACCGGAGAGACTCATTTGCGGAACTTCAGGCGGCGAATGCCGAATCCCAAACTCTCGGCTGGTTGTTAATGCCCTGGACGTGTCTCTACACGTGTATTTTGTGCTGTATGTGTCTGGATATCGATTCTGTTGTCATTAACCAGAAATGTGTGAGAAGTTTCACGTGTTTTAGAAGCCTTCCGTCCCGCGCTCCGTCGTCCTGATTGATCTCTTCTGTAAATGAGTGAATGGTTGGGGGACCTTTTATGTGCATTTAGAAGGTCATCTTTTAAAGATACGTTTCCACAGAATTCATTCAAAAAGCCTCCCGTATTCCGTTTTTTTTTTTTTTTTTTTCTTTTTTCCCTTTTCTCTCTCGTTCTTTCTCTAAATCCTACTTGTTTTACATTTCTATTAGCGTGCTCTGTAGCCGTGCTCTGTAGAAAAGCCTAAAAGGATTGAAAGTTGTGAATAGAATCTTGTTGCGTGGAGACAGAAGGTGGTGGGGTGCTGTGGAGAAACCTGGTGCTGGGCTCTTATGTTAAGGATTAGAGCTCTATAATAGAGCATACGCCGTCGCAGATAATAGACGAGGAAGCTTTTTGGTGGGAACAAAGCATGGGTTTACATCCAGGACTACCAAACTCCAGTTTTCTAATCAGGACAGGTAGCTAAATCTCCTCCTGCACATCGTGAGGCCTTTCAGCCTGGTGTCCTGACGCCTTAATGTCGTGTCCTGGTTTTACTTTGTGTTTACTGTATAAACCATTGTGATTTAGTTTGTATTTGTAGCTCTACCTGCGAGGACTGCGTACAGTTCAGGGGCTGAAGAAAACACTCAGCGTTTTGTAGAAATTCTTACTGAAGTTTTGCTTTTTGTCCAAACTTTGTACTCAAGCAAATAATTCAGACAAATTATTATAATTTTTTTTTAATTTCTTGTAATTTTTTCCCCTTTACATCACTTGACAGTTGGCAGGTAAAATACTCAATCAGACTTTTGTTCAGGCATCGACTGTGAATTGGTTCTAACCAGCAAATGATCCCCTAAATAGTTTCATTCATTCATTATCTCCCACTTTATCCTCTCTTAGGGTCGCGGAGGGGAGGGGTTCCCCATGCCCATCCAGGGGAGAACGTTTCGGGCGCTGGGCAGATACACCCAGGACAGGGCGCCAATCTATCGCTGGGCACACGCTCACCCAGACACATACACACACTATATGGGGCAATTTGGAGAACTCCATTGACATGATCCATGTTTTTGGACTGTGGGAGGAAACCGGAGAACCCGGAGGAAACCCACGCGGACACGGGGAGAACATGGAAACTCCACCCAGATGGGGATTCGAACCGGGAATCCCTAGCGCTGAGAGGAGAACGTGCTAAACCACTAAGCCACCGTGCCGCCCTTATTATTCATTCATTCATTATCTCCCGCTTTATCCTCTATTAGGTTCGTCGGGGGGGGGGGGGGTTCCCCGTGCCCATCCATGGGAGAACGTTTCGGGCGCTGGGCAGATACACCCAGGACAGGGCGCCAATCTATCGCTGGGCACACACTCACTCACTCACACAGACACTCAATATGGGGCAATTTGGAGAACTCCATTGATTGATCCATGTTTTTGGACTGTGGGAGGAAACCGGAGAACCCGGAGAAAACCCACGCAGACACGGGGAGAACATGGAAACTCCACCCAGATGGGGATTCGAACCGGGAATCCCTAGCGCTGAGAGGAGAACGTGCTAAACCACTAAGCCACCGTGCCGCCCCCCTAAATAGTAATCTGATGATTATAAGCTCCATCACTGCTAGTTATAATAGTGAGGGGTTGTGTTTTTTTTTTTTATTTTTTTGGGTTAACCATCCCGAAAGACAAATCCTATCTAAGCAGATAATCAGAATGAATTAATGAGAACAGAATATTATTCTCAGTGCCTTTAGTTTAGGAGACTGCACACGTCAAACCAGCTGTAGTTTTGGCCTGCAACCTTTAGAGGGCAGTAGCTGAATGCTCTCTTATGAGGTCAGTTAATACCATTACATTACAATGACGGAATAGAACGTGAATGCATTTCTTTGAAGGGTAATCGGCTCATAATCATGTTTTTTTTTTTTTTTACGACCGCTGCTCCAGAACGGAGAGTGAAGTGAATTCAGAATAAACGGCAGGATGACGTTGGAATTTGTTGCGGCTTATCCGCTCCATTTGTCCCGAAGCCGTCTCGCCCGCCGTGTGGTGGGTTATGAATGGATCATAAATAGCAGCCTGGTGCGCCTGGTTATTGGGTTTATCTGAGTTCACGTTCAGCCTCAGGCCTTTACACTGTACATCTCCCTCCACTCAGCGTTGCTGTAGCCACGAAACCTGAACCTGTATTTCCAGCATTATCAGTGATGGTGACTGTGTAAATACACATTCTGAAGCATATCAGGGTTTTAATCTCATACGAATGCCGCAGTTCTTTTAGTTTTATTTCTGTGCATCATTATGCTTTATAGTAAATCACTTGAACTTACACTGCAATAGTAAACAAACTTTAAAAAAAAAAAAAAAAAGCTTTTTCCTTTTTCCGCAGACGCCCACAGAGCAGAAATCCCATTTAATTAACTGTATGCTGTTCTGAGTCTGAACTAAACATTCACGTCTTTGTTAACAGACAGCGTGCTCGCGCCGGAGCTTTACATTTCACATGTTAATCGGCGACGGAACCAGTGGCGGTTTATTGTTTCCTGGTTTCTAGTTACAAACAATAGCGAAATTGTGCTCAGGACCTTTTCAGGAGCCATCAATCATCCATGCACTGGGGAGCACACAGTGTGGTACCTGGCACTTCACGAGAACCACGGTGACTCAAACACTAAAGCGCTACTTAAATGTAATTATAGTGACGCCTAAAATTGCCAACTGTAAAGAAATAGACAGAGGCTGTCCCCGCAGAGGCAGTGGACGGGTTTATGATTACCCCCACTGGACTACGCTTAATCCGCAAGATGAAGTTCCCTTTCCAGACCACTGGCGGCGAGCGAGCGAGTGAGTTAGTGAATGAACAAATGTGAACTCTAATGGCTTTAAGGGTTTTTACTGTTGACAAGCCGGTGCTGTTACCGGACCACGTGCAGCTCCTGTCCTCTTTATGCCCCTGTTCTGAAATAGCACTCCTGCCCACTCTCCCTAGATACATGACCCCCAAACGTGGCTTGCTATGCACCCCCCCCCCCTCCCCGCTGTACCGGGAAACGCCTTTACACCTGAAGTGTGAATGACTTTCTACACTTTACACTGTGTGTAGCCTCGGTCACATGGGTCACATCCCATCAACGACTTAGAGTTTTTACTTTGTGTACATTAATTATCAATTCACTTTATTAGATTTAATTTCTATCTGCATTCTGTGTGTTTTATCAGTTTGATGTGTCACTTACGATGCACAATGGTGTTCTATAATTACAGAATCTGTGTATATATATATATATATATATATATATATATATATATGTATGTATGCACGGTGGCTTAGTGGTTTAGCATGTTCACCTCTCAGCACTAGGGATTCCCGGTTCGAATCCCCATCTGGTTGGAGTTTCCATGTTCTCCCCGTGTCTGCGTCGGTTTCCTCCAGGTTCTCCGGTTTCCTCCCACAGTCCAAAAACATGGATCAAGTCAATTGAGTTCTCCAAATTGCCCCATATAGAGTGTGTATGCGTGCGTGTCTGTGTGTGTGAGTGAGTGTGTGCCCAGCGATGGATTGGCGCCCTGTCCTGGGTGTATCTGCCCAGCGCCCGAAACGTTCTCCCCTGGATGTGCATGGGGAACCCCCCGCGACCCTAATATAGGATAAAACGGAAGATAATGATAATGAATGAATGAATGATTATAATACCAAACATTTAAAAGTTGGTTTAGTGGTTAGAAGTGAATTTCGTTATGTTTTACAAATGAATCCATGTTTAATAAATGTTTTGTAAAATCATATACGGTCACAATACGGTTTGTTCATTAATTATGAATGAATGAATGAATATATATATATATATATATATATATATATATATATATATATATATATATATATATATATATATATATATATATACACACACACACACAAACACACACACACAAGTTTAAAACCTCTACAACATGTTATGGTAGGTATATGTTTCTCAGCACTGCAGTGACACTGACACTGGGGTGTGTGTGTGTGTGTGTGTGTGTGTGTGTTGATGGTATGAGTGGATCAGTATCAATATACACCTGCTCAGAATAGGCTTACCAGGCTAACTCACTTTCCACCGTGCATCTTGCAGACTTCCCCCCCCCCATTCATAAAACATGTTGACACGCCGCTCAGGTCTAAAAGTAAGCTCAAAGCGTGTGCACTTAGAACAGAGCATGAAGGAAACGGTCAGGAACGAAGACAAAAACGAAAAGACGAAGACGCTTCTATAAGCTGAAAAGAGACGAAACCCTTTTCTGACATGTTTAAAACATGTGATAAACTTTTCTCATCATTTACACAACATGAAAGGATGCTGACATGACATTAAAATGTAAACGTCGAGCAGGGCATAATACCGCCGGATCCGTGTGTGTGATCTGCACATTAGCGTTTATTTCGTGGTCGTTTGGGTTTGATTTATTTATCATTCATTCATTCATTATCTCCCGCTTTTTCCTCTATTAGGGTCGCGGTGGGGTTCCCCATGCCCATCCAGGGGAGAACGTTTCGGGCGCTGGGCAGATAGACCCAGGACAGGGCGCCAATCCATCGCTGGGCACACACTCACTCACACAGACACACTCTATATGGGGCAATTTGGAGAACTCAATTGACTTGATCCATGTTTTTGGACTGTGGAAGGAAACCGGAGAACCCGGAGGAAACCCACGCAGACACGGGGAGAACATGGAAACTCCACCCAGATGGGGATTCAAACCGGGAATCCCTAGCGCTGAGAGGCGAACGTGCCAAACCACTAAGCCACCGTGCCGCCTTGATTTATTTATTTGATCGATTTTAATGAACTGTGCCATCAGTCCCGTTCTGGGTCTGTTACTGCAGGCCAATGTATTCCTCTGTTCCGTCTGGCGTGTGAGTGGCCCGTGGACAGAGTCGACCACTTTCACCTTTCGGCTGTTGGCGAAAGCATGTGCAGTCGTTTAGACACCGGACAGACAAGTGAAGAGGCAGAGATGGGCAGGCGGCAGCAGGGGGTCAGCATGGCCGCTGTCAGCGCCTTCTTATCAATCTGATGTTATTGCACATGGCAACTTTGCCGTTTCAGTCGGTGCCACTTAGCAGCGCGACGTGTCAGACCGCCGCAAAAGCCCAAACAAAGCTCAGTGACGACGGCATGTTTGGTTGGGAATCGACTGGCATGCTGAAAACCAAGACTGCCGTCTCTCCTCCGTCTCTCCTCCGTCTCTCCTCCCTGCAGGAGAGAACCCAGGAATCGTCTCTCAGTTGGGAATGATCAGCTGCTACCTTTTAGGCTCGTGTCACGGTGTCGATTAACGCCTTCGGCTACAGGAAGCGGCTTCTGTACAGTTAATGTCCAGATTTCTAACGCACAGGAAACACGCAGCTTAATTCTGACTGAAGGTCTGTAATGTTTTACATATAGTTTATATATGCTACAATTTTAACGTTGCATTCGAATTAACACTGACCTGCAAAGTTTCGAGCTCTATGTTAAAAATGTGAAATTACAGTTCTATTATTATTAGATTAGATTAGATTCAACTTTATTGTCATTGTGCAGAGTTAAATGTAGATACATAATATGAACATGATATATTCATTCATTCATTATCTTCCGCTTTATCCTATATTAGGGTCGTGGGTGGGGGGGGTTCCCCATGCCCATCCAGGGGAGAACGTCTCAGGCGCAGGGCAGATACACCCAGGACAGGACGTCAATCTATCGCTGGGCACACACTCACTCACACAGACACTCTATATGGGGCAATTTGGAGAAATCAATTGACTTGATCGGCGGCACGGTGGCTTAGTGGTTTAGCACGTTCTCCTCTCAGCGCTGGGGATTCCCGGTTCGAATCCCCATCTGGGTGGAGTTTCCATGTTGTTCTCCAAATTGCCTCATATAGAGTGTGTGTGTGTGAGTGAGTGTGTGCCCAGCGATGGATTGGCGTCCTGTCCTGGGTGTATCTGCCCAGCGCCTGAGACGTTCTCCCCTGGATGGGCATGGGGAACCCCACCCCCCGTGACTAATCTAGGACAAAACGGGAAATAATGAATGAATTAATGTCTCAGCGTTAGTCACAGCTGTGGATGCACTGATCAAACCTGTGCCCTGCGATTGGCCACTGACCTGTCCAGGGTTTCCCCCCAACGACTTTCAACGACCAGGAAAAGCCTTTGAGTAAATAAGTAGCTGTTTCGGATTTCAGTCACTCATATAAAAGGCTGTGTGTGAACACACCCACAATGCTTGCAAGAGCATTTGCTTAATTCTTCGTGAATGGAAGTTGGAGGTGGATAAAGATGGATCTGCCAATGGAATGCATTTCCATAATTCCATTTGGTCATCACGTTGACCTTAATGCTGAGTGTGCACTAAGCGTGCGCCATTGCTCACGCTGTCCACTTCATCTTAGGAACACGGTTTGGTTAATAAACGTCACGCGACGAGCCGATTGTACGCCGTGTGAACGGCACCGCTGTCCTCTTTGTTGGTGTCTGGGATTCTAAATGCACGTTAAACCAGACGCCTGCGTTAATCATGCTTTGTGAATCTTTAATGATATGATGTCTCAGCTGGTGCAGTCGGGTACTGATCGAAAGAGCCAACGATCTGTGAAATCAGACGGGGGGGGGGGGTGTTGTATCTGCAGATATTTCTAAATGCACGCCCCCTTCTTCAGCGCGTCAACCTTTTTACAAACCTGCAAATAAAGTGAGCCGGTGAAGGCTTTCACTCTCAGAAATCATTTCAATGCATTTATAAATCAGAGCTCCATCAGTCTCTGTTACATGTTCATCAATAATATCATACAATAAAGCATGGGAGGGGGACGCTATTCTGAATAATATCATAAGAAAGGTTTTAAGCATGACGCATAGCAGAGTACAGTTACACCTCGCGCGTCTCGTTGTTTTTATGAAACTAAAATATTCATTCATTATTCATTCATTATCTCCCGCTTTTATCCTCTATTAGGGTCGCGGTGGGGTTCCGCATGCCCATCCAGGGGAGTACGTCTCAGGCGCTGGGCAGATAGACCCAGGACAGGGCGCCAATCCATCGCTGGGCACACACTCACTCACACACACACATTCTATATGGGGCAATTTGGAGAATTCAATTGAATTGATCCATGTTTTTGGACTGTGGGAGGAAACCGGAGAACCCGGAGGAAACCCACGCGGACACGGGGAGAACATGGAAACTCCACCCAGATGGGGATTCGAACCGGGAATCCCTAGCGCTGAGAGGAGAACGTGCTAAACCACTAAGCCACCGTGCCGCGAAACTAAAATAAATACTTTTTAATAAAAACATAATTGTTAATCTAGTCCGGTTTTTAAAGTGAATGCTGATTGCTGAGTAACATTTATGCGGTTTCTCCAACAATAAATAATGCCATCTAGTGGCCAAATGACAAAGTAGTTTATAAAAAACATCGGAAAAATAACTTTCCGACTTTTTTTCCTTATAAACCCACCTGATTTATAATACAGATTTATTTATAACTTAATGCATTGCATCGTTTCCTTGTAGACCTTCTCAACTTTATTAATTGTACTGGGATTAGCCCCGCCCCTTCCTATCTGTTGTTTGTTTCATATGTTTAGATTTATTTATTTTTTTATGTCGTTTTTAATGTAAAATTATACCGAGCAGTATTTTCTGTGTTGATTTTTATTTTATTTTATTTTTTTAAATTTCTGCAGTAAATGTGAATACATCATGAGAATAAAGGCCATGCAAATTTTACACCTCTGGTATCTGGTATGAATCTGGGTTGAGCTTCTATTAATAGCTTGTGCTGAAGCTGATGTGTTGGAGTTTGTGAGCCCGGTCTGTGCGAAGCGGGGCTTAAAGTATTTTATTACAGCCGGAAAGTTCCTTTAAAAATGTCAGCGGACGAACGCGGCGGCCCTTAGAGCTCTGAAGAGTATTATTAATGATACCACGCACACGAGAAGTGGCTTCCTTAGGTAAAGGTTGTTTTTACTGCCGTGTTAAATCTCATTTACAGCCTCGAGGTTCGGAACCCCGATGTTTACGTAAAAGCTACACGCTTACGGAAGAGGCCGCCGCTCGGAAAGTCATCACACTGAAGGCAACGTTCACATCCTGTTCCGAGTTACTCGGTTTGTTCTGAATGTTTGGGATTTAGTGGCTTAATGAAGTTGTTCTCGTCGTTCCAGTGACTGTATGTTTATACACCTGGGTCATGAGAGACCTCCACTGCTTACATCATGCATCTCCTGTGTGGAGTTGTGGTGGAGCTCATGTTGCTCGTAAAAAGTGCTCAGCGTTTCTCTCCAATTACCACAAATAACGGCATTTAAAAAAAAAAAAGCTTTGATCCTCATTTTGTGAAAGTGTAGAAGTTTAATACAAACTTTTGTAATGTCTGTTTGTTTTGCATCTGCCGTAGTAAATGTTTGCTTTTCATTCATCCATCCATTATCTTCCGCTTTATCCTCTATTAGGGTCGTTGGGGGGGGGGGTTCCCCATGCCCATCCAGGGGAGAACGTCTCAGATACACCCAGGACAGGGCGCCAATCCATCGCTGGACACACTCACTCACACAGACACACTCTATATGGGGCAGTTTTGGAGAACTCAATTGACCATGTTTTTGGATTGTGGAAGAAAACCCGAGAACCCTGAGGAAACCCACGCGGACACGGGGAGAACGTGGAAACTCCACCCAGATGGGGATTCGAACCGGGAATCCCCAGCGCTGAGAGGAGAACGTGCTAAACCACTAAACCACCGTGCTGCCCTTGTTTTTTTAAGCTAACGTGCTTTTCAAATTAGTGATCTTCATCTTGGCCATAGCGGCACGGAGGCTTAGTGCTTTAGCACGTTCTCCTCTCAGCGCTGAGGGTTCCCGGTTCGAATCCCCATCTGGGTGGAGTTTCCATGTTCTCCCCGTGTCCGTGTGGGTTTCCTCTGGGTTCTCCGGTTTCCTCCCACAGTCCAAAAACATGGATCAAGTCAATTGAATTCTCCAAATTGCCCCATATAGAGTGTGTGTGGTTGTGTGAGTAAGTGTGTGCCCAGCGATGGATTGGCGCCCTGTCCTGGGTGTATCTGCCCAGCGCTCGGAACGTTCTCCCCTGGATGGGCATGGGGAATCCTACCGCGACCCTAATAGAGGATAAAGCGGGAGATAATGAATGAATGAATGAATGAATGAATGAATGAATCTTGGCCATAACACTGACAGCAGATTAATACTTTGTGTGTTTTTTTTTTTATATACGGCATAAAGCATGTTTCATATACAACTTTCTCGTTATCAGCTCCACTTAGTCGGTTCTACAATTATAAACTGTAGTTTCACGTCGTAGCTTTTTAAAGGTCCCGTTTGGACCTTCATACAGCAGGTTTTACTTTAGTGGCGAGTGAAATAAAAAGGCTCTAAAAGCCAACAGGAGAAAAAAAAAAATAATGCTTGAGAGTGAGATTAAGTTTGAGTCCATTTAGAGCGGCTTGCTCAGATCCGAAAGCTGTAACGTATTTACTAGGGGTGAGCTGCAATATTCGCTGATTCGCTGATTCGATTCGGAGAACCGTAGTCGACTGTGAACCTCATAGTCGAATGTACCATTTTGACCACATGGGGGCGCCCATGGCTGCTGCTAAGCATTAGTTTTTACATGAAATGTCTTTGTTTTCGTTATATATATATATATATATATATATATATATATATATATATATATATATATATATATATATATATATATATAGCCTTTTGTCAAATAAAATCATCCTAATTTCTAGAAAAAAAAAGAAAAAACAAAAACAAAAAAAAAAGGTTTTCTTTTGTTAGAAAAACAAGTAAAATATATAAAAAAAACTTTTTTAAAAACTATGCTTATAGCGCCATCTTGTAGTGAAATTTTAACTGATTCGACTATCAGTCGACTATAGGGAAAATCTGACGAATCAGATTCGACTACGAAAATCTGTAGTTAAATACAGCCCTAGTATTTACGATCAGTTTGTGTTTCTTATGTTCGTCGTACGTTTGTGGTGCTTCACCATACAGGATTTGGTTGAGCGTTGAATGAATTGGGTCACGGTTGGATTACTATGTTCTGATATTTATAGTTGATAGATATAGAGTTTTTCTGACCCAGTTTATAAGACTGAGCTCTTTTTAGGTCATTAATGCTGCATCAGAATCCTAAAGCATGAATTCAATTCTGAAATAATATAATGAAATTATAATGGAAGTGGAGATGAACGGGTGTAGAAGAGATTACACACACACACACACACACACACACACACACACAGAGAGAGAGAGAGGTTTTCATAGCTTTACTTCCCACAGTAACAGCTTCTCAGAAGAAATTTCTCACTTGTGAAAGTCTGGTAGTATGATTTCTTGGCTCCTCCTTCTGTTCATGTGGCTCTGCGTTCTGAGCGTTCTCCAGGAAAGTCTTTTTAATCGTCCTCAGATGTAATGCTATGACTCACGCCATTGCTGCTGTGGCAGCTTCGGTCCTCCATGTACACGTCTGTCCCCCTCCTCTTTGTCGCTTTTTTTTTATTTTTTTTTTTTACTGCATGTGTGTATATATCTGTGTGTGTGTTAGAGAGAGAGAGCAATATTTTTCATCTAAATACATGTTTAGGAATATTGTTGGTTAATAAAAACCCAGCGCTCTGTTTTTGATCGTGAACCTGGAGAGATTTGGGTTTCATATTTTCGTGACATTTACTGGAGATTTTTTTTTATTTTTTATTTTTTTTTTGTAGCCTGATTGATTAGGCAAATCAAAACATATACTTTAGTCGTTAAAATCAAAACGGAGAAATGATGGATAGACGAATCAAACGTTTGCACTTGATCCATCATACTGTTCCTGGGTTCTGTTCTGACGGTGCGGGATGTGCTGGACGGAGGCGAGGGCTTTGTGTGAGCCGCTCTCTTCTTCCAAACCGAACTGGCGCTCTCGTCTCTGTAAGCACCGAGTCAGCGTACAGCTTTTCAAAACACACGCTCGGGTGATTTCATACACCTGAGGCTGCGGGACAAAATTAAAAAACCCTGAATTTAATCATTAAGAGTTGTGTCTCGCTTCGTCTTTCCATATGCTGACTATTCACTTCTTCTTGAAAGGTCTTCGGGGCCCCCGGGGCCCCAGTGAAGTGGTTTTTAGAACAAAGCGTTTTTACCTGAATGTCCCCTGGGACTTTATGCATAAATCCGAACTCGGCACAAAAGAACCTTTTAATGTGGAACTGTTTTTGTGGGTTTATTCATTCATTCATTATCTCCCGCTTTATCCTCTATTAGGGTCGCGGGGGGGGGTTCCCCATGCCCATCCAGGGGAGAACGTCTCGGGCGCTGGGCAGATAGACCCAGGACAGGACGCCAATCCATCGCTGGGCACACACTCACACACACAGAGACACTCTATATGGGGCAATTTTTGAGAATTCAATTGACTTGATCCATGTTTTTGGACTGTGGGAGGAAACCGGAGAACCCGGAGGAAACCCACGCGGACACGGGCGCTGGGCAGATACACCCAGGACAGGGCGCCAATCTATCGCTGGGCACACACTCACACAGACACACTCTATATGGGGCAATTTGGAGAACTCGATTGACTTGATCCATGTTTTTGGACTGTGGGAGCAAACCGGAGAACCCGGAGGAAACCCACGCAGACACGGGGAGAACATGGAAACTCCACCCAGATGGGGATTCGAACCGGGTATCCCTAGTGCTTGAGAGGCGAACGTGCTAAACCACTAAGCCACCGTGCCGCCCTTGCTTTTGTGGGTTTATGATTAATTAATTAAAATCCATTTAATTTGTATTAAATTGCTTTATTAGTTTATTGGTAAATTGATATTAGTTTTGTAAACAAAGCAACTATTAGCGTCCATCGTCCTCTAACGACAGAGTGAAAATGAGTCTTCGTCACCCATAATAACTTTCGTTTGTCCTAAAACATTAGTTTCGGGACCAAAGAGCGAGCAAAAGGGCACGTGTTGGAAGCGCACAAGGGCCGTTCTCCTTAACTGCCATTCTTTTTTTGGCGAACCAATTCTCTGCTTTGTCCCGCGCACCGTACCAATGCGAGCGAGCAGGGGGAGGTGCTGAAGGGTGAGGAGAAGGGGAGGAAGGAGGGCCCCAGCGCATGTGCTGCTTGAAAGGACAGCCCAGGTCAGTAAAGCGATGGAAAACCTGGAGTCCAACTGAATCTGGAGCAAGAGTGAGCAGCAGGACTGTCCGATAGATCAAGCCATCAGCAGGACGATGGGAAAAACGAGAGAGTGAGAGCGGGGGGGACGGGGGGGACGGGGGGGGGGAAGGGGAACGCAAAAGCCTCGTAGAACCTATTTAAAAAGCTCCGTCTCGTCGTTCAGCGGTTTGTACGGAGACGTCGGTGGGAGGACCGTAACACTTTTTACTGCTGCACCGGGACAGAGCTCTGGAGGGGCACCAACTCCAGGAGGATTCGTGCTGGAGAGAAAGGACGAGTGTGTGCTTCATGCGCACACACACACACACACACACACACACACACACACACATGCACCACACTCCTGCTGAGTGATGGAGATGGAAGCAGTGCTGAGGGGGAGGAAGCAATGAGGAACAATAGATTGGCTTAAGCGTTTCGGCCGGTGCGTACGGGATGCTGCGTCTCAGTGAGTCTGTCTCTTCACGCCGTCCCGTTGGCTTTAATCCCGCGGGGCGTTTTTTAAATTTATTTTCACCTTAAACTTTGCCGTATGTCGCGTGCACGTCCGTTCTGCACACGATGCAGGGTGGCTCAGGGGGGCTCTGGCCGTTTCTGTGCGCCCGTTACTGCGAGAAGCTTTGAGGGCAAATCACAACAGACCCCGTTGCATGCACTTTTCTCAAATTTGACAGCCCTTGCGAAACGGGTAAACTGTGCCTGCTTGGGTAGTTCGGCGTACGCAGAAGGAGACGGTCAGATCCTTGCACCGCTTTGTAGAAAGGGTCTGTTTTTTTGTTAAGGATGCACCAATGGAAAACTGCAAACCGTGCAAGTGTAAGTGCAAATGAGAGCGATGTTGGATTTGACTCGGCCCGCACCTGCCCGCACTCGGAGGCTTTTATGCCATCGATGGTTTTCTGTCCAATCGGACGTTCCGCTGTAGCACTAACGTCGGTGCCAAAGCCGGCACTCGCGGCCGAATGCGTCGCCCGCTCTTCCCACGGCGGATCCAATGGAGTTGTGGTTTCCCAGCGGCCGTATCGAGCCGCTCTGGATATGTAGGTCATCCGTTCTCATGTTGCCGAGTGTTTTTAAAGAGCCGTGAGCTGTGTGACGACTGCCGCTCAGCTGGCCCCAACTAGAGCTTTACTAACGAAGCACGCCGTGCGAGCTGCGAACCCCGCGCTGATCCCTCTCTCAGCTGTTAGACCCCCGGCCTGCCACGCAAAAACTTTTTTTTTTTTTTTGTTCTTTTTTTTTTTTTTTTTTCCGGAAGTCCGCGAGACAGTAAAACGAGGCGGATGTCGGCCAAACGTCAGAGTGTTGTTGGGATTACACTCCGTCATGCAAGTTGGTTTTCCGATCCCGTACGTCTGTTTTCATCACCCCGAAGAAATAAAAGGGTGTTAACACAAAGTAAAATCCGACAGCTGCTTTTAAAATCAGACGTGATGCTGCAGGAAGCGCGTGTCTGTAATTAGCAGCTATTTTCTAACGTCTTCCAAACCCGTGTTTAACTTTTCAAAGCAACTTTAACTTGTCTCTATCGCAGCTCTATTTATTTTTTTTTATTTTGAGCTCGGAAGGCTGTGTGTTTTTTTTTTTTTGTTTTTTTTTCTCCCCCTCTATTTTTTATGTTAGACCTAATTTAAACAAACTGTTCTCTTTCATTAGACTCTTGTTTCCTGAGTTGCTCGTTTGGCACGCTCCGATGGTTAGCTATTAGCCCGTACGATGCAATCCATCACGATTTACGTATTCTGACGTTTGTTTTGCTTAAGCATGTCTGAGTGCTTGAACTCAGATTAGTCAAGCCTGACCGGTCGGGTGCCGGTTACACCGTTTATTATTAGATATTTTCTCTGATATGTTTTTTTGTCGTCGATGAGGTTTCATGTGGAACTTTGGGACTGATTCATGACCAGTGATCTGTTTGACAGCCAATCATGTTTAAAGGCTTTTATTTGTTCGGCTCTGCTGGGTCGCAGCATCACCCCTGATTACTTCGATGTGATGTTATGCAAGGATGCCTATGATGCAAGGTCATGTATCTAAATGGATTACTGCTAGGGATTTTACCATCATGAGGAATGTAAATATGCCTGTTTTTTAAACCTATATTGTATATTACACTAAAAGTATTGGGGTGCCTCCGCATGAAGCCCACAAAAAAAAAAAAAAATTGTGAATTTTTTGTGAATTGTCTCATTCCTCATTCACCCGACTGTCTCAGATCCGATCCAAATTAATCATTCATTCATTCACTCATTCATTATCTTCCGCTTTATCCTCTATTAGGGTCGTGGTGGGGTTCCCCATGCCCATCCAGGGGAGAACGTCTCGGGCGCTGGGCAGATAGACCCAGGACAGGGTGCCAATCCATCGCTGGGCACACACTCACTCACACAGACACACTCTATATGGGCAATTTGGAGAACTCAATTGACTCGATCCATGTTTTTGGACTGTGGGAGGAAACCGGAGAACCCGGAGGAAACCCACGCGGACACGGGGAGAACATGGAAACTCCACCCAGATGGGGATTCGAACCGGGAATCCCTAGGAATTTCCCCATTGTGGGACAAATAAAGGTTTATCTCATCTCATCTTATCTTTTATCACAGTTGATTTAACGTTGCAGCTATGCTCACTTCCACGTGTACGTGATGCCTTTCTACGTGATGCATTTGTGGTCAGACACCGATGTTGGAATCGAAGAACCTGCCGTTATGTTAGAAGAATGAAGGCGTCTTGATGTGAGATTGTGTTAAAATCATGCATGATGTACCAAACCTCTGTCAGAAGCTACAGATTTAACGTCTTGCTTTGACACCTTTCTAAATTTGACATGGAGCCATGAGGGCCAACACGCACAGGTCCTCGTTGGTCCATTGTTCTGATGATTTTGCGTTGTTTGTAGAGTGTCGGAGCGTAATAGGTGTTCTTTTTGTTTGTATGTGTGTGAGCACGTGCGCACATGTTTGTGGGGGTGCACACAGACGCATGACTCTCTGAGGTGCGGCCGATGCACAGCCCTAATCTTTTATTGCCGGCATGGCCATCTGAGCCACAGCCGTAATGATGTGTCAGTCACAGTGAGCTGCAGAGCATACCCAAAGGGAGTGGGTGCCATTAACCACACACACACACACACACACACACACACACACACACACTTACAATTATAAGAACACTATGTGATAGTAATCTTGGTCATACACTAGGTTTATAATTCATGGCAAAAGGACTCATTAATATGGAAATTGTTTTTTGTACCGTAACTGTTTTGTAAAGAGGTGTGAGAGATACCACGCCAGCCTCTTTATTAGGTACAGCTCCTTGTTTCTACACTCACTGTTTATTTTATCAGCTCCATTTTTTTTGTAGATGCTTTGTAGTTCTACAGTTAAGACCCGTCATTGTCCGTCTCCTTGCATCACCACATAACTGCTATTATTAAGGTGGTGGATGATTCTCAACACTGCAGGGGCATATGAAATGGTTCTGATGTAATGTGTTGATGGGGCTAGATCAGACTGCAGCACTCTATGAGAGACTTCTAATACATTGCTTCACCTTGTAGATAAAAACAATGCTCACAAGATGCTGGTGGCTTGGCATTTTTCTATGCATTTGGTATAAAAATAGGCTTCTGTGGACATTTATCAGCTCCATTTTTTTGTGGATGCTTTGTAGTTCTACAGTTAAGACCCGTCATTGACCGTCTCCCTGCATCACCACATAACTGCTATTGTTAGGGTGGTGGATGATTCTCAACACTGCAGGGGCATATGAAATGGTTCTGATTTAATGTGTAATGTGTTGGTAGGGCTAGATCAGACTGCAGCACTCTATGAGGAACACATTGCTTCACCTTGTAGATAAAAACAATGCTCACACGATGCTGGTGGCTTGGCATTTTTCTATGCATTTGGTATAAAAATAGGCTTCTCTGGACATTTATCAGCTCCATATTTTTGTAGATGCTCTGTAGTTCTACAATTAAGACCTGTCCGTCTCCCTGCATCACCACATAACTGCTATTGTTAGGGTGGTGGATGATTCTCAACACTGCAGGGGCATATGAAATGGTTCTGTTTTAATGTGTAATGTGTTGGTAGGGTTAGATCAGACTGCAGTACTCTATGAGGAACACATTGCACACATTTTTTGGATTTTTGCGTTTTTTTGGACATTAAGACGCATTCTATGGGGGGGGCACGGTGGCTTAGTGGTTAGCACGTTCTCCTCTCAGCACTAGGGATTCCCGGTTCGAATCCCCATCTGGGTGGAGTTTCCACGTTCTCCCCGTGTCCGCGTGGGTTTCCTCCGGGCTCTCCGGTTTCCTCCCACAATCCGAAAACATGGATCAAGTCAATGGAGTTCTCCAAATTGCCCCATATAGAGTGTGTTTGTGTGAGTGAGTGTGTGCCCAGCGATGGATTGGCGCCCTGTCCTGGGTGTATCTGCCCAGCGCCCGAAACGTTCTCCCCTGGATGGGCATGGGGAACCCCACCGCGACCCTAATAGAGGATAAAGCGGAAGATAATGAATGAATGAATGAAGACGCATTCTTTCTTCTAAAATAATACAGAAGTATACCACTGCGGGGTGTCGCGCTGAGAGAAAGCACAAGGTTCCTTAGAAATCTCGTACCGTCTCGAGAAAATGACCGTAGATGCTAACCAGATCTGATGATGTCACTCAGGGCTCTTGAGACGACCTGCATGTCTTCACGGTTTCCTGTAAAACACTTTTGAACGATGAATAAAGTTACTAAATAATTAATAGGGAATCTTATCAGCCCCTGAATTCTCAACTTGATTTAGAGATGACACAGCTAGTTAGAACAGGTAACGGGTACTAGGTGCTTTCAGTATGGTCCGTTGCCATTTTCTCTGGGGTTCCATGACGATGCACAGTTAATGATGTAACTAGGTCAGTGCACGGAGGGCGAGAACGTTCTGCCGCTGCATCCTGATATGAATGACATGCTTTGGTTGATTTGAATTGTGTGCACTTAAAGCTGTCAGTATGATAGAATAGCAGCAATCTCCCACGGTGCTGCTTTAACAGTGCTGCAGTAATCCCATTTATCTTCATCTATTATTCATAGAATGTGAGAAAAATGCACTGCTGGTGACAAATCATGTAGAATCTCTTTTGCACACCTTTTTTTTTTTTTTTTTTTTTTTACCCCCTTCTAAATCCCATCAGGAGGAGGGCAAACGGTTCCTGAACCGGTCATTTGGTCAACATGTGTTCTAGCCGCACTTTTGCGGTGATTCGAGGCTGCCTTGTTTATTCTGGCTTAACTCTGTTTTTCAGCTGAGCCTGGCAGAAGAGCAGAATGAAGTGAGTCGAAATGGTCTGGAATCGAAGGAGCTGGTGTACCTGGTCCAGATCTACTGTCAGGTAGGACCTCGTTCTCCTCGTTCTACATGGGATTCATTAATTTCATTATCTCCCGCTTTATCCTCTATTAGGGTCGCGGGGGGGTTCCCCATGCCCATCCAGGGGAGAACATTTTGGGCGCTGGACAGGGCACTAATCCATCGCTGGGCACACACTCACTCACACAGACACACTCTATATGGGGCAATTTGGAGAATTCAATTGACTTGATCCATGTTTTTGGACTGTGGGAGGAAACCGGAGTGAGAGTGTGAGTGTGTGCCCAACGATAGATTGGCGCCCTGTCCTGGGTCTATCTGCCCAGCGCCCAAGACGTTCTCCCCTGGATGAGCATGGGGGAAACCCCCCCCCCCCCCCGCAACCCTAATAGAGGATAAAAGTGGAAGATGATGGATGGATGGATTTTCCAGTGCATTGACATGATGACCGTAATCTATAAAGAAAATAATAAATAAAACGAGCCGACATTGCGCCTCCATGTATTAGGGTCCATTGCGCCTCTATTAGGGTCGCGGAGGCCCCCCCCCCGTCGCGACCCTAATAGAGTATAAAGCGGGAGATAATGAATGAATGAATGAATGAACGTTTGTTGACGTGTTGACTGTCTTTCGTAGCCGCGTTTGTGCTGTAAACTGTCCGCTCGATCGCGTTTTCAGACCCGCAGAGCGGTGAGGTCAGGGAAACATTCTGAAATCGGCGTATGAATTTCGCACGAATAATATTTTCATTGACATCGTTCCATATTGGCGCCGTCGGTCTGGTAGAGCTGCGGCGCAAAACCAACATTCGACATTAAATCAACCGTAACCACGGCACTGCCATACCATAATATTGTCTTTAAAATCCTGACCTCATGGTTACGAGCTTTACTACATGCCATATAATTTTAACTCTCCTGTTATTTTATGTGACCTTACGGCGCGAGGGCTGCAGTTAGAGTTTTTTGATGAATTGACGTATTGGCAGTTTTAACGTTACTGATATTTGCAGTGGTAAGCGTTATTATGTAATGCAGGTCAAGAAAAAAAGCCCTGGGTGCAGTACACACTTTGGGGGAGGGGGGGGGGGGGGGGGGGTGGTGCAGGTACATGGGACGGACAGCTTTATTGTGTGATCTGAGTCAGCATCCACAAACCTGCCATCGTGATAAATGACTTGCACGGCAAAAAAAAAAAAAAAAACGCATTGCGCGAGGAACAGGGCGAAAGAAGACTAAATGCGTTTCAGCTCAGAAATAGCGCCGTCACGTTCCAGACGAAATGTGCGGTTTGTTTCTCTGCACACGTTGTTTCTTAAAGTGCCAGCCAGAAGTGGCCTCGTTCATCAGACGCTCATAAAGTTAGTGACGCGCCTTTTTTTTTTCCCTGAGTCTGAGGATTCCGTTCTGCAAATAGGTGACTGAGACGCATATGAAGGATTTATAATGCGTCCGATTTATAGCGGTCGATGCGCCGAGTGACGCTGAGCTTAAAAAAAAAAAAAAACTCTGTGATGTTCCAGAGCGCCGTGTTTTTACCGCCTCAGAATACATGACTGTTCTGTCACTTACATCTGCTACTGGCTGCTCATCCCACTGAACACATTCATTCATTCATTATCTCCCGCTTAATCCTCTATTAGGGTCGCGGTGGGGTTCCCCATGCCCATCCAGGGGAGAACGTCTCGGGCGCTGGGCAGATAGACCCAGGACAGGGCGCCAATCCATCGCTGGGCACACACTCACTCACACAGACACACTCTATATGGGGCAATTTAGAGAATTCAATCGACTCGATCCATGTTTTTGGACTGTGGGAGGAAACCGGAGAACCCGGAGGAAACCCACGCGGACACGGGGAGAACATGGAAACTCCACCCAGATGGGGATTCGAACCGGGAATCCCTAGCGCTGAGAGGAGAACAGTGTGTGAAATCAAGCAGCTCGTGATGCATTTGGGAAAATGGGGTGCTGTTAACAGTTTAGGGAAGGCCTTTTTTTTTTTTTTTTCTTCCATAATGTCCGGCATGGGCGGCACGGTGGCTTAGTGGTTTAGCACGTTTGCCTCTCAGCTCTAGGGATTCCCGGTTTGAATCCCCATCTGGGTGGAGTTTCCATGTTCTCCCCGTGTCTGCGTGGGTTTTCTCCGGGTTCTCCGGTTTCCTCCCACAGTCCAAAAACATGGATCAAGTCAATGGAATTCTTCAAATTGCCCCATATAGAGTGTGTCTGTGTGAGCGAGTGTGTGCCCAGCGATAGATTGGCGCCCTGTCCTGGGTCTATCTGCCTAGCGCCCGAAACGTTCTCCCCTGGATGGGCATGGGGACCCTAATAGAGGATAAAGCGGGAGATAATGAATGAACGTCCGTTGACTGTCCGTCGTAGCCGCGTTTTTGCTGTAAACTGTCCGCTCTATCACGTTTTCAGACCCGCAGACCGGCGAGGTCAGGGAAACATTCTGAAATCGGCGTATGAATTTCACCATTATGAAATGCCCCATATAGAGTGTGTGTGTGTGAGTGAGTGTGTGCCCAGCGATGGATTGGCGCCCTGTCCTGGGTCTATCTGCCCAGCGCCCGAGACGTTCTACATTTACATTACATTTGGTCATTTATTGGACGCTTTTATCCAAAGCGACTTACAAGGTGAGCACAGGGTTCATCACAACATCCCTGGACCAATGAGGGTTAAGGGCCTCGCTCAAGGACCCACACTGGTTACAGCAGTAGACCTGGGATTTGATCCGCCAACCTTCAGATTGATAGCCCAATGCTCTACCCACTGAGCTACCGCTCCCCTCTGTTCTCCTAGTTCTCCTCTGGATGGGCATGGGGAACCCCACCGCGACCCTAATAGAGGATGAAGCGGAAGATAATGAATGAATGAATGAATGAATGTCTGGCATTAGTAATAGAAAATACTCAGTGTTGACAAATTTAACTTGGAGTAGACTGAAACAAATTGCTGATATGATGTAGGACCGGATTATTGGCGTTCCATAACCGCTGAGGCTGCATTAAATTGTCCAGAGTAGAATGGATTATTTTCTTTGTGGTTTGAAAGATTATAAACAAAGCATGAGGGTCTCTCTCTCTCTTCTCTCTCTCTCAGTCTCTCTCTCTCTCTCTCTCTCTCCCTCTCGCTCGCTCACTGTGTGTCTATATGTGAGACAGAAAGAGAAAGAAAATGAGAGAGAAAGAGAAAGCAACGCACCTCTAACACAGATGTTTTAAATTCTCAGCCAACATTCTCTCTTAAAACATATTTGTGTTTTACAATAATCTGTTAAAAAGATCTGTGAAACGGGAAGGGCCTGCGCAGTGGAACCTGCGGTCCTCTCAGCCTCACCGCTGTCTGTCTGATGGTGGAATAGCTTCATAAAATGTTAGATACGAGTGTGTTATGTGAATTTAAGAAGCGTTTACATACGGCATGGGAATCGCTCTCCAGACTCATGGGGTTTATTTGCATGTTGGCCGTTACGGAGGGCAGAACTGAAGCGTTTCGGCGTGTGTGGAATGTGTGGTCATTGCACTAATGCGTGTTTCCTGCCGGGCATCAAGCCCTCGTGCTGACCCGGCGGAATAACGGGGCGTGCTATTTAGGGGTGAGCTGCAATATTCGCTGATTCGACGATTCGATTCGGAGAACCGTAGTCGACTATGAACCTCATAGTCGAATGTACCGTTTTGACCACATGGGGGCGCCCATGGCTGCTGCTAAGCATTAGTTTTTACATGAAATGTCTTTGTTTGCGTTACATATATAGCCTTTTGTCAAATAAAATCATCCTGATTTCTAGAAAAAAAAGAAAAAAGAAAAACAAAAAAAAAGGTTTTATTTTGTTAGAAAAACAAGTAAAATATATATTTTTTTAAAAACTACACCCTTATCGCCATCTTGTGGTGAAATTTTAACTGATTCGACTATCAGTCGACTATAGGGAAAATCTGACGAATCAGATTCGACTATGAAAATCTTTAGTTGAATACAGCCCTAGTGCTATTACAATTAGGACGTTACTTTGTCTTTTTTTAATTTGGTTTTGCTTTATTTTGAAGCACATCATCACTGTGTCCTCCTGACTGAACGGGTCTTTTTTTTTTTTGGTTTGTTTTTCATGCTGCTGCCGCTGCACAGGGACGGAGTTGGATCGTAAGACGCAGCTATGAAGACTTCCGAGTTCTGGACAAGCACCTCCACCTGTGTATCTATGACCGGCGCTTCTCCCAGCTTTCCGAGCTGCCCCGATTTGACAGTTTGAGGGAGAGGGCAGAGGTAGGACGGCCGTGGAGCTTTTTGTGATCTGCTGTAATCATTACTGCTTTCATACCTGACCTGACTCGCCCTCAGAATCAGAATATCTTTATTGTCATTATACCAGGTATAACGAAATTAAGGTGCCATACTTTCGGTGTCACATACTTAAATTTACACAAATAAAGAGATTTAAAAGATAGCACTATAATTTACATTCATTCATTCATTATCTCCCGCTTTATCCTCTATTAGGGTCGCGGTGGGGTTCCCCATGCCCATCCAGGGGAGAACGTCTCGGGCGCTGGGCAGATACACCCAGGACAGGGCGCCAATCCATCGCTGGGCACACACTCACTCACACAGACACACTCTATATGGGGCAATTTGGAGAATTCAATTGACTCGATCCATGTTTTTGGACTGTGGGAGGAAACCGGAGAACCCGGAGGAAACCCACGCGGACACGGGGAGAACATGGAAACTCTACCCAGATGGGGATTCGAACCGGGAATCCCTAACGCTGAGAGGCGAACGTGCTAAACCACTAAGCCACCGTGCCTGTAATTTACAATTTACAAAAATTTTGAAAGCAAAAAAAAAAAAAAAAAAAAAAAAAAAAAGAATTTATTCTTTTTTTTATTTATTCTTTATTTATTGGAGCAGTGCGGCTGAACCAGCATGTGAGCAGATTTGTTAAATCATCGTGTAATATTCTTTTTTTTTTTTTTTTTTTACATGCACGTCGTCATTTGCACAACCCCGCAGTGTTTAAAAGCCTCGTTTTCATCACACCGTTAAGGTTTTTAGTTGAACTTACGTTTCTAAAGTTTCACCCGTGGATTGTAACCATGGAAACGGGTCCAGTGCAGGAGTGGATGCACCGGACACCCATCGCAGGTCAGCTCAGCGCTGAGCATATTTAAGGCTCATTAAGAGCTTTGAACATTATACTCACAGAGCTTCCCCTGAGCTACAGGCCTCCAAAAGCGCCGTGGCCGCTCTTCACACGCCTCGTGCGTCGCCGGTGCCCAAGGCATCGGATCGTAAAGCAAAAGTCGTCGGCGCGAGTGTGCAGTGAGACACCCCGATCCACAAGTGAGCGTGCAGAAGTCCCTAAAAATAGGTTTCAATAAACTATAAAAGTCCACAGTTCCCGCTGTGCATACACATCGAGAAGGAGAGACGCTTCCCGTCAGTTCCAAGAACTATGAAAAAGTTATTTCTGTGCAAAAAAAAAAAGTTCCTAATGTGTATTGATTCCATAGAACAGCAGGGTGTAACCTAGAGAGAGCGTTCTGGCACATTTCATTGGTTCTCTGAGTCACGGCTGAACTCAGTCGTAAAGTCTTGTTTTTTTTTTTTTTTTCTTCCACTTTCTTCGTCGTGAACACAAAACAGCCGGCCACCCACTCCTAAAACTCACCTAAACAAAGTATTGGCTCCAAAAAGGCGGAAGGTAATCCCTGCAAGCTGTTGTCTTTGCAGAGGAGGAATGGTCCATGAGGAATGGTCCATGTCTGACACCCATCGATAATAGATGAACGTTTCTCTTTCCCAGTCGTGCTCTGCAGACATGATATTGGGAGTGGTTTCGTCTCCGCTCATTTACAGCCCGCTGCCATTGAGTTGCAGCGGGACAAACACTAAAACGTGCAGGCAGTGGCTCGTTAGGATCGAAAGACGCTCATGACGACCACAAAACCACAGAGATCGTCTTAGCTGCGTTTCACCCGGACTGCGGCCTTCTCCTCGTCTCTGTGTTTCCTTTAATTCTTAATATATTAAGATTATAAGAGCTTTCCTTTTCCCTCACGACAGGCAGTTTCCCAGATGCTGATGGCTTACCTTTCTCGTCTCTCAGCAATCGCTGATAATAAGATAAACTGTGGACCGGTCCTTACGTGGATGGAGGTATGAACCTGAAAGAGCTCGCACCTGATAACCGAACATGGTGACGTGTTAATAAGCTTTCACCGAAGCAGCTTCTTCTCTCGCCCTGAAACACGTTTTATTCTTCTTTTTTTTTTTTTTTTTGTTTTTTTTGTAGGTGGACAACAAAGGGAATCATCTACTGGTCCATGAAGAGTCCTCCATCAATGTCCCCGCCATCGCCGCCGCCCACGTTATTAAGCGTTATATAGCGCAGGCAGCTGACGAGCTGTCATTTGAGGTGACCGATGATACAGTGAGCGTAGATACTAGGGATGAGCTGCAATATTCGCTGATTCGACGATTCCATTCGGAGAACCGTAGTCGACTATGAACCTCATAGTCGAATGTACCATTTTGACCACATGGGGGCGCCCATGGCTGCTGCTAAGCATTAGTTTTTACATGAAATGTCTTTGTTTTCGTTATATATATATATAGCCTTTTGTCAAATAAAATCATCCTAATTTCTGTTAATATATTTTTTTAATGATTTGTGCGCTTTAACAATATAAAACATATAACAAAATATTTTTTTAAATATTTTTTTAAAAACCACGCTTATAGCGCCATCTTGTGGTGAAATTTTAACTGATTCGACTATCAGTCGACTATAGGGAAAATCTGACGAATCAGATTCGACTATGAAAATCCTTAGTTGAAGACACCCCTAGTAGATACAGACCTACTGAAAGAAAAACATGCTCACTAGTTTCAGTAACAGAGTCCTTGTCTTGCGCGTCCTTGTCCTTGTCTTGCGTCCCCAGGTTGGAGACATCGTGTCGGTCATCGACATGCCTCCTAAAGAGGACACGACGTGGTGGCGAGGGAAACATGGCTTCCAGGTGTGTATTATGTTTTAAGTAAAAGTATTAAGGCAAGGGTGGCTTAGTGGTTTAGCACGTTCTCCTCTCAGTGCTAGGGATTCCCGGTTCGAATCCCCATCTGGGTGGAGTTTCCATGTTCTCCCCGTATCCGCGTGGGTTTCCTCCGGGTTCTCCGCTTTCCTCCCACAGTCCAAAAACATGGATCAAGTCAGTTGAATTCTCCAAATTGCCCTATATAGAGTGTGTCTGTGTGAGTGAGTGTGTGCCCAGTGATAGATTGGCACCCTGTCCTGGGTGTATCCACCCAGCGCCCGAAACGTTCTCCCCTGGATGGGCATGGGGAACCCCCCCCCCCGCGACCCTAAACCCTGATAAAGGATAAAGTGGAAGATGATGAATGGATGAATATTAAGGCAGAATGATGGTGTTATGCGGACTTAATGTGTGTTGCGGTCTGAATCTGGCAACCCAGAGTCAGCCAGTTAACATCTGTCAGGACAGAGGATGAGACTAAATCCACGCCAGCTGTGACGCCGAGGGTTTAACGACGTCCCGAACCCGCAGATAACAGGCTTAGGAACAGTGCATATATGTAATGAGGTTTAGTTTTGAGGGGAAGTCAGAGCGGAGGTCGAGCAAAGTTCTGGAGATTTGGACTCCGCTCGGCCCGGCGTCGTTTAATCCCTTATAGAACAGAGCTCCTGCAGAACCGAGAGTCAGGATTTAGATATCAGACTGCTGCTTGTTGGACTTGGCCTTCTTTAACAAGCCTGTGAGACTGAGGCCTTATTCGGGACCTTTTAGGGGTTTAGTCTTGAATAAAAGAACACTTCAATAATTCCTCACCTGAAATCAAATAGGGAAACTGATTAGTTCATTATTTGCCGATTTTTTTTTTTTTTTTTTTTTTTCAGACAACCTTTTTAAGACAGTGAGATTTATATTGGTGATGTCATAATATAAATAGCGCTGGTGTGGAGGATTCCAAATAGTTTAGCGACGACCCTTTCCATTTTGGGAGGTCGCCATCGTTTTGAAAAATGAAAATGGGGCCTGTCGGTAGGTTTCACAAACAGTCCGCAGTGGTGCGAGTGAAGTTTGGATGTCTCCGGTTCCTTTCCATGCATAGTTAGGTGGTCGATTTATACAAACGTGTCACAAAGATTAATTAATAGACCTGAATTAAACGATTTAGATATCATGTCCCAATCATTTTTGTATTTCTGTGTTGTTTGCAAAATGAAATCCTTGGTTATAAATTTTGACATAACCCAATCAAAAAAAAAATTTTTTAAAAAGTTAATATAATTGGTAAAATTATATTAACATACAGGGCTGCACGGTGGCTTAGTGGTTCGAATCCCCATCTGGGTGGAGTTTCCATGTTCTCCCCATGTCTGCGTGGGTTTCCTCCGGGTTCTCCAGTTTCCTCCCACAGTCCAAAAACATGGATCAAGTCAACTGAGTTCTCCAAATTGCCCCGTGTAGAGTGTGCATGTCTGTGTGAGTCAGTGTGTACCCAGTGATAGATGCCCCCCCCCCCCCCCCCCCCCTCCCCATCCTGGGTGTATCTGCCCAGCGCCCGAAACGTTCTCCCCTGGATGGGCATGGGGAACCCCCCCCGCGACCCTAATATAGGATAAAGTGGAAGATAATGAATGAATGGATGTTAACATACAATTGTGCATCGCAGAACTTTTTAAAGTATTTTTATAATCTGCGTTTTTTTTATAATCTTTATTCTTCCAGGTTGGATTTTTCCCCAGCGAGTGTGTGGAGCTGATTAACGACAAAATTCCTCAGTCGGTCACCAACTCAGTGCCAAAACCAGGTACCAACACGAGCACTGAAACACTGCCATAGTGATTAAACTAATTGTGCTCTGATTAAAGAAACAGAATCACCATCAATCCAAACCTGACACCTGTGAGATTAAGCCTCGGTCAGTGTGTGTGTGTGTGTGTGTGTGTGTGTGTGTGTGTGTGTGTGTGAGCAGGTGCTGAGTGTGAACCCTGGAACGAAACACAGAGCTGCCTTGTTAAACTCACTGGCTGAACACTTTTTATTTTCTTTTGACACAGTTTACCAAACGTTCCTCTCAATTTCGAAACAAGTAGCAGTGAGGCAAAATCCCTACGATCGTGCAGACCATCTGGTGCACACATGTCCATTGCCCTCTGTGCTGCATCCCCGAGTCTAGAGCTCATGAATAGAACATACCGGTTCGCTCTGCGTTGACACGGAACCTTCTAGTCGTTCACGTTTACTAATAAAGTGGCCCGAGGGATGAGTTTACCCTGTGTTTACTGCAGTTTCGCAATAAAGAGCAGGATTTGTTTGTATATCCAGCAATAACAACGTGCCTCACTCTGACAAACCAATCAGTTTGCTTGCTGATGCAGTGACGTCATTGCCGAAATGCTGCTTTGATCGCGGCGACCGGCGTCTGCCGTTTGTACGAATGTGGCAGACCTTGGTTATTAAAGCAGCTCGCTCACGATTCACACGGCTGTTTTTATGATGCTGCTACTTTCGGCGTGATGTGGAGCCAGATTGCTGTTGCACACAAAATTACCAGCATTATTAATTCTGATTATACAAACTTGTCCCGGTGTTTATTATTTGTCTTTTTATTTATTATGAGAGTTACACTGGAGCTCCGTCCAAGTGCTTTAAACACATGCTTGAGCTGTGATATAAAGAGGCAGTTAAGCAAATTAAAAACAGCTTATTCGCTGCAAAACAATAACTGGTAAAGAATAACAGAAATATAAAACATCAGTGTTCTGTGGATAAAACCTACGCAGTACATTTGTGTGACATCTTTTTTTTTTTTATAATGGGTACCATTTTACTGCAGCAACACTTTAAATTCTTTTTATTTTAATAGAGCAACACTATATTTTTTTTCTTATTATTTTTTTTTTTTTTATATATAATTCCTTGCATGAGAAACCTCCACTATTCCTTTTTTCACTGCGGCTTAAAAAGCATTGCGGTGGTCACGAGCTTCCCATCACACATAAACTATGTAAAGCTGCAGTGAGGTCCAGATGCCAGAAAAGAACTCGAGGGGACGTTCTAAATCCTCAAAAAGACCCCGAATCAGAGCCGGTAAACGAGACGGTGACCGAAATCTGAATGCTTATCTACCTGGACCTTTTGTTCGTTTCGAAATACGTTGCGGTGGCAAGAGGATCACGCCGACATCACACAGGTCTGTCTCGACCCAAAAATAAAGAACACATTGTTTGAACTTGGGCAGAAATACCTGTACTGCACTGTTTGGCTGAAGGATTCATTTCAGGGTGATTAAAGAAATGATGTTTTGAGCTGTTACCCAGGTCTCTTAATGTTTATACTTCTGTGAGAAAACCTAGTTTGGAGAGCAGATATACAGACATGTTTATAAATATTGTACCCCAAATAGCCAATTACCAGATTTTGGGTTCATGGGTAACTCCGAATTCAGTTTGCTGGCAGAAGGCAGACTAAATAAACCCTCTGATTAATAAACGTGCAAATTTGGGGAGGTGTAGGTAAGAACACGTCCTATTACAATCAGCTTGTTGTCAGTCAGTCAGCTTTACGTGGTTTTGTGGACGGGCTGCGCTGACTGATGTTTTTGGAGGCTTTTTCCCCCTCATCAGCGGTGACATCACGACGCAGGCGGTGGAACATGCTGAGTAAAGTTGCCTTCGTGTTCCTAAGGGACCGATGCAATCAACACACAGATGTGTTTAGGGCTGAAGGCAGACACTTTCTCCGGATATTAGTTGCAAACTGTTTAACTCGGGGGGGCGGCACGGTGGCTTAGTGGTTTAGCACGTTCTCCTCTCAGCGCTAGGGATTCCCGGTTCGAATCCCCATCTGGGTGGAGTTTCCATGTTCTCCCCGTGTCCGCGTGGGTTTCCTCCGGGTTCTCCGGTTTTCTCCCACAGTCCAAAAACATGGATCAAGTCAATTGAGTTCTCCAAATTGCCCCATATAGAGTGTGTCTGTGTGAGTGAGTGTGTGCCCAGCGATGGATTGGCGCCCTGTCCTGGGTGTATGTGCCCAGCGCCCGAAACGTTCTCCCCTGGATGGGCATGGGGAACCCCACCGCGACCCTAATATAGGACAAAGCGGAAGATAATGAATGAATGAATTAATGAAAAATTAAATAAATGGTCGGCACGGTGGCTTAGTGGTTTAGCACGTTCTCCTCAGCGCCAGGGATTCCCGGTTCGAATCCCCATCTGGGTGGAGTTTCCATGTTCTCCCCGTGTCCGTGTGGGTTTCCTCCGGGTCCTCCGCTTTCCTCCCACAGTCCAAAAACATGGATCAAGTCAATTGAGTTCTCCAAATTGCCCCATATAGAGTGTGTGTGAGTGTGTGCCCAGCGATGGATTGGCGCCCTGTCCTGGGTGTATCTGCCCAGCGCCCGAAACGTTCTCCCCTGGATGGGCATGGGGAACCCCCCCGCAACCCTAATATAGGACAAAGCGGAAGATAATGAATGAATGAATGAATGAAAAATTAAATAAATGGGCGGCACGGTGGCTTAGTGTTTTAGCATGTTCTCCTCTCAGCGCTAGGGATTCCCGGTTCGAATCCCCATCTGGGTGGAGTTTCCATGTTCTCCCCGTGTCCGCGTGGGTTTCCTCCGGGTTCTCCGGTTTCCTCCCACAGTCCAAAAACATGGATCAAGTCAATTGAGTTCCCCAAATTGCCCCATATAGAGTGTGTCTGTGTGAGTGAGTGTGTTCCCAGCGATGGATTGGCGCCCTGTCCTGGGTGTATCTGCCCAGCACCCGAGACGTTCTCCCCTGGATGGGCATGGGGAACCCCCCCGCGACCCTAATATAGGATAAAGCGGGAGATAAGGAATGAATGAATGAATGTTTAATTCAGATCAGAGGAGACAGTCGAGTCAGATCCAGTTGGAAGAATGCGGCGCATGTGGACGCGTTTCCTGTGTGATGTTTGCATGCTCACTAATGCCCCGTTATGTTGCTTTTCCTACGTGATGTTCATGGCCTTGTTGTTTTTTTTATTTGTGCTTGCTTGTGTATGTTTTACCTTCATGTGCATGAGTAATGATCACTGTACCTCCCTTCACTGCCCCCTCAGCGTCCCCCTGCTCGGGTCTGCGGCCGGCCTCCTGGAGTCTGTTTCCACCCTGTGCGTGCTGGTATTCACCCCCTATACCTTACATACTTCATACCTAAACACAAACACACACACACACACACACACACACACACACACATCCAAGTGTACAAAAGTTGTGTAAAACAAAATGATAAATTAAAGTCATTGCCAGTGTTCCCCATTAACGCCACATTCCATCCATCAATGTGTTGCTAATGATAAATCACTGCATGGCCAAAAAAAAAAAAAGAAAAAAAGAAAAGTCACCATTTGGAATTTTAAGTATCGTGAGTTATTAGTACCTGAGGGGTTTTTTTTCCAGGTACTAATAAAAAATATTTCTTTCTGGCCTCTGGTGTCAGGAGCAGAACAACAGTGCCAAGATTTTTGGCTTGATGTTTGAAAATGAGAAATCTTCATCACGCAAAAGAGTCCTAACCTTTTGTGGCCGGTGACGTGAAATATCACAGCGTGCCGACATGTTTTGGCCGGGCAGTGAACATCAGGAACGTTAAAGAAAAATATATATATAACAGGGGCGGCACGGTGGCTTAGTGGTTTAGCACGTTCTCCTCTCAGCACTAGGGATTCCCGGTTCGAATCCCCATCTGGGTGGAGTTTCCATGTTCTCCCCGTGTCCGCGTGGGTTTCCTCCGGGTTCTCCGCTTTCCTCCCACAGTCCAAAAACATGGATCAAGTCAATTGAGTTCTCCAAATTGCCCCATATAGAGTGTGTGTGAGTGTGTGCCCAGCGATGGATTGGCGCCCTGTCCTGGGTGTATCTGCCCAGCGCCCGAAACGTTCTCCCCTGGATGGGCATGGGGAACCCCACCGCGACCCTAATAGAGGATAAAGCGGGAGATAATGAATGAATGAATATATATAAGAAGTCAAACGCACATTGATGATCCACGTTCAGATACACCTCCATGTGTTTACACTCGTCTATTTCAATTTGCTCCACTTTTACCATAAAAATGCACTTTGTCGTTATATAAATACAGACTGTAGTGTATTTTATTACTCTGTTTCCGATTGGTCAAGACCAACACGCACGGCGCAGGTTTAATTTGGATGGTTGATCATTTTTACCACTTATTGTATAACGGTGTTGTTTTGAGACACATCCACCTCATTGCTCACCTCTGGGATGCAAATGGTGGTTGGATATTTTTAGTCGGTGCGCTGTTCTCAGTCCAGCAGTGATGGTGTAATGAGTCTGATCCAGTGATACAAGTGCAATACACACCACCACTGGGAAATCATCCACCCAGATAATACCTGCTTAAGGGTAACCGTAAACGGTTCTAACAAAATATACAAAGAATCTGGTGGACTATGGTCTGTTTGTGCAAGTGCAAAGTGGTTTATGTTGAGGAGAAACTGATAAAAATGGACAGAGTGTAGAAAAAAGGGGGTGTACCTGATAAAGTGTAGCGATCATATCAGCAATAAAGCGATAAATATAACTGCTTCGCGCGATCCCAATGTGTGTCACACGTGAAACCTGTAAATTTCTCTGTTAACTCTAAACCCGGCGGCACGGTGGCTTAGTGGTTGGCAAGTTCGCCTCCCCATCTGGGTGGAGTTTCCATGTTCTCCCCGTGTCCGCGTGGGTTTCCTCAGGCTTCTCCGGTTTCCTCCCACAGTCCAAAAACATGGATCAAGTCAATTGAGTTCTCCAAATTGCCCCATAGAGAGTGTCTGTGTGAGTGAGTGTGTGGCCAGCGATGGATTGGCGCCCTGTCCTGGGTCTATCTGCCCAGCGCCCGAGACGTTCTCCCCTGGATGGGCATGGGGAACCCCCCCCGCGACCCTAATAGAGGATAAAGCGGGAGATAATGAAAATTAATAAACTATAAAATGTTTCGTACTCAGTTCAGTCCGCAGCGTAAGGCTTTAGTCAACACAACACATCACACAGATTATACAGTGACGTCAGTCTGCACACAGTTAGCTGTAGAATTCCTAAATAAACGCCTTTAAATAAACCAAAACGTATTTGTAGCTTCTCTAACATACGTTTCTACACGTTTCATAATAAGACCCCAACAATATCATACCAACACTATATAAAAATCAAGTGTCCCTACACAGTTTACACATTCGCAGTAACATAATCAGTTATTTATTTTTCTGAAGTGTTTGACTGCACCGGTCTGTTTATGATCAGCTCATGGCTCTCGCCAAGAGACGTCGTAAAACGTTGCGTAACGGAGTGGGAATGCAGCGGGAAGTGTTTTTCCTCTCTTTGCAAAATGGGAATTGGAGGGCAAGGGCAGCTGCTGCTCCCATCGTCTCTAACAGGTTCGCTGGCTTCTCTCTGTCCTGCACACAGATTTGGAGATGGAGAGTGTTAAGCAGGACAGTTCATGGGCACCTGACCCGTTTAACCCCTACAGACTGAGCTCAGGTGAACCGAACTCTTCATCCATGTACCTAATTCAAACTAACACCCCCCCCACACCCCCCCGCCCCCGCCGACACCCCGCTGCCTCCTCCTTTATCAGAGAGCTCTTTCTGAATTCCAGCAGCAGCAGCGTTTCTCTCTCTCGCTGCTCCTCACTAATGCAGTAGTTACTTTCAATTTCATCTTAGTCTTATCACAGCGGCTCCTGACTCACTCTCTCTCTCACTCTCTCTCTCTCACTCACTCACTCTCTCTCTCACTCTCTCTCTCACTCTCTTGCTCACTCTCTTGCTCACTCTCTCACTCACTCTTGCTCACTCTCTCACTCTTTGGCTCACTCTCTCGCTCTCTCTCACTCTCTCACTCACTCTCTCGCTCACTCTCTCTCTCACTCACTCACTCACTCTCTCAATCACTCTCTCACTCACTCACTCTCGCTCACTCTCTCTCTCTCACTCTCTCTCTCACTCTCTCTCTCACTCTCTCTCACTCACTCACTCTCGCTCACTCTCTCTCTCACTCAGTCACTCTCACTCTCTCTCACTCTCTCACTCACTCTCTCAGTCTCTCACTCACTCACTCGCTCACTCTCACTCTCTCACTCACTCTCACTCTCTCTCTCTCTCACTCACTCTCTGTCACTCTCTCACTCTCTCTCACTCACTCTCTCTCTCTCTCTCTCACTCACTCTCTCAGTCACTCTCTCTCTCACTCACTCTGTCACTCTCTCACTCTCTCTCACTCTCTCTCACTCTCTCTCTCTCTCACTCACTCTCTCACTCACTCTCTCTCTCTCTCACTCACTCTCTCACTCACTCTCTCTCTCACTCTCTCTCTCACTCTCTCACTCACTCTCTCACTCACTCACTCACTCACTCTCTCACTCACTCTCTCACTCACCTGTCCACTTTCCAGTTCTTCAACTTTTTAGTTTCCAGTTCTTCAATCTTTAACCTGTTCTTTTATTTTCACACTTTGTTCTGTTTGTCTTATTATTATTATTATTATTATTATTATTATTATTATTATATTTATTATTATTATTATTATTTTAATATTTTTTATGATTATTATTATGATGATGATGATGATGATTGATTATTATTATTTTAATATTTATTATTATGATTATTATTATGATGATTATTATTATTGTTGTTGTTGGTGTTTTTTTATTATTATTATTTATGATTATTATTATTATTATTATTATTATTATTATTATTATTATTTATTATTATTATTTTTTAAATTATTATTATTATTATTATTATGATGATGATTTTTATTTTTTTTTTATTATGATGATGATTATTATTATTTTTATTATTATTATTATTATGATTATTATTATTTTTTTAAATTTATTATTACTATTATTATTCAGGTAATGTGATGCTCTTTGTTTGTGCTACCGTGTCATTCCCTTTCACACGTTGTTGTTGTTCTTCTCGTGATGTAACTGATCATTTTTCAGAACCACTTCTTTAAACTCTCCTCTTAAGCTCTCATTAGTGAACTAAGCTGGTGGACTGACTTTGTGAGAGTGTTCTTATGAAGCCTAATTCACTTAGCCCTGTTAAAGCAGGGTCAGATAATAATTACACTTCTGTCCGGCTGACGTTTCCAGCCGCGGCGTCTTTACGATGAATGCTTGCCACATTTTTGTGCGCTTCCCTGCGGTGGTAGAAACGGACATTTGGTTTTGCTCTACAGCAGCAATAGAGATTTTAACGTGTCTGAATTAGTTAAACTTCGGAAGACTAACGGCAGAACTAGTTAAACTTCAGTGATTCAGTGACATTAGATTAAAACAGGTGGGATATAAAATGTTTGTTAGGTTTATCTAGGCTTCTAATTAAGAGAAGTAATTACTAGGGCTGTATTCAACTACAGATTTTCGTAGTCGAATCTGATTCGTCAGATTTTCCCTATAGTCGACTGATAGTCGAATCAGTTAAAATTTCACCACAAGATGGCGCTATAAGCATAGTTTTTAAAAAAGATTTTTTTTAATATATTTTGCTTGTTTTTCTAACAAAAGAAAACCTTTTTTTTTTTTGTTTTTCTTTTTTCTTTTTTTTCTAGAAATTAGGATGATTTTATTTGACAAAAGGCTATATATATATAACGAAAACAAAGACATTTCATGTAAAAACTAATGCTTAGCAGCAGCCATGGGCGCCCCCATGTGGTCAAAATGGTACATTCGACTATGAGGTTCATAGTCGACTATGGTTCTCCGAATTGAATCGTCGAATCAGCGAATATTGCAGCTCACCCCTAGTAATTACATTACATTTAGTCGTTTAGCCGACGCTTTTATCCAAAGCGACTTACAAATGAGAACATTACAAGTCAGAAGTTCTGCCGAAAACCAACTACACTGTAAAATCATCAAACCTGATTGTTATTTGATGCTGCCCCCCCCCTTTAATTTTTTTTTTTTATTTATTAATTTTTTTTATTTTATTTTATTTTATTTTATTTTCATTCATTCATTCATTCATTATCTCCCGCTATATCCTCTATTAGGGTCGCGGTGGGGTTCCCCATGCCCATCCAGGGGAGAACGTCTCGGGCGCTGGGCATCCTCTATAGGGTCGCGGTGGGTTCCCCATACACCCAGAACAGGGCGCCGATCCATCGCTGGGCACACACTCACTCACACAGACACACTCTATATGGGGCAATTTGGAGAATTCAATTGACTTGATCCATGTTTTTGGACTGTGGGAGGAAACTGGAGAACCCGGAGGAAACCCATGCGGACACGGTGAGAACATGGAAACTCCACCCAGATGGGGATTCGAACCGCTGAGAGGAGAACGTGCTGACCACTAAGCCACCGTGCCGCCCTTATTTTATTTTATTTTATTTAATTTTTTTACAACAGGTATTTATTAAAGAGATGCGTCTTCAGTAGTTTGTTAGTAATAAATGTTAAATACTAGATTTTTTTAAATTTTTTTATTTATATAAGTGATAATGGAAATGCCAGTTTGTCACAAAATAGTGATAAAGGCCCGGACAGGTGCTCGGTCAGAGCGCCACCTGCCTTTACATCAGAGATGTATTTCTTATTTGTGGTTAAGGGCTACAGAGGGTGTAGTGCCCTCCTGACATGCTGACATCACTGTACTGACGTCACTGTAGACCCTTTACCATCTCCGTTGGACTACGTCATTTCGTAGTCGGGGTGTCGGCCCGTGATGAGTGGACCGGGCGAAAATGTGAGTGTAAATTAGGTGGAGATGAGGGGAGACATTTACAAATGGGACTTTGTGGAATGCGTGTACTCATGTCCAACACACAAGCCCGTAAAACCACAACAGGATGCACGTCAGCCAACATACCACCACCTCACCACCTCACAAACCAGCTGCACCAGCAGTACCACAACACACCCGCCACCTCAATGACTAATGCCCCGCTAGCATGCACGCTCGCAGGCCCTGGAGGCAGTGTGGCATTTACACCAAACCAGCAGCAGCAGCAGCAGCAGCGGAGATGCTTTCATGTGCAGTTCTCTCAGGCTGTTGGGGGTGAGGCGGCTTTTTTTATTTTTTTTTCCCTCATCAAAGATATTTTGATTCGGTTCAGATAAAGGATTCCATTAGATTTGGACTTTATTAGAAGACGTGACGTCACTAAAGTTAGTATGTAATTTCGTTACATATAGAAATATAAACGGCGGCACGGTGGCTTAGTGGTTTAGCACGTTCTCCTCTCAGCGCTAGGGATTCCCGGTTCGAATCCCCATCTGGGTGGAGTTTCCGTGTCCTCCCCGTGTCCGCGTGGGTTTCCTCCGGGTTCTCCGGTTTCCTCCCACAGTCCAAAAACATGGATCAAGTCAATTGAGTTCTCCAAATTGCGCCATATAGAGTGTGTCTGTGTGAGTGAGTGTGTGAGTGAGCGTGTGCCCAGCGATAGATTGGCGCCCTGTCCTGGGTCTATCTGCCCAGCGCCCAAAACGTTCTCCCCTGGATGGGCATGGGGGAACCCCCCCCCCCGACCCTAATAGAGGATAAAGCAGAAGATAATGGATGGATGTATAATATAATAAATGGGCGGCACGGTGGTTTAGTGGTTTAGCACGTTCACCTCTCAGTGCTGGGGATTCCCGGTTCGAATCCCCATCTGGGTGGAGTTTCCATGTTCTCCCCCGTGTCCGCGTGGGTTTCCTCCGGGTTCTTCGGTTTCCTCCCACAATCCAAAAACATGGATCAAGTCAATTGAGTTCTCCAAATTGCCCCATATAGAGTGTGTCTGTGTGAGTGAGTGTGTGCCCAGCGATAGATTGGCGCCCTGTCCAGCGCCCGGGTCCCCTATCTGCCCAGCGCACCGAGACGTTCTCCCCTGGATGGGCATGGGGAATGTTTCCCCCGTGTCCGCAGTGGGTTTCCTGCCGGGGTTCTCCGAGTCTTCCAGTTCCAAAAAGAATGGATCAAAGGTCAATTGAGTTTCCCCATATAGAGTGTGTTCCCCCCCCCCCCCCCCCGGGTTCCCCCCCGCGACCTTAATATAGGATAAAGCGGAAGATAATGAATGAATGAATAGAAATATAAACCTTAAAGGTAAATGACATTCAGACATTGGTTGGCAAGACTTGTGTAAATTTATTTAAGGCTCTCACGCCCTGCGGATGTGAAGCGAGCATGAACTAAGCGTTCTCATTTACATGAAATGTGCGCACACACACACACACACACACACACACACACACACACACACACACACACACACACACACACACAGAGTCCTGTTCAAGCTCTCAGGTTTAGCAGGTGTCAGTGTTGATCTGTTAACTCTTTATGGATCTAGAACATGACTAAATGTAAATGTAGAACATCCTGGAGGGGGGATAGCTTTGTCTTCCTCTCGCTGGAGCAAAGAGCAACAGGCTGATGAAACGAGCCGAGACAGCTGAGTCACCTGAGAGACTCGATTAGAGTATTAAACATCGCAATAATTGTTCTTTGTTTCTCTCCCAAGTACTGACCACTTCCTGCCCGACCTGTTCCTATTGTGTGTGTGTGTGTGTGTGTGTGTGTGTGTGTACACTCAGAAGCCATACACCTTTAAGCCACAGACCTCCCCTGTGCAAAGTTAATATTTCTGATACCTGCATTGTGCTTGGCCTGCACATTTATCTCTTCCTCGTTCTCTCACCGTATCCCACAAGTTGTTTTCTTTTCATTGTTATTAAAACCCAATCGTCCTTTTTTTTTTTTTTTTTTTTTTTTCTCACACGCATCGCCCGATATTTAATATTTGCTGGCTTTAGTCGACGTGGTTAATGTACAGCCAACTCTGATAGCGTTTAAAAGTCACTTCAAGCTTTTTTTTTTTTATGATTTGAATAAACAGGTTAGAAAATAATTACATGAGATTCAAACTGCTATTAAAAAAAAAAACAAAGTTAATACAGACTGATGCATAACAAAGTATTAGATGTAACTTATTTAACCTTAACAAAGTATTAGATGTAACTTATTTAACCTTATCCCCCCCACACGGTACATGTTGCATAATGCTGTGATTATACTTTATTGTACTGGGTCCAGACACTTTAAAAAAATATATATTTTTTTAATCCCAACTCCCATGTTCACACTGACTGAAGACCATGTCCATCTATGTCTCAGGCCTAGTTACAGCCAAAGACCTCCTGGGTTTAGTACTTGTGTTGAGTCTTTAAGCAGCACATGGTGCATGTGTCATTGGAGTTAAAAGCTGACTAATCTGACCATGTCATTGCTTTATGGCTTTTAGTACTCAGTCGAAAGGTGTGTCTAAGAAAACATAGACACTCTGGAACGCTTGTAGAACTATTTTATTGTGTGTTTCTATCTAGGTACATGTTGTAGATATATATTTGTTAATTGTAGCTGTTTATTATATTATTTTATATGATCCGTATCTACATTTACATTTAGTCCTTTAGCCGACGCTTTTATCCAAAGCGACTTACAAATGAGAACACCACAAGTCAGAAGCCATGGAGAAAACCAACTATACTGTAAGTTCATCAAACCTGATTGTTATTCAAAGCTGCGCCCCCCCCCCTTTTTTTTTTTATTTATTTTTTTTATAACAGGTATTTGTTAAAGAGCTGCGTCTTAAGTAGTTTCTTAAAACTGTTTAGAGATTCTGCCTTACGGACAGAGTTGGGAAGATCGTTCCACCATGTTGCAGTGGTGAACGCCACAGAGTGAGAATCAGCTCCTCGGTGAGGTGGAACCACCAGGGGGCGATCATCACTGGAGCGAAGTGAACGAGTCGGAGTGTATTTTGAAAAGATAGAGTGAAGGTAGGAGGGGACAGATCCAGAAATGGTTCTGTATGCCAGAGTCAGCGACTTGTACTGAATGCGAGCAGCTACAGGAACCAATGGAGGGAAGTGAGTAATGGAGTGACATGAGTTCGCTTGGGGGTTAAACACGAGTCGGGCTGCAGAGTTTTGAATTAGTTGAAGAGGTCTGATTGTGGAAGTTGGGATACCAGCAAGTAACGCATTACAATAATCAAGCCGGGATAAGACTAGGGCTTGAACAAGCAGTTGGGTATCATGTTCAGTCAAAAAGGGTCTGAGTATCTATTTATCTATTTATTATTCATTCGTTCATTCATTATCTCCCGCTTTATCCTCTATTAGGGTCGCGGTGGGGTTCCCCATGCCCATCCAGGGGAGAACATCTCGGGCACTGGGCAGATAGACCCAGGACAGGGTGTCAATCCATCGCTGGGCACACACTCACTCACACAGACACACTCTATATGGGGCAATTTTGAGAATTCAATTGACTTGATCCATGTTTTTGGACTGTGGGAGGAAACCGGAGAACCCGGAGGAAACCCACGTGGACACGGGGAGAACATGGAAACTCCACCCAGATGGGGATTCGAACCGGGAATCCCTAGTGCTGAGAGGCGAACGGGCTAAACCACTAAGCCACCGTGTCCCATCTATTATTGAATATAGATAATGATGGGATCACTTCTTTAATCGAACACATTGAATCCACATCTCTGACCGGTCAGCAGTGCTCATAAGTATATTGTCCAGTGAGCAGAAAGAGCTCCAGCTTCCCTGTGACATTAATTAGGATTAGCAATTTATAAAATTAAACAATTCATCACTTCTGAGGCATAACATTACAAACGATAAATCAGTCAAACCTGAAACTCTTTAACACGTGTGAGCGTCAGCAACTTTGAGCAGAACCCAAGGAATTTCAGACTTAATTGTTAACTGACTTTCCTCTCTCCAATTCCCTCTCTCTCTCTCTCTCTCTCTCTCTCTCTCAAATCTGCTCTCCATGCCACACACTAATACACAAAATGCTTAAAGCATGAGGTGCTGATTTCCACTAGTTGTTTACGACGTAAAGTTATCAAATCATTACAGTAGAACAAAAGCAGGGTAGACGTGTGGAAATTTAATTGTATTTGATCAAACAGCGGTGAGGCACTTCTTACTGTATGTTTATCTCATAAGCCGGATTCATAATATATATAAAATCAGGATAATAGCCGCAGCAGACGTCTCTATGGCTGTACAAAGGACGCCGACGTCTGAAATGATTTTAAGGATTGTTACATCAACCGTTTGATTAACGACCACCACATCCTGAGTCTAATTATACTGTGGACTGTAACATTGGTTACTAAGGTAAAAACAGCTATGGCTTTGTGTAAATTTAGACCGTGTTAGTTTAATGAGGTCACAGGTTTAATAGAATTAGAATAAAGTGTTGTTGTTTATTGTCATATTGCTTTTCAAGTTACATTATGAAGGCAAAAGGTGCTGGGACACACAATCATTACACCTACATGTGCTTGGATAACCCCCTATTGAGAGGCGTGGCACGTGCTCTTTATTATAACTATACATCCATCCATTATCTTCTGCTTTATCCTCTATTAGGGTCACGGTGGGGTTCCCCATGCCCATCCAGGGGAGAACATCTCGGGCGCTGGGCAGATACACCCAGGACAGGGCGCCAATCTATCGCTGGGCACACACTCACTCACACAGACACACTCTATATGGAGAACTCAATTGACTTGATCCATGTTTTTGGACTGTTGGAGGAAACCGGAGAACCCGGAGGAAACCCACACGGACACAGGGAGAACATGGAAACTCCACCCAGATGGGGATTCGAACCGGGAATTCCTAGTGCTGAGAGGAGAACGTGCCAAACCACTAAGCCACCCTGCCGCCTGAAATGAAACTTAATTTAAAGAATGTTCTAAATGGTTTTTAAGATTGAGAACACAAACAGATCCTGAATTTCCACAATGGAGCTTTAAATAGTTTCACTCCGTCCATTATCTCCCACTTTATCCTCTATTAGGGTCGCGGTGGGGTTCCCCATGCCCATCCAGGGGAGAACGTCTCAGGCGCTGGACAGATACACCCAGGACAGGACGCCAATCCATCGCTGGGCACACACTCTACATGGGGCAATTTGGAGAACTCAATTGACCTTGATCCATGTTTTTGGACTGTGGGAGGAAACCGGAGAACCCGGAGGAGACCCACGCGGACACGGGGAGGACATGGAGACTCCACCCAGATGGGGATTTGAACCGGGAATCCCTAGCGCTGAGAGGAGAACGTGCTAAACCACTAAGCCACTGTGCTGGGCCACTTTTGAGAGGCGCGTGCTCTTTATTATAACCATATTATAATTATAATATATACATGTGATTTAATAATCGGAGGTCTGAATTGAAAGACGCTTCGGACAGCTGAGGGGACATGAGGAGGGACATATCGGGGGATCGGGACCCCCATCAAATCAAAATCAAACTTTGTTTTATTACTGTTCCATTGTTTCTAAACAAAGATGTTGATTGGGATACATTATTTTGTTGTCACCTACAATTCTATACTAGGTCTTTTGGATCAATGAAGCTTAAATATTAAAAAGTATCGGTATCGGTATTGAATATCGCGATATTGGCCCTGTATTTACTTGGTATCGGCTCGATACCAAAATTCTTGGTATCGCACAGCTCTACTGGACACGTATACACCGCGTGCCGCATGCGCGGCGTTAAAGCGCGTTTAAATGGAGCGCAGTGAGCCGCGTCGTTAACCGCGCCGATGCCTGAAAGCTGATCCGGGGGCTGGACCTTCACCGAGGGGGAAAACCTGTGTGTGTGTGTGTGTGTGTGTGTGTGTGTGTGTGTGCGCGTGCGTGTGTGTGTGTGTGTGTGTGTGTGTGTGTGCGCGCTTTTACCCGCTGAACGAGCTCGAGCTGTACGCCACGATAAAGCGCCGTGCTTTACACGACAAACCTTTTATTCCCTTCATCATTAGGACTCGAACCTTTGGACTTCAGTTGCTGCCCGAGGTAAAGGATCAAAGGCTTTATGTGTCGTTTCGTCCTTCAGTTCGTTGTCTTAATGATTACCGGCACTTTGTGAATTCGCTCGTAAATGTATTCGACATTTATCTGATTACTTTGTCGTTGATGTTTGTCGTTGTTTTTCTCGTTATGACGCTGATTTCTTATACAGAACGCGCAAAGTTGATGCTGTCACCAGCATAGGCGGTAGGGTGCGTTCGCTTTGCGTGCAGCTGTCAAAAAACTTCACCTTTAATCTGTTACGATTTACAAGCTGGGCGGCACGGTGGTTTAGCATGTTCTCCTCTCAGCACTAGGGATTCCCGGTTCGAATTTCCCATCGGGGTGGAGTCTCCATGTTCTCCCCGCGTCCGCGTGGGTTTCCTCCGGGTTCTCCGGTTCGCTCCCGCAGTCCAAAAACATGGATCGAGGTCAATTGAATTCTCCAAATTGCCCCATATAGAGTGTGTCTGTGTGAGTGAGTGTGTGCCCAGCGATGGATTGGCGCCCTGTCCTGGGTGTATCTGCCCAGCGCCTGAGACGTTCTCCCCTGGATGGGTATGTGGAACCCCCCCCCCACGACCCTAATAGAGGATAAAGCGGAAGATACTGAATGAATGAATGTAACTTGAAAAGCAATATGACAACAAACAATAACACTCTATTCTAATTGGGCGACACGGTGGCTTAGTGGTTTAGCATGTTCTCCTCTCAGCGCTGGGGATTCCCGGTTCGAAACCCAATCTGGGTGGAGTTTCCATGTTCTCCCCGCGTCCGCGTGGGTTTCCTCCGGGTTCTCCGGTTTCCTTCCACAGTCCAAAAACATGGATCAAGGTCAATTGAATTCTCCAAATTGCCCCATATATGGTGTGTGTGTTTGTGTGAGTGAGTGTGTGTCCAGCGATAGATTGCCCCCCTGTCCTGGGTGTATCTGCCCAGCGCCCGAAATGTTCTCCCTTGGATGGGCATGGGGAACCCCACCGCGACCCCAATAGAGGATAAAGCGGAAGATAATGGATGGATGGATTTACAAGCTGAGTCTAATATCCCGATTATTTTATTACACGGTCTTTATCACATTGATGTCTTTGCCTTTGTAAAGTTCGGAGCTTCTCTTTATTAAGTTTGATTTATCTTTTAAAATGTGTAGCTTGTGGTTTCGGCTTCGTGGCTTTAAAAGCTCAGTGGAATCGTAGACATTTGAGTGGTTTGTTAATGAGCGCTGTGTTGATGTGAGGGCATCAGGTGCAGGGGGTGTGTGGAAACTCCTGACATTTTCCCTCAAAGCCAAGACGAATCATTTGGAAATGATTTTGAAAATGATTGTGATCTCACACAACGGAAAAGGAAGCGCTGGTCCTCGCTTTCACAGCTTTAATGCTTTTAGGAGTTTGCCTCAAATGAAATGGTACATTCTGCTGTAGATATAAAGTTCAAGCCACCGATCAATCCGTTAAGATCCTGCGTTTATCTTCATATGCATGACTGTTTCTGTATTGTAGTATTTGTCCTTGGCCCGTGTTTGGTACAGCCTGGAACAGGATGACTCAGGCCACCCGCGTGCGCATGTGCTCATTGTCTCCGACTTAGGATGGGTTGGGTTCATTCTGGCCGTCGGTGCGATGTGGAGATTTGTGAAATTCCCATATCTGAATTATGAGTTTGCGTTTCATTTTAATATTTCAGTATTTAGGTTTAGGGTTAAGCTCCAGAATGGCTTTGAAAAGTCCCTTTGACCTTAGTCCCCACCATAATATAAAATAAATATAAAAATCTATATTTACTATTGTACTCATTATTCATTATCTTCCGCTTTATCCTATGTTAGGGTACACACACACACACTCTATTTGGGGCAATTTGGAGAACTCAATTGACTTGATCCATGTTTTTTGGACTGTGGGAGGAAACCGGAGAACCCGGAGGAAACCCACGCGGACACGGGGAGAACATGGCTTCCTGTAGCTGCTCGCATTCAGTACAAGTCACTGACTCTGGCATACAGAACCATTTCTGGATCTGTCCCCCTCTTACCTTCACTCTATCTTTTCAAAATACACTCCGACTCGTTCACTTCGCTCCAGTGATGATCGCCCCCTGGTGGTTCCACCTCACCGAGGAGCTGATTCTCACTCTGTGGCGTTCACCACTGCAAAATGGTGGAACGATCTTCCCAACTCTGTCCGTAAGGCAGAATCTCTAAACAGTTTTAAGAAACTACTTATAAATATAAAAAAATAAATAAATAAAAAAAGGGGGGGGGGGCGCAGCTTCGAATAACAATTAGGTTTGATGAATTTACAGTATAGTTGGTTTTCTCCATGGCTTCTGACTTGTGGTGTTCTCATTTGTAAGTCGCTTTGGATAAAAGCGTCTGCTGAATGACTAAATGTAAACATGGAAACACCACCCAGATGGGGATTCCAACCGGGAATCCCTAGTGCTGAGAGGAGAACGTGCTAAAGCACCAAGCCACCGTGCCGCTTGCTCAGCAGACTAGTTTGCAAAATATTAAAACATCAGACCATTTCAAACTAACAGGAAGTGATGAACAGCTGCCGCGCCAAAGCGTGTCATAACGAGCTGCAGGAGCTCCTCGCCGACATTAATCAATTAAAATGAGCAATAAGTGAGAGAACGATCACGCTGCTCTGAGACAGAAGAACCGCTCCATTAGAACGATGCAGCTTTATTTATTAACCTTGAATGAAAGCCTGTTTTATCTTCTTAACCAGCTGCCTGATGCCAGACATCATTTATTCCACATTTTCCAGAAGCTCCTCTCTGCTTCTCACCTGTGGGACTGCCGAAAAATAAGAGTGCTTTAATCTCACACTCCGTCTATTTCACCGAACTCTGCTGCACACTCGAACCTTATTACTAAGTTCCATTTTGTCCATGTAATCTAGGGGTGAGCTGCAATATTCGCTGATTCGACGATTCGATTCGGAGAACCGTAGTCGACTATGAACCTCATAGTCGAATGTACCATTTTGACCACATGGGGGCGCCCATGGCTGCTGCTAAGCATTAGTTTTTACATGAAATGTCTTGGTTTTCGTTATATATATATAGCCTTTTGTCAAATAAAATCATCCTAATTTCTAGAAAAACAAAAAAATGAAAAACAAACAAAAAAAAAAGGTTTTCTTTTGTTAGAAAAACAAGTAAAATATAAAAAAAAAATATTTTTTTAAAACCACGCTTATAGCGCCATCTTGTGGTGAAATTTTAACTGATTCGACTATCAGTCGACTATAGGGAAAATCTGACGAATCAGATTCGACTACGAAAATCTGTAGTTGAATACAGCCCTAATACATATACACATACACACATATATAAAAGCATAATAAATGTTCCCTCCAGTGAGTTCCAGTCTGAGCTGATTTCATATTAAGAACAAATCAAGTTTCATTTTTCAAATATAGTATAATAGTAGGCATCGGCGGCACGGTGGCTTAGTGCTTTAGCATGTTCTCCTCTCAGCGCTGGGGATTCCCGGTTCGAATCCCCATCTGGGCGGAGTTTCCATATTCTCCCCGTGTGTGTGTTGGTTTCCTCTGGGTTCTCCGGTTTCCTCCCACAGTCCAAAAACATGGATCAAGTCAATTGAGTCCTCCAAATTGCCCCATATAGAGTGTGTCTGTGTGAGTGAGTGTGTGCCCAGCGATGGGTTGGCGCTCTGTCCTGGGTGTATCTGCCCAGCGCCCGAAACGTTCTCCCCTGGATGGGCATGGGGAACCCCCCCCCCACCCTAATATAGGATAAAGCGGGAGATAATGAATGAATAATAGTAGGCGGCACGGTGGCTTAGTGGTTTAGCATGTTCTCCTCTCAGCACTAGGGATTCCCGGTTCGAATCCCCATCTGGGTGGAGTTTCCTTATTCTCCCCATGTCCGCGTGGGTTTCCTCCGGCGCACTGTCCTGGGTGTATCTGCCCAGCGCCCGAGACGTTCTCCCCTGGATGGGCATGGGGAACCATCCCCCCACAACCCTAATAGGATAAAGTAGAAGATAATGAATGAATGAATCTGGGTGGATTTTCAATTTTGAAGTTCTCCCTGGTCCTTTCTCCGGGTTCTTCGGTTTCCCACCACTACAGTCCTAAAATATGGATTCAAGGTGAATTGACTGCCCCAAATTGCCCAATATAGTGTCTGTGTGAGTGATCACATTTGTTCTTTTTCCTTAATAACCCTTAATAACGTGGAACCCATTTCTGTTCATATTATTTCTTTTCAATCTCGTAACTCTGTGTCTCGGCCGTTTTGTCCTCAGTGTCCAAGAAGCACGGTAAGCTGATCACGTTCCTGCGCACCTTCATGAAGTCCCGGCCCACCAAGCAAAAGCTGAAGCAGCGAGGGATCCTCAGGGAGAGGGTGTTCGGCTGTGACCTGGGCGAACACCTCCTCAACTCCGGCCATGACGGTAAGTCCTCGAAGCCCCCCCCCCCCACCCCGCGGGCCGCGCGTTCTTGCCTCACGCCGGGGGTAAAGTCGAGGCCACGGTAAGCAGCTTATGAATGCTTTGGACGGGCTCCAGGTTTAATATGTGCGGCTGTCTGTGTGGCCCGAAGACGCTCGGCAACCTCCGGCCTCCGTGCTGGGTATGCCTGCTTGGCTCGGTTGCCGCAGCAACCTCGGGTCTTATGAGGGTGTAAAGGTCAGCTGGAACGGGCAGCGAGGCAGCGTCTGAAGGTTCCTTCTCTGCTGATTTAAAGCTCCCTGGCAGCCAACACTGTTCTGTTTGTCTGACTTTGAAATCCACCATGTTCCGCGGTGCTACGTCGCCTGCTTCGACTTCTGAACCGTGACCAGAGGCTAAAACAAGACCTGCAACGATCGTCTAGTGTTTATTATATTGTTATTAGAGAAGCATATAATAATAATATATTAAAGGGCGGCACGGTGGCTTAGTGGTTTAGCATGTTCTCCTCTCAGTGCTAGGGGTTCCCGGTTCGAATCCCCATCTGGGTGGAGCTTCCATGTTCTCCCCGTGTCCGCGTGGGTTTCCTCCGGGTTCTCCGGTTTCCTCCCACAGTCCAAAAACGTGGATCAAGTCAATTGAGTTCTCCAAATTGCCCCATGTAGAGTGTGTTTGTGTGAGTGAGTGTGTGCCCAGCGATAGATTGCCCCCCTGTCCTGGGTGTATCTGCCCAGCACCCGAATTGTTCTCCCCTGGATGGGCATGGGGAACCCCCCCGCGACCCTAATATAGGATAAAGCGGAAGATAATGGATGGATGGATAATATAATAGCAGGGCGGCACGGTGGCTTAGTGGTTTAGCATGTTCTCCTCTCAGCACTAGGGATTCCCGGTTCGAATCCCCATCTGGGTGGAGTTTCCATGTTCTCCCCGTGTCCGCGTGTGTTTCCTCCGGGTTCTCCGGTTTCCTCCCACAGTCCAAAAACATGGATCAAGGTCAATTGAGTTCTCCAAATTGCCCCATATAGAGTGTGTCTGTGTGAGTGAGTGTGTGCCCAGCGATGGATTGGCGCCCTGTCCTGGGTGTACCTGCCCAGCGCCCGAAACGTTCTCCCCTGGATGGGCATGGGGAACCCACCACGACCCTAATAGAGGATAAAGCGGAAGATAATGAATGAATGAATATAATAAAGAATAATTATTTCAAAACAGACTCATTATCAGATCAAGTTACTACTAAATGAAACCAGGGGGGGGGGGGGGGGGGGGTATTAACTCCCATGTATTGTGTTCATTAACATCGAGGGTTGGGCATCGAAACCGGTGTCGGTGTTCAAAGCGTCGGGAAAGCCCCGAGTTAATGTCGAAAAACTAAACGACGGGCTTCTTTTTAATTTCCTACCAATCAGCTTTTGTGACGCGACTCTCCCTCACTCTGTAAACTTTATATTATTGTTTGAAGGGGTCGACCCGTCGGGAAGCAGGTTGCATCATACACTTGACGAAACACCGTGTACACAAACGAATTGGGACTCAGCCCTCGGTCACGGAGATGACGGGCTTCAGTCGGTCCTTTCGCTCACAGAGGCCTCGACTCAAACACTGTGAGGATGTGCAGTTTGGGGAAGGCCCCTTGTTCCAGCACGCCTTCAAGCAAAGTCCTAAAAATGGCGTGGTCGGGTGTGTTTGGTGTGGAAGGACTTGAATGGCGGCCCTGTCCTTACCTCACCCCCCTCCCCCCCACCGACCCACATTTTTGGGATGAATTAGAACTGAGATTGCAAATCCTGTCTCTTACTAATGCTTCTCTGGGGAAATCCCTACGGATGACGGTTTGTATAAAAGTTTCCCTGAAACTGCAGCATGAACACACTCATGGGTGTGTGTGTGTGCTGGTTTAGAAGTGGGTCCGTCCTGTTCTGTAAGGAATTCGGTGGAACAGCTGCCTCCGAGGGCCTCATTCAGCACCAGGATATCGTTCAGGGGGCCGTGACAGAGGGCTTATCTCTGCAGATCTTCCCTCTCTAGAATATTAAAAGGGGAATGGCCTGCAATCGGTCGCTGACAGAGTCAAGTATTTTTTATTTGTCATTCCACAATATAAAGCACAGTGTAAAGCATATGTGGAACGAGACAACGTTCCCCTGGAACAGGAAAAAGGTTCTACATATAACAAAGGTGCAAACAAGAATTTTAATAAATACAGGACGATACACAGAACAAGAAACATTCAAGTAATGAACCAATTCTTTTTTTTTTATCCCCAAAGTAAACATTCACTCATTCATTATCTCCCACTTTATCCTCTATTAGGGTCGCGGTGGGGTTCCCCATCCCCATCCAGGGGAGAACGTTTCGGGCGCTGGGCAGATAGACCCAGGACAGGGCGCCAATCCATCGCTGGGCACACACTCACTCACCCAGACACACTCTATATGGGGCAATTTTGAGAATTCAATTGACTTGATCCATGTTTTTGGACTGTGGGAGGAAACCGGAGAACCCGGAGTAAACCCACGCAGACACGGGGAGAACATGGAAACTCCACCCAGATGGGGATTCGAACCGGGAATCCCTAGTGCTGAGAGGAGAACGTGATAAACCACTAAGCCACCGTGCCGCCTACCAAAGTAAACATATGAACAATAAACATTAACATTCAGATAACATTTAGTGGGGACATTCATTCATTCATTATCTCCTGCTTTATCCTCTATTAGGGTCGCGGTGGGGTTCCCCATGCCCATCCAGGGGAGAACGTCTCGGGCGCTGGGCAGATAGACCCAGGACGGGGCGCCAATCCATCGCTGGGCACACACTCACTCACACACACACATGGAGAGGTAACAGTGCTGGTGAAATTGTTTAAGAGTCTGATGGCCTGAGGAAAGAAGCTGTTACGCAGTCTGGAGGTGTTGGTCCGGACGCTCCGGAACCTTTTTCTTTTTTAAATGAAGAGTCACTTCATTTAGGCAACGTCCTGAAAAAACCCCCGCTGTGTTTACACCGTGTGACATTCGGGCTGATCGTGCCGTCACGGGACAAATTGCTCATAGCATAAGAATATCTGCGGTCGTCAGTTAGACCATTGTGTCCGGGAATCTGGAACCAAACCCGCGACGAGTCTCGTCCGTGAGTCGCCGAACCGTCAGGAGGTCAGCGGATGACGTGAAACTCATGGGACAGAGTTAAGAGCAGAGATAAGAGCAGAGATATTTATAGAAGGTGTGGTTTCTCGAAGGCTTACCGTTGTTTACGTAATCTCACGTTTCTCCGATAACCAAAGTTCACGGACCTATAACCCAAATCTCAGAGCTTTTTTTTTTTTTTTTTTTTTTTTTTTTTTTTTTAAATCACATGGTGTGAAACGGGGCGGCACGGTGGCTTAGTGGTTTGGCACGTTTGCCTCTCAGTTCTAGGGATTCCCGGTTCGAATCCCCATCTGGGTGGAGTTTCCATGTTCTCCCCGTGTCCGCGTGGGTTTCCTCCGGGTT